>OY770114.1:14976538-15576538 GCA_963669365.1 Verbascum thapsus | reverse complement strand
CCTTCACCTACCAAATAACACAGCTAAGTAAAACAAACTACCCCGAATAGTAATCAACAATGGGTGATATTCAAGATCATCTAGTGCTGAAAAGAAGCCAATACGAATGCGTGCTAGTTTTAATCAATTTGACTTCATACATCAACGATATGATTAATTAAGTATTCAAAAGCACGAATAGTAATCCTAAGTATAGGAAATTATCAAGAATTATTAATCAACAACAAATGATCGTAAAGCTTCAAGGTCGAACATTTTTTTACCGCCGACTAAACTCGGAAAAAAATAATATACCCAATGAGACGGCGTGGAACCATATGAGGTGGCCGGTAGGGCGGTGCGCGGAGGGGCAGCCAAAGCGTTCGCGCCAACGAAGGGGGTGCTCGCGGCCTCGGTATTTGCGCCACCGCAGATGGAGGCGTACTAACGGCGATATACCGTAGGTTAGGACTCTGTAGATTTTGTACACTAATTCACCGCTATTATTCGCCATTGAAGTAACAAAGTCGAAGTACAGTAACAGTAGCAGTAGCAGTAGCTAAATGGAAAATTGGATCGGACAAATAGCAATTTAGTCCTAAAGTTTCGGTATTTAGTATATTAACCCAAACAATAACTTAAAAGCCACTTAACCCCTTAATTTACATCAACCATAGCACTTAACCACCCGTAAATAAATTCCCCCTTAAGGGGTCAGGTAGGCCCATTTAGCTTGATAGGCTTGCCTTTTCGTATATACATATATTGTTTTTTATTTACTTTTTATTTTATTTTTAGTAAATGTATTTAAAAGTGAGTACCCTCAAACATCACTACCTCACTTTTGAAAAATGCACTACACTTTATTTTGAAATTAAAACAGTTATTATATAATAATTAATAATATATTAAAAGAATTGGGTCGAAAATAATCAAATTGGATAGAATGAGATACGAACCAAATCACAGCTTATGAGCTGAAATGGACCTGATCGATTTGACCCTGCAATTTAAATGGGCCATTAAAGCCCATTAACCGTAATGAACCGCTTGTCAAAGGCTGGTGTAGGGAGGCCCACACAATGGCAAAGGTTATAAACTCTTCTTTAACAACTTTACGGGAAAGTTTTTGATGTGTAATTCAACCATACTTGTATTGAAAGCATAATAATCTTCAATACGATTTTATTCTAAGCTAGTGTTTTATCTTATATTTAAAATTTAAAATAACATAATGGGACTTGTTTGCTTATGAAATGAAAATTTTAGAATAAAAAATGAAAGGTTGGAAGAATTATATGTTTGTTTATTAACCACGTTAGCTGCATGGACTTGGAACACCCAAATACAAATTGCTCAATAATGTACTGATGAGTTATGACAGGCTGCAGCTTTCGTTCCAAATAAGGAGAGGCGTATAATTGTCGAGGTGTCTTAATCTTCTCATAGCAAATTTTCATTTTGCACAATTAAATTCAAAGCTTTTTAAGGACCACTTTCATATTCATACCCCATTTCATTTTTTTTGTTTTTCAATCTTAATACCCGTTTCTAGCTTGCTACTCAATTAAAAATGAAAGTATTTTCACATATTATTATTAGAAAAAATGGGTATCAAAGTTTTGGAAACAAATCTTATTAAACTAAATATGGATAGATTTCGAGTTACTTGATATAGTAAGTATATATGTCAAAATCAATTAATAGTGTAAATAGAGATAGATTTATGATCTAGTACTTAGATGAAGAATTGTGTGGAGTTGTAGACTTGTAAGTTGTAACTAGATAATGAGTGGGATTGAAATTGAAACCTTAGATTTAGATGATTGGATCCAATCTAAGTTGGAGTAATTATTTTGAAATTAGATCAGAAATATCAACGAATATACTAATCATATTTACAATTTGTATAGATCAATCAACTAATTTAAAATATGATCCACTTATTTTGTAAATTTTTTTTTTTTAAGAAATCACGAATCAATTACATGTATATAGGCAGTCATAACCTAGAATTTGAACAATATAGTAATCAAATTATCAATATTTATGCTTTAGAAATCAAGACAAAAATCAAGTGAGCTTTTCTTCAATTATGTGTAACACATCTAATCTTCTCAATCTTTTTATATCTCCTTTTATTTTGAATATAATTAAAAAAATGGTCTCTTTTTCATTAAATAATGTGGCAATTCAAGTGCACCACATAAATTACCACCAATTATTGTTTTTAATATTTATTTTCTTGAAACAATCTATAATTTGTTATAGCACAGCGTAAGGACTCTATTCTAGTATTTTAAATAAATTTATAATATATGGTTTTTAATAAAAGCCAAATGCTAAAACTTCTCTATGACGGGGCCCACGACTCGAGGCATTTCAATGTCAAGTAAAAGCCCAAAATTAAATTTTTCAGCAATCGGACGGTGGGAATTGGCCATCCCGGAATAGGTATATTCATGATACTAGGCGTTTATGGATGGACAAGCCTCATCCACAGAACTATTCATGGTTCTAATTTCAAGAAATTGATTTGGACTCTATATTAATTTTTAGTTTAATCTTATATTTGTATCTCATATGTACATTACTTTATTCATTAAATATACATTTAATATAAAATTTATACATGTAATATACGCACATATATATATATATATATGAAATTTGAACAAATTAAAGAGTAATTGGTGATTAATCTTAAATTATACGTCAATCACATTAATTATAATCTATTTTTCATGTAAACAATTTATATTCGATCAAACTCATGAATTTGAACTGAAATATTTTGGTACACCTAGAACCAGAACATGTGATCAATGCGAACTCCCCGGTGCATGGGCAATCAATTAGAATCATTGATTCACCTGCGAGCTATATTCCAATTTTTCTGTTGATTTTTATATTAGAAGCCCTCGTGTGGCGCATGCACCAAAATTCTGAGTTTTTTAATACCAAAAAGAATTTGGTAGGTGCTTTAAACAAACTATTTAGAAAATATCATGTCCCTTAATCACAGTAGTAATATATATTGATTTAGTGTCTTTTTTAACATGTATTTAAATTTTTACTAAAAATTAACACGAATTTGGGTTTCTATAATCTTGATTAATCGTCCCTAATTTTGTTTTTAGATGTTTGAAAAAAAAATTACGGTGGATTATATTTATTCTCATCTATATCATGAGGGAAGTAGAAGTAATTCTTGCATCCCGGACATAATTAATTGTAAAAATATAATTATGTTTAAATCATCAATTTGAGACATATTATAATTCATTTCAAATAAAATATATAAATCTGCAAACCCTTTGAAAGTACCACTAGTTAAATTGACTTTATTTAGCATTATATATACACCACTCCATCAAATCATACTTCACATTAAGCACCAAACATCCACTGATCTCTTAAGAGTATCAAAAAATGGAGTGGACATTAAATCCACTAACAATTTCCATACTTGCCGGCGTTCTTCTTCTGGTAATCTTACTATGGCCCAAAAAGCCGGCCGGAAAGACCCCTCCAGGCCCGAAAGGCATCCCCATTTTCGGCAACATGCTCCAGCTCGGCGATTTGCCGCATGAAACCATGCACAACTGGCGCAAAACATACGGCCCAGTCATCTGGCTCAAGCTCGGCTCAGTCAACACCATGGTCGTCCAGAGTGCAGCTTGCGCTTCCGAGCTTTTCAAAAAGCATGATCTTCCCTTTGCTGACCGGAGAGTTCCCGATGTGCTGACTGCTTACGATTTCAACCAAGGAACCTTAGGTATCGTTGATTTAGATCAGTCTTTAGATTGAACCAAGTAATTTTTGTATTAATTACTTCAGTTTTTTAATCCAATTTCGACAGGTATGAATCAATTCGGCGGCCATTGGAGAGTGCTCCGGCGTCTCTGCTCCATGGAGTTCTTAGTCAACAAGCGCATGAACGAGACAACGGAGCTCCGGCAGAGGATCGAAGAAAACATGGAGAAATGGATTTTGGAGGAATCGGAGACGTCGAAAGGAACAGGAGACACCGGAGCCGTACAGCTCAGCCGGTTTCTCTTCCTAATGGCGTTCAACCTCGTCGGAAACTTGATGCTTTCAAGGGATTTGCTCGACGCAAAAGACCCAGAATCTCGTCAGTTTTTCGATTGTATGAATAAGATTTTGGAGCTAGCTGGAACCCCGAATATTGCAGATTATCTACCGTACTTGAAGTGGATGGACCCAGCAGGAATGAAAAAGACGATGAAAAAGAATTTGAGTGTGACGATGAGAATTGCATCGAAATTTATCCAGGAAAGGCTTACCAATAGAAAAGCTGGAATATTCCAGGAGAAGAAAGATTTTCTTGATGTGTTGTTGGAGTACAAGGGTGATGGCAAAGATGGACCCGATACCATTACTGAGAAGAATGTCAACATTATTATCACAGTAAGCATATATTCATCATCACAAACATAACTCGAGTAAAATTGTGAAATAATTGCATGCCCACTTTTATATAGTCTTCATTGACCTTAGAAAATAACTGTTAAAATCCTTTACAAAACTGCAGGAAATGTTCTTTGCCGGGTCAGAAACAACGAGCATCAGCATCGAATGGGGATTTGCTGAGCTACTGCGCAACCCACACACATTCGACAAGCTAAGAGAAGAACTCGACCGGGTCGTCGGAGTCAACCGCCGGGTCGAAGAGAAAGACGTCGAAAACATGCCATATCTACAGGCCGTCGTAAAGGAAACCTTGCGTTTGCACCCCGCTTTGCCCCTTCTACTGCCGAGGAACACTATGGAGGACACTACATACATGGGCTACAATATCCCAAAGGGTACCCAAGTATTCGTCAACGCCTGGGGAATCGGGCGTGACCCGGAATCATGGGAAGACCCTTTAAGCTTCAAGCCTGAGAGGTTCTTGCAGTCCAATGTTGAGTACAAAGGGCAGCATTTTGAGCTCATTCCATTCGGGTCGGGTCGTAGGATATGTGTCGGGTTTCCATTGGCTCATCGGGTGGTGCACCTGACCCTGGCTACTTTGGTCCAGGCCTTTGATTGGGATCTTGGTCCGGGGGTTAAGCCTGAAGACATTGATAGAGAAGAGAGGCTAGGGTTGACATTGAGGAAGAAGAATCCACTCTATGTTATCCCTAAAAAGCGCTTAAATCTTTGAAGGATTTGTGGGTTAAAAGCGTGGTTTGCTTAAAAGCACTTTCGGTTATTACATTGTATGTAATTTCTATTTCCAAGTTTCACAAGTTTGTTTCTCCATTAAAGTTGTGTTATTCACACCAAATAAAATTTTATGCTTTTAATATGTACTACTACACAATGTTAATTTCAATTTGACCTTTTGTTCTAAAAGTGGTGCTTCTATTAATAAGTTGTTGACTTTTAATATTACTGCTTAGTTAGAATATTATTGTTGAATATTTAGACCAAATTTCCCAGTAACGTCCGTGTGAGAAAATAAACTCATGAAAACTTTAGCCCTACTCGATTTGGCTCGAAAATGAATTTAAATTTGAATTATATTTATAATGTAATTAATTAACGAAAAGTGAATTAAAGATTTATATGTTTGGGTAAATTATAATTTACCTTAAACATAACAAAAATTATAAAATAAGGTGCAAATATGATGAGATATTATCCATATTCTTAAATTGTATATATGTGGACGGGTATAAATATGAGTGCCAAAATGTGTCACGTGTGTGGACAGGAGGAGAGTAAAACAACTACGATATAGACTACATTGCATAGCATGGGGCCAGAAGAGCTATCGATTTAATTTTTCAGTTTAATGGTATGTATTTATTATGACATTATTCGAATCTATTGACATTTAGTTTGTGCCCATAAATAGACCAAACTCCCTTTAATATATTGATCTTGCAAACTCATACCGATTATTTTTTAATATCATATGTCATACAGACTCTAAAAAATATATCTAACCAGAGAAAAATTCACAATTTATGACAATTTGAAATTGAACTAATGGTCTAAAAAAATCGAAGTTGGATAGCCCATGCTAGCAAGGCTTTGATTCAAATTAGAAAAATATTTGTTGTGGGCTTTTTTTAGAGGTAATTCAAAGTTCATATGGTCTTTGTTTTAGAGGTAAGCCCAGATATTACTGCAATAGCTAATCAAGGCCCAGTACCTATTGGGCTAGCTCTAGGCCCATTATCTGTTGGGCTTAGCTATTCAAATTTCAATTCACAATAGCAGAAATGTTGTACGGTTCAAGTACGTCCATCATTTATTTCTTTAATAATTTAGAGGATTCTTTCATTTCCATTTCACTCAAACATTTATAATACTAATAATTTTGCTCTTATTTTCAGGATTATAGTAAAAATTCAAATTTACATAGTATTACCATTTTAATAATGTCGTAGAGAAAAATTATCACTAACATGAATATTGAATATATATTATGTCATTTATTTTCAGGATATACTAGTATCTTTTCTCTTTTATGTGTGAGATAAATATCTCTATCAAATCATTTTATAAGAGATCTTGAGTCTTTATATCTTATAAAAGTCACAATTATAATAAGATTCAATTCAAAATTCTGAAACTTAGAATAGTAAGTGAATTATCTTCTTTATCTTGGAATATATATATATATATATATATATATATATATATGTAGATTCATTATGATGAAATAACTTTGCTTCCAAGAGGGTTTTGCTAGTGTTCAATTTTGTCTTTTAAGTTTATTGCATTGTACATGAAGATATAGCCTAACCTAAATAATAATATACTAAAAGCACAATCCAAAACGCTTTGAGAATACTAAATTGTTTTGCATATGTGGCTAATGTATGCCTAACTTTATGATAATTGAATACTAGCGTGTACCCCGTGCTATGCACGGAGTATAATTTAAAATATCTCTTTTGAAAACTCATAATTATCATATTTATATCCATTAACTCAATACAAAAAATCATTCAATAAAACAATGAAGAATTTTAAAATATAGTTACTTAATGACAACGGATAAAGTAATATAATCCAACTTTGTTAGCTAAGGTACAAAACGGTCAAATCGTCCAATTGATGTGTGTGAAGAATTAAAATGCTTATTCATTTGTAAAGTTGTTTAGTGATATTTTTTCGATACGTAGTAAATATGCATAATTGGGAGTTATTGAACTTGTTTTGAATATTATCTTGGAGCTCCTCAAATATATGGTGACTATATGAAAATTAAAAAGAAACTTAAACATTGATCTTAATCTACATGACCTTCCATAGGCCATATATATATACTATCCTAACTTGCTTGTACTCTCTTAACTTTATGTTATATAGTGGCCGTATATGCACAACACAAAGAAATAGATCAAATTTTGGTAATATTAAAAAATCATAATATTATGACAGCTTATCGTTCATGAGAAATATAAAATAGTGTCACTGAATAGTAAAAAAATCCTTGTGCAAAATAAACAACAAATTATTTATATAACCCAACAATACTTTTCAACAAATTTGTTTGGTGGAAGATGTTGAGAACATTCTTTAAGAAAATAAATAAATAAACAATTTGTTGTCAAAAAGAGTACCACAAAACAATAGAGCTCATTCCTTCTAAAAATTTATTTTCAATTTATTTTTCTTTAAAGACTATTATAATCCTACTATTATTATGAAGAATATTAAAGTGGTTTATTAAACTAAAATTGAAATGTAATTTTTTTTGAACATATTCTTTTCTAAATAAATTGTCCAAATATATATTTTTAAGATTTTTAGGTGATATATTTGAATTTTAATCGAGCAATTTTTTCTTTAACTTTAATGTAGAAGATGAAACAAACTTATAAAAAAGATTTGGTGAAATCCATAACTTCGTAGATAAAAAAACATTAAATATGACCAATCACATCAATATATTTAGTGACTAATTATGTAAAGTCATGGATATCTATCTATCAAAGTAAATATATTAAGGGACTAAATTATATAATAATAATAATAATAATAAACAAATGTCACTTATAAATAGAATATGATTATACTCAATTGTAATATGTTTCATTTATCATACAAAAGTTAGGCTTGTAAATCAAATATTATGAGCTAAAAATGAAATGACTCAAACTCATTGAGTTGGAATACAATAAGTTTAAGGCCAACATACAAATTCTCTTATTCTAACTCTACTCAAGCTTATTGTAACTTACAAATTCTCTTATTTTCAGACTTTTACAAACTTCAAGCTTATTTCGGCTGGCTCATTAGTCTTTATCAAATAAAAAAGTCCTCAATATAATCATAATAGTTATTATTCATTTCCATTGAAGAAAACTGAATGCCATAATAAATTATAAACATAAGAAAATATGTAGAGATATATAAAAATATTTTTTTTACATGAATATTGACTATTTCAATTCCACACAACTAATTAAACCAATAAATTATAAAAAGAATATTAATGGAAAAAATTATTTAAAAAATTTACTAATTACACTTAATATCCACTCAAACCAAATAAAGATAAATAAATAAATAAATAAAATATAGTAGTCTGCTTCCACATTTGCCAGCTTTGTGTCCATGGAAGTCATCTGATTTATGTCTGCCATAGATTAACACTAATAGAAAATTAAAATAAAAAACAAATAAAAAAATGAATAAAAAATTGAGAGTAATAACATAAAAATAAGAAAGAAATCAAAACTTTATGATCTTGTAAATGGGATGTTAGACTATGAACATGCACAATTATGATATTACAATGAAATGCCAATTTATAGAGAATTGAGAAAAGTAGCCATTTAATTTTTAAAAGAATTAATTGCTCATTTTATAAGCTTAAATTGTGGACATTAAAAATTATAACTATAGTCAATTACTCATTTAATTAACATCAATTATGGACGTCAATATTTACAATAATAGTGAATTACTCATTTAAAAAATCAATTACTCATTTTGTCATTCCAAAAGAGTCAATTACTCATTTAATTAGCATCAATTATGGAAGCTTATTGTTTGCCCTAATTGTCTGTAAAATCTTTTCTTTACTATCTTTAGAAGTCAAGATGTAAGGAACAAATAAATACGATTATCCTAAATATTGTTCAAATACTATTAACTATAATTTTTTATTGTGGAATTTCATTTCTTAATTAATACAATAAGTCTATTTACATCTAACAAATCTTAAAAAATTAAACTTTAGTCAACATATTATAATCTCATTTAATTGTTGGCTTACTAACAGGAACTTATCATAAAACTTGTTATAACCGCTATCAATCATGAATGCAAAATACATTATCCAAATATTGTGTTAGTTACCAAATAAGTGTTTTTATATTCCTAATTAATATGTTTAAATTCAAACTTTCAAATTACACACTCAATCAAATCAATTAATAAAAATTTTCTCAACAATAAAAAAAATTAAAATTACCGGAAAAAAAAGATAGAGAGTAAAGTGGGTCTCACACCGCTTTGCTATAATATATATAAAGATAATGATATTAGTTCTCAATTATTTTAATCAATAAAAAATAACATTAAAAAGTAATGTAGTGAAATTTAGTACGTGAAGCCTATCTATACAGGTTCACATATAGACTTGAGGTGCTAAATTTTCATTATTTTGGAAAATTAAAATATAAATTCAATCAGAAGATAATTTCTATAATATTAAAACAATAAATCAATTAAGTTGTTTTTTATTTATAACTTGTAAAAAATGAAAAATTATTTTCAATAACTATAATTATAATTATATTATTATATTAAATTTTCTTTCTAATTCTCATAAAGAAACTAAATTTAAATTCAAAATTTAATCTAATAAGAAAAGGAAGAAGGGAATAGAAAACAAAAATCGGAGATTTGTCTTCAACATTCAAAATTCAATATTGAACGCTATTTGCCACATTCATAATCTAAAGTTTTCCCCAATTTTATTAAATATATATATTTAAAAAAATTATTATTACACTCCTTTGCACATATATATTAAAAACAATTGTTAATATACAATAAATTATTTAACAACAAAAAGAATACAATAAACAGAAAAATAGTACACAATGGTATTAACTACAAAAAATAAAAATTAATGGAGTGAAATGATTACCTCAAGCATATATGTATACGTATTCCATTGCTCCATTCATAACCACTCATCGCCAAATAAAATATGGACCAATAATTTCGATCGACTAAGAAATTCTCATAATGTCATTAATGTTTAAGACTAAATTAAATGAAGAAAATCGAATAAAATTGAAAGCGTAAAATTCAAAACTATTGAAAGATGAAAAATAAAGAACTAATAAAATAAAATACCTCACATCAAATCAAATTCACTTTTGTAGATGAAAAAATTAGTGAACATGGAGAAACGTAAAATTGATTTGTAAAGCAGAAAAAGTATGGCATAATTTATAAGATTTTAGATTAAATGAAAATAATTTATAGATGTATCAGTTTCCTTATTAACTGCATAATTCCATCAATTGTGGAATGAATTAATACGTAAATTTAGCTAATGTAAATTAAATATTCCTCCTAATTAAGGATTTTGATTTGGTAAGTCAATTTTAAAATAAAGTTTAAAATTTAAATTTAAGCCTAATGTGAACGTACTTAATTTAGACCATTCTTTATTTAGATATGCTAAGAATTTTACATGGTAATAAATTTTTGTCTTTCCATTTGCATTAATGATCACAAATCACAATCAAAACATTGTAACTCTTCCCATTTTGGTTGCAAGTGAATGTAATAGGAAAGTAATTTAATTTGATTATCTAAATTAAGAATAGTAATCAATCTTAAAAAATTTAAACCAACCAATAAGAATTTTTCATTTTATTAAAAAAATTCAAAATTCTAGAAAATTAGGATTAAAGAAAAACTGTGCTATAATATAGTAGAAGAGAAGATATACGAGTAACAAAATAATGACTTACTCTCAAAATAATGCAAATTTGAAATGTATTTGGATTAACTAATGGAGCCTTCAAAATATTTTAAAAATTGTTTTGCAGTTTCTATACTATTTAAAAGTGCTTGAATATTCTTTTAAGATGTGTTTATAATTTTAAAAATAAAGTACTTAAAAGCTTATAAATTGATAATCTTAAGTTATTTTGTATTATCTTAACAAATCTGATTTGATTATCATAATTACAAAATCATAATTACTCATAAATTGTATATTATTAATTTGTCCAACCACTTAAAAGAGTCATTTTCATATGTAAAAATCAACATCTTATTAGCTTCCAAAAAACTAATTATAAATTGTTATTTGTATTTGTTTTGAGTGTGAAGTAGAGATTTAAAATATTTCCGCGTGAGAATTAAAGAATCAAATCACATGGGATAGTTAGCCGAAAAAGGGTTTTATCATACTGAATTAAATTGCTTTAATTATCACACTGCAGCTTTTAGGAGCTAATTAACTTATTTATTTATTTTCAAATATGTAAAAGAAAATACATATACATTAAGTGGTCCTCATTTCTGTCCTTAATTAATGAATTTACACATTTTTTTAAATATGTTTGTTTACAAACAAAATAGTTTATTTATTTATTTAAAGATTAGTGTTCTATTTTATTTGTTGGGATTCTTCAAGGAATATTTTTTTAATTTGCTTCAACTTTTATCAAGGCATGTATTGGAACTCTCAATTAATTGCAATTATTTAAGTTTTTTTGCACTTATTCCAATCTGAAAGTAAAATAAAATCACTATAATTACTAAAGCCCACATGCTAAAAATCTCAAAAATTAAAATCGAGAAAGGAGAAAATTTTGAAATAGGTGATTCTATAGAAATATGAATATTTGTTTCAGTTTTACAGTAATGTTACTCATAATTAGTAATAAAAAAAATCCTGCCATTTAATTGATTATTTATTAGTACAATTTCAATATATCAATGCATTTCGGTTACTTCCAAATAAATAAATAAAATGGGATTTTGTTGGAATTTTCTTTATTTTATGGTGATTGAGATTTGTAGAAAATAATTTATATGAAAAAGGAAATTAATTGAATTTCACCACCATGTTATCTGAGAAATAAAATATTGCCCAATATATTCTATTTTTTTCTTTATTTTTCAAATTAAAGTTTTCATTTCTCTTGAGAATTGTCTCATCTGTAAGCAATCATCACGTGGTATTTGTGCAATAGCCAATAAATTCAATTACTGGTCAATTATCATTTTTCTTTTTTGAACAAGTCAATTATTGTTCATTCACCGAAAACAAAATCAATTTTATTTCAATTATATTTCAAGTAATTGATGACCTAGCTTTTGTCGCCCAAAAAGTAAATGCCATTATTTTACTTAAATTTTTTTATAAAAATTATTGTTTTTATTACATTTACCGTTGCTGCCCTTTTCTGGTCAACAAAACATTTATTAAAGGTGGAATTATTTTATTTTTTGCTCGTGATTATGCATCGAAAATTGTTTCAAAATTGCTAGTAAGTTTCAAAAAAATTACATAAATTAATAAATTAATTTCCCCTCTACCACTACCTTTTTTTTCAAGCCCATTAATGGTGGTAATTTAACTTTACATACTTTCACCAAAAACAAAGTACTACAGCTAAGAAAAACAACACATAAAAACCTAATTACTCAATCCCCTTGAAAAATTCTCGCGCCATTGCTTCACATACCTTTTTCAAAAATCCATTCTTTAAATTCCTATTTTCTGAATTTAATTCGTTACTAAAAATTCTGTGTGTACCATGGAAATGGAAGACAAGGAGAGCACCGAATCAGGCTCGCCGATCGGTAACTCCGACGTTGACTCGCCGCCCTCCAGCGGTGGCGCTTACGGCTGCCTCGCTTCCGCTGCCGGCGGAGGTGGGATTTTACCAACAGGAAACATAAACATGAACATGAGCTTAGAAAATAATGCAGCTGGGGTTGTTTCAAACATACCAGCTGTGCTGGCTGACGTGGCAGTCAACGGCGGCAGCGTTGTGGGCAGTGGTGGTGGAAGTGGTGATTCGATGATGGGAAAGAAGAAGAGAGGAAGGCCGAGAAAGTACGACGCAGATGGGAAATTAAGCGCGGCGTATTTAAGATCGCCGACGGCTGCTGCGGCGAACGCGCCGCCGCAGGCCGGTTTTACTCTGTCAACGCCGCCGTCTTACGAGTACTCATCTGGGTCTAAAAAGGGACGTGGTAAACATCAGAGCTCTGGTAACTGGCAAGCTCTTGCTTCTTTGGGTGAGTTCTTAATTTATTACATGTTTTTGCTTCTTTATTAGATTAGTTCGATTTTTACCAAGTTTTGTACTTTTTCTCTTTTGGGGGTTCATTTTCTATTCAATTTGTAATAATATGGTTATGGGGTTTTAGATTTGTTTCAGACATAAAAATGAAACAATAAACTTGTAATTGAGTTTATTGTTAAGCTGGTTTAATTTCAGGATAACCACTCAGAATATTATTGCAAAAAGAATAGAAAGTCAATGAGTTTGCGGCAAAATTAGGGATCTTTAGTATAATAAAGATAAGATTGTTTGAATTAGGGTTTTCAGTATTTGGATAATAAAGAAATTTCTAGACTATTTCTGTTTATTTATTTAATCTTTTTTTATGGGGTGGGTAGTTGACCAGGTCAACCTTTCTTTCTAAATTTTGGTTTCTACTAGGAGAAGATTTTGTCTTTGAACACTTTGTGCTGTCACTGTGCAGGTGAATTGTTTGCAAACACAGCAGGTGGAGATTTTACACCACATGTTGTCACTGTACACACTGGAGAGGTAAGTGACAACTTTTGTCAGCTTTCACTTCAGGGTCCTTAAAGTCGCGTTTTACAAATTGTATATTCTGCAGGATGTTGCTGGGAAAATCCTTACATTTGCTCAACAGGGGCATAGAGGAATTTGTGTTCTATCTGCCAATGGATCTGTGTCCAATGTTACCATTCGCCAGCCTGGTTCATCCGGAGGTCTATTGACTTACGAGGCATGTTCATTCATCCTTATTACATATGGATCCCTTTTTGAACCCACTTTTTGCTTCTGTTTCTGTTAGTAAACGCCTAAAAGATCATAAAAACAGTGTCATATTACTCTTGAACACTCAAATATTCATGCAGGGGCGGTTCGAGATCTTAACTCTTACGGGCTCATTCACAGTTTCTGACAATGGCGGGATAAAGAGTCGTAGTGGTGGATTAAGTGTTTCATTAGCTAGCTCTGACGGTCGTGTAATAGGTGGCGGTCTAGCTGGCATGCTTATAGCTGCTACTCCAATTCAGGTCACAACTTTTACCCATTAACCATTGGATAAATATATGTTTGAGAATTTTTCTTACCAATCTGTAGAATCTAAAAGATTCCACCTTTACATATGTTTTCGTCTACTTGACCAGATTGTAGTTGGAAGCTTCTCACCGAACGGTGGTTCAAATGTCGGGTTCAAAACGCAGAAGAAAAGGCATCACACAGAGCCCAGAATATCCCCATCAGTCCACTCTGCTACAGCTACAGTGACAGCAGCAGTACCAATATCACAGGCAGCACCACAAGGCAATATCTACACAATGCCAGCTGTACAAACTCATGGAGAAGGTGATAACAGCTTAAGCAATAAAGATCACCCAAATTCTGCTTCTACAGACAGTGCTGATTGGAACAGCTCAGGCCCAAGTGGCGATCAGAGACCATCTCCCGATATCAATATCTCTGTGCCCCTCGAGGAGCACTGAAGCTAATTAGTCGTTTATTTTTAAACTATTTTAGCCATTAATCTGATATAACAGGCGGTGAATTCACTCTTGGGTCTATGTGAGGGACTTAGAGATGATGCTGACATAGTTGTGAAGGATAAGATGCTCTCATGTTATTTCTTTTTATTTGTGGTTGTGAACATTTTAGATGCTAGAAGTACTTCGTTGTGGTCGTTTAGAAATCATGGGCTTTCTAGCTGCCCTGTTTTTTTTTTATCGGATATGATTTCATATTTGTCTGAATATGAGGTTTCTATAATTGCTTTTTAATGTTTACTGGAGTTTACTGAATTGGAACCTGTAATCTAAAAGGTTTCTGAAGCAGCATTATGCCCTTATTAACAAGTTCATGATTATTGGATGTGATTGGTGTTATTGCAGGGTCGATAAAATTGGATGATTTTTCACATAAGATTGAGGAACAATCTAGTAGCATTTTGATGTGTGTATATATATATATAGTTGTATATAGGAACAATCTAGTAGAGTATTTTGGGCCAAATTCTAATTGGGCTTCAAAAACGTATAAATGTTCGACAGAAGTGTAGAAATTACTGGAATGAAGTATTCTAGCAAAATGGAATACACTTCTTTTGAGGAACTTTCTAGCATGATTTTCCCACACTTTTCCAGCACCTTCCAATAAATTATAAATACTCTCAATCTTCAGATAAGCGATCATCAAACATCAAGCAAAACAATTTCATACTCTCATTCACCAGAAAAAAAAAGAAAACGAATTTTTACAAAATCCCATCAGAGCAAATTAAAGCTGAAGAAGAATGAAGCCAGCAGTGATTGATGAGAAGAAAGATAAGGTGACTATCCGTGCGGACTGCAGAGCAGATGAAGGCAAAAAGCACGTCGAAAAAGTGGAGTTAAAAACTCACGACGTCGATACGGTGAAATATGTGGAGAAAAAGCTTGCAGACAAGGGCGTGGCTAGGATGGAGCGCCACCCGGCCGATGGGCTGCCACTGAAGCATGATCCGAAGAAGGGCCACGGCGGAAAGTACACGTGGGAAGGGCCAGAAAAGGAGTTTGAGGTGGAAGCGCCGCCGCCGGCGATAGACGAGAAGGATCCGAATTATGTTGAAGAAGAAGAAGTGGCGGCGGCGGCGGAGAGTGAAATGGTGGTGGGAGAGGTGGAGGTGGCTAAAGTTGCTGAAGCTGGGGTGGCTAGGATTGAGGTTGATCCTCACTTGAAGCAGCTTAATTAAGTGATTATTTTAGATCGAATTGTGTGGATATTGTGTACTACGTCCTGTATGAGATGGAAAGGCTTTTGTAATTTGTCATTATCATCTGTATTGATAAAATAATATTGTTCTTTTCAACGCTAAAACTCCTTTATACATGAGATGAGTGTATAGTTTATATTGAGTTACTAAAGGATAAAAAAAAACTTAGCAGCATGAGGGGATGTAGCTCAGATGGTAGAGCGCTCGCTTAGCATGCGAGAGGTACGGGGATCGATACCCCGCATCTCCATTCCATTTTTCTTTTTCACTTATGGAGTTGGTGGGCTTTTACAAAACCTAAGGAATTTGGACTATGATGAAAAAGCCAACTGACAGTAAAATCATCTTTTAATATGGTTTATTGGACCAATTGTTTTATGGGCCATCAAAATATCACTTGAATTATTACACTCGCATTACAATTTTCACGACATACAGTATATGTAAGCATTTGCTACAAGGTCTTGACAAAAAGAAGGATAAAATCTAAACCCTACTCTACTACCAAGCTATTCTCAGTATACACAAAATACACTGAGTTATTACTTATTAGCATTATCAATCCCTGGTTTATCCTCAGCAACTAAAAGTTCTCTTATCGCCAGCCAAATAAAGAAGTTGTGATTTGATTTTGTACTACGACAAAGTCTAGCCACCTTTTTGTAAGGATGAGCCAGTTCGCATCGCCATATTTTCTAGACATAGTTTTAATTAACAAACCCCACTTACATTTAGAAAATCAATTATTAGTAGATAATTAATTATGGAAAAGCAATATTTGACCCCAATAATAAATGAATGAGTCCAGTTGGATTTAATTAAAAAAGGAATAAAGGCTTAAAGATCAGTGTCTCACCACTTAAATTGAGATATTACTAAGAAATCCAGGTTCGAATATTGTTACAAAATTCTAAAGCTATAAAGATCAATATATTTTCAATTCAAAAGAACCATACATTACTTCATTTTTTTTGTTTAGGGGGTATATATGTAGTAGTGCTCTTGTCTTTTGTTGTGCTTTGCTTCTTTTAATTACCTCCCTTTCTACTATTAAATATTTTCCACAACATAAATGCTTTTGGTGAGTAGCCAAAAAGACTTATATAATGATATTATATTATTATTATAGCATATGCAAAACGGATATATTTTATTTTTGGAATCATACCGACAATCAAAAGGTACAAAACACTTGAGTATAAAAGCATTCATGATCAAAATTACTCGTGTAGTTGTACACGCACTTCTACAATTATTTTGGAAAAATTGAAGCATAGAATTCCTATAAGAAATTAAACTTTAATTGTGATGAAATGTGGTTGGTGAGAGACAAAACATATATCACAATCATTAGAGATTACTCTGGACCTATAATTATCAAGTCTTGAAAATGAATATATTGGATGAATGAATGAATGGACGGATGGATTGAAAAGTAGTACATTGTCACATGGTGTAGCTGCCGTTGATATTTCTCCCCCACCACACCATATTATTATGATTATTATTGTGTATGAAGAAAGGTTTTCATTGTGAATATATTGGCAGTGGAATACAGCACAACACTTTTGGTTTGGAGGGTTATTGAGCTGTTCATTTGGGAGATTAATATTTACCTTAATTATTATGCCTTTTGAAATTATAATTAACATTTGCTAATGATATCATGTCCCAGCCATAATGCTGAGTATCTAATATTTGATTCATGTTTGTTTACTTGGATGATAGTTCATTATTTGATTTATAAAGTGTTCGTAATTATAATTTAATTATTGATTGTTAGAATTAGTTTCTCTATTGTATAAAATATGTATGAGTGGATGACCAAATTGGCACTTCGTTTAATGAAAAAGTTAGTAAAAAGGTGTTTTAGAAATATAGAAAGATTTGAGAAATATGTATTTGGACGTGAAATTTTTTGAATGAAAATTTTAACAATGAGAGTTAATATTATGTGCCTTCTTTATATGTATATATATATATATTGGTTTTTCTGCAAACAACCTTATAATTCACAAATGGTATTCGTAAATAAATATCTATCTATCATCTGCATTATTTGTATTTTCTCAAACAACCCATCAACTCTTAAGTACTATTTCCTATGGTATAAAATTTCTTGCTTCGCACTTAATTTAACTAGTTTACTTCGTTTCTTGCCATGCCATGATCATCATGATTTATGAATTTTTCTAGATCTTTTGCTTCAATACATTTCTTCAGATTAGTACAAAAAAACTGGTTCAATTTGCAATTTTATAGGTGCATTAAACAAAATTATAATACTTATTATTATGTTATTAGTTAAGTTAGTGTTTTATCAACAATTTTCCCAACTTATATTAAATTCTATTTGCTAATGAAAATTAAAAAAAAAAAATTTGAGGAAAATTAAAGAGCAGATATTGAGCTTGATATATATAGTAGGTAAAACCAGAATAGAAATCTTAAATAACTTCAGTTTTAACAAATCGAAAATTTGAGGTTGGAGCAAATATCTCTTTTCGGATAGATAAAGGTTGTTTTGTCGGGCTGTTGGAAATTTATTTGCTAAAAATTGTTTTCCACTGGTAAAACTTTTATTGCTCCTTTTTCTTTAAGCAATCAAATTATATTATTTCCAGAAATATCTATTCGTGCAAGAAAATATTTTATTAAACTATTTTAATATCGTTTTACTTCTAGTTTTAGATATTAGATGACATGTTTCCATAATGAGAAATATGAAATGTATACAATATGGTCAAAATATTTACTTAAGTATTTTATTTCATGCATATACATTAAATCTATAAAATATTTACTCACCAAAAGAATTTGAATACTTTATAGATCATTAAGATGCTCGATACTTGGTCCATAGTGTTTTCTGTTTATACTTTTTTATATTTAAAATCAACTTTATTATTATGTATGAACTCATATCTTACATTTATATTTTAGCAGTGATTTAACATCTCAACGGTACAAGCAAATTTTGGGAGTTTAACCATTATAGGAGAGCCGTCTATTATATGGAGTAGGGACTGAAAATGAAGTAGACAGCTTGTGCCATGAATTATTCCTGCACCATAATGTACTTAAATTAATTTCAAGATATATTTTATGCATATGCAAACTTAAATATAAATATATGTTTATGTTTATATATATATATATATCATTGAAGTTTATTCACATTAAAGTTAATTATCATTATATCTTGATATGCAGAGTCGATTTGGTTATTATGACATTAATAAATGATTTAGTACATTATTATATTAATATTAACACATATAAGGATTCGAAATCTCCACTCTCCAAATGTTGGGACATTAAATTGGTCCATCGAACTAGTTATTATAAATCATGAAAATTTAAGTATTTATTCAAACGCAAAACACATCAAAGCATAAAATAATTGCATACTTAAAAAGATTGAAAAGAGAGAATAATCCATTCAAATAATCATGAGCTAATTACACATAGTTTGTTAAGTAATACACATCGTTAGTTGTATGATTCTATTGTACTATAATTTGACTTTAATTCTATTGGTAGTAATACATATAACTTATAAGTTATAACATCTACCCACCATGTTTCGTAGTCTTTTTATTTGTTTATTTAGCCGTCAAATCTCACTATATCCAATTTTTTTAATCTCACTCTAATATCTAATTATCACTTTAAAAAGGTCAATTAATTCCAATGCCCATGAAACAGAATGTCGATATTAGTAAACAATATCTTAGTTAAATTCTTAATTAATTGTCTAAATTTAAATTAATACCACGCCAGAATCTGAGCTGTAGTTTGAATTAGAATATGAAAGCTGACATTACACCACATAAGGGCATTTTTGTGAACTGCCCTTACACTCTTATAGCCCAGCTTATTGAATTTATAACAAAATATCCATGTTTTAATTCGAAATTATTATATATTTTTTTTCATTAAACTCTGTGACAAAATAATTAATCGAACTTGTTTCATGAGATACGGATTTTCATGCATAATTTAATAAAGTATGTAATTTATTTTATTTACATTTAATAAAGGGTGATAATTTAGTAATTTCAACTAATTATAACAAGGTGTTTTGTAATAAACTCCAACTTATACTTAAATTGGGCTATACTAATTTCACCGATATTATTAAATAAATTTTCATAATTAGTGGACAATCAACAACCTATAATTCACTTATACAAATTGACAAGTTCTACCTACTTAATCATATTCGAACTCTTAACAATATTAATTGATTAATGAAAAATATAAATATAAAAATCCCTCTAGACTACGTATCATCAGTTTGTATATTAACATCATTTGTTGTGGGCCTATTAAATAAGTTAAATACATCTCCTTATTCTGAGTCTTCCAATGATAATAACATCTCTAATACTTCTTTTCAATTTTCAAATGGATTTAAAAGATTATTAACGTTAATTTGACTGTTGTTTTTACTGTTTATACAGTTGGATTACCATACAAACAAAAACTAGCATTAAATGCGTACTAATCTGTTTGTCAGAACACCAACTTTCACTCACACAGATAACATAATACTATTTATTTCATATCACTTATAACATCATCATATATTAATATTACGGAATGGACTGAGAAAAATATTCACATTAACTGTGTAGCCGGAAACATCGCCGGAATGTGGCTGACGGTGATGCCACGTGGCCAGAAGTTTTGCAGTTGGAGAGTTATTATCATGCATGTGTATAAACCGTAAAACTTTATTTAGTAGTTGGAGGCTTGTGTAGTTTGGAATAGTAGAGTAGGAGCAGAATAATTATTTAAAAAATAAAGAATTGCACACATACCCCCTCACGTATTGAATTATTGTCAAAACCAGTCCCTCACTTTTTGAAAGTTCACACAACCATTAGGGGTCTATTTGTAAAGTTCAGAGAGGTGAAAAATTATATGAAAAATTAAATACGCATACATTATAATTGTAAGAAATGAATTAATGTGAGGGGGATTTTATATAACTTTCAAAAGGTGTTGTTTTTAATAATGACACAATAAATAAGGGATCTCTGTGTAATTTTCCCTAAGAAAAAAAATTAATACATTACCAACCTAAAGATGAAGCTAAAATAGAGCTTATATAAAGACAGGTTCCTCTCTCTCTTCCCCTCACCACCCTTAAATCCTTCTCTCTCTTCATTTCCTTAATTTAGTTTTTTACTTAATCCTTTCTTTCTGCATTACTTTTTCTTCCATTTTGCATTAGTACCTGCATTTCTGATTAAAATGGCTCAAATCTTTGTTTTGTGTAAGTTTTTTGTTTAAAAAAATAAAATAAAGAAGGGTTGCTTTTATTATTATCATTATTATTATTGAGCTACATTAAGGGGTTTAAGGTTCAATTCTTTTTTATATAGGGCTTGCATTGGGGTTCATGTGTGTAATCTTTTTGAACTTTTATGGTGCAAATATAGTGGAAATATTTTGAGTTAGTGTTCTCTGACATTCCAGCTCTGTCTCCTTTGCTTTTGCGTCCCCTAGAAGCAAAATTAAACACAAATATTCTTGCACTCTTCGCAAAGCAGATTAATAACATACCAAAAAAAGCTATATATACCTTCATTAGATCTTGGTATTTTACTGTGAAGCTTTTCCCCTGTTTTCAGTTTTCCCCTGTTTTTGACTTCTCAAAACAGAGGAATTAATACCAGATGGACAAGTTTTCATCGACTTCGCTTCTGCCCGAAACGTTTTCGGGCTCTAGAGATGATATTACTGAGCAATTATCAATAATATGGGGTCAGATTAAGGCGCCATTGATTGTGCCGTTGCTCAAAGTTCTTGTTTTTCTGTGCTTGGCAATGTCCATAATGTTGTTCATTGAGAGAATTTACATGGCGATTGTCATCTGTTTGGTGAAATTGTTTGGCCGAAAACCCGAAAAACGGTACAAATGGGAGCCTTTGAAAGATGATTTAGAGCTTGGGAACTCAGCTTACCCCATGGTTCTTGTTCAAATTCCTATGTACAATGAAAAAGAGGTAATTTTTCATGTTTTTGAAGATAAATTTGCAGCTTACATTACTTCATTTAAGTGTTTTTCACTTTTTTGTTCTGATTTTTTTAGTAAAAAAATGGTTTTGCAGGTGTATCAGCTCTCAATCGGAGCTGCATGTGGGCTTTCTTGGCCGTCCGATCGAATCATAGTTCAAGTTCTTGATGATTCAACTGACCCCATTATCAAGGTAAGTAATTTTATCAATCATATCCATGCAACATGAAAAAAATCCTGAGATTTTGTCTTTTTTTTAATATATAATATAATATTACATTAATTTTCTTATCATTATTTTAATTTAAATTCTTTGTTTTGTGTGCCTTGAAATGGACAGAATCTAGTTGAGATGGAATGCCAGAGATGGGCAAGTAAGGGGATAAATATTAAGTACGAAATTCGAGATAACAGGAATGGTTACAAAGCTGGAGCACTTAAACAAGGATTAAAACATTCATACGTCAAAGATTGTGAATTTGTAGCAATATTTGATGCCGATTTTCAACCCGAACCCGATTATCTTTGGCGAACTATTCCTTATCTTGTTCATAATCCTCAACTCGCTCTCGTTCAGGCTCGTTGGAAATTCGGTATTAATCTTTATCGTATTTTATTTAACTTTCAATAATTATTATCCATGATTAGCTATCGTTTTGAGCATCTAACCAATTGTACTTTGCTAATGTACAAAAATTAGTAATTATTTTTATTTAACAACTTCGTTAATTAAGGTAAGTAATTCATATTAAAAACTGTCGGTGACAAAGATTGTGCATCCACCAATACACTAAGTGCTGCAACCTACAACTTTGGTTGGCCATAATAAATTGCACACGTGTAATTTTATTGAAGAGTTAAAAAAAAAAAGAACATTGTATTTGACCAGCAACATCAAAAAGTGTTAAATTGCAGGTTTGTTTATGAAAAAAGTTGTCTTGTCTATTGCATGTAAAAAGTGATTTAAAGAGTTTGGTTTTCTTCATGGGCACTTCATGATTGATTGATGGACTTTATTAGCCTTTTCTAAACCTTAAAATAATAAAATAAACCTTAAAATAATTTTCTTCGAAATTGATCTAGTTTAAACCATCATGTTAGTAGTGCAATTTCCTTCAAATTGGTACAAATGAGAAAGTGTCATAAATTTGGGGCCATACTAGTTAGAAAATCTTTCAATTCTCTCCTAAAGGAGGTACTTATTTAGACTTATTAATTAAGATGAGGGGTATTTTTGTCATTTCATCCCAACTTTTTTTCAAAAGCCAGCACAGTTCCATGTGCTGCAGCCTGTATGATTGGTGGACCTCAAGCTCAACCTTTCCTTTAGTTACCGACAATGCCCATTTATTTCTGTGGCATTTATTTTTGTTAATTTTCAATATTTAGAAATTTTGAATTTATTTTTCACCTACCAGAAATTACTAATACTAATAATAAACCATATTATTTTCGCCTTTAGTAAATGCTGATGAATGCTTAATGACAAGAATGCAAGAGATGTCACTGGACTATCATTTTTCAGTGGAGCAAGAAGTTGGCTCATCCACATATGCTTTCTTTGGCTTTAATGGTAATCATTATTATCCCAAATAATTTTTCATGTCATTTATTATTATTTGTACAATTATCTAAGTATTATTATTGCTATTATAGTGTAAAAGATGCCATCATTAACTTTATTGCTCCATAAAGTTTATACTATTTGAATAATCTAGTACCCTATGTAGCAAATTATTACAATTAGATATAAACTCAAGTGCTACCAATCTAAAAAGGGATTTTATTTAAAAATAAAATACTAAAATTTGAATAAAAATAATGTCATTTTGTATTTAAACAAATATATATATATATATATATATACACTAGGAACTGCTGGTGTATGGAGAATTGCAGCAATTGATGAGGCTGGTGGATGGAAAGACCGTACAACCGTCGAGGATATGGACTTAGCCGTTCGTGCTAGTCTTAAAGGATGGAAATTTTTGTATCTTGGTAATTTAAAGGTAAAATTTTAGTCGAATCGGCTCAATAATAGCTCGATTATTTGTATACTATTTTTATATTTAGTTTTATTTTTAAGCAATGATGATAAATTAATTAACCATATTTGTTACTTCACTTCTTATAGGTGAAAAATGAATTGCCAAGCACGTTCAAGGCATATCGTTATCAACAACATCGTTGGTCATGTGGACCTGCCAATCTTTTCAGAAAAATGGTATTAGAAATTTTGAGAAACAAGGTTAGTTAATTAAAGAATATTTGATTTACAAAATTCTATAACTAGCTGAAAACACGCTTTATATTGATATGCAGAAAGTGTCATTATGGAAGAAGGTTCATGTGATATACAGTTTCTTCTTCGTGAGAAAGATCGTGGCGCATATTGTCACGTTCGTGTTTTATTGCGTTGTACTTCCTGCTACTGTTTTGGTACCTGAAGTTGAGATTCCGAAATGGGGTGCAGTTTATATACCTTCAATTATCACCATACTCAATGCAGTTGGTACACCAAGGTTTGCTTTTATTAATATATATATATATATATATATATATATACATTAGGAAACAATGTATATAAACCGATTTTTCATATTGTTGGTTTAAATGTTTAGGTCGATTCATTTGATGGTGTTTTGGATCCTGTTCGAGAATGTTATGTCATTACATAGGACAAAAGCTACTTTCATTGGCTTGTTGGAGGCGGGGCGGGTCAATGAATGGGTTGTAACCGAGAAACTCGGGGATGTTCTCAAGTTAAAATCAGCAGTGAAAGCTTTTAGGAGACCTCGGATTAGGATTGGTGAAAGGTATTAATCCTTAATATCTTGAAATAATGTTCTATTTTCTACTTAAGTGATAATAAAATCCAATTTTTCTAAGCTGTATAAAATTCTATAAACTTATAAAACTTGCCCACTTTTTTTGTTACTTTAATTACAGGGTCCATTTATTAGAGCTTGGAATTGGAGCTTACCTGTTCTTTTGTGGCTGTTACGACGTCGTATTTGGGAAGACCCATTACTTCATATACCTCTTCATTCAGGCAATAGCTTTCTTCATCATGGGATTTGGCTATGTTGGCACTATTGTCCCCTCTTAGAATGAACCCGATTATCGTCTCGTTATTGTGTTTCGTGTTCATTGCGAATTTGAAGTTTATATAGTTTTTTTTTTTAATTTCTTTCATTTGAAGGAAGAATGTTATTCTTTTAGGATTAAGCATAAGAGTTCGAGCTCGGACTTGAATGAAATTTATTTTCTTGTGAATAGTGAAATTGAAGTTACTTGGATTGGATTATGAAAGAATTTCTTTAAAAAATAAAGAAAGAAGCACCTGCTTTTGTGTTACAATTTCGAATAATAAGTTCTCATTTTTTGAAGTTTTTTCCAATTTTTTCTTTAATGATATAACAAATATATAATGACCCGACCCGACCCGTAACACTAAAATTATCTCTTCATTTAATCCATTCCTATTTCTTGGTTGTATGAAAACGATGGCCAATAGAAAATGAAACAGCAGAACCCTCAGCTACTGACAGATGTTGCAATAATCTATCAATTAATTCAATGGGCTCTGTAACAGGAAAACTATATCAACTAGATCAAAGTTTTATTCGTATTATTATGATTATTATTGTATAATTAATTAGCCACGAAATTGGAGTTATTTATTGCTTTCACCAACTACGTTGTCCCGACAGCAATCTTCAATATGCAACAGAAAGTAGACCTAACAGCATGTTTTGTGAAACCAGAAAAAGTTAATGCCAATTGTAGAAAAAACGATGATCAAATTATATTGTCACCAAAATATTAAGATACTTCTTCCTCTTATTCACAAGGTATAAATAAAAAAAAATATATTATCTCACTGTAATTAAAATATTTAAGTTTCATTTTAATAGTATATTAACCTTTTCATATTTGTATATTCGTTTATTTATGATCCATTCATCTCTCACTTGTTAGTAGTTACATGCTAATATACATGCTAGTATTATTACTTATGAGTTCGATAGCATATCAATCTTGTCTTCTACTTCAATTTGAGATAAGTAAGTGCTTATGAAAATGAAGGGAGAAGTTATTATTACTCTCTTTTAAGGCAAAAAAATCAGCCTAAATTTTTTTGTAACATTATTGTAGAATAGTCATAATTATAAGGACGAATGTCAAGAATGTATGATAAATATATATATATATATTTAAGTTACTGAAATATAAAAAATAAATTTGATACCACTTTAGGGAGTATTAGATATCATATTTTCATAACGAGCCCACAATGTTTGCTTGAACATGCAACACCTAGATTTGATATCATTTTTTGTATTAGGAGATAAAATCTTAACACAATCAGCATATATGGATTGGACTGCTTATTTTAAGCATGGGCTATGCTATCAAGCAATATGAACTGACACTATGGGCTTCACACCCAAATGGGCTGGACTCAAGGACTAATTAGACCCTTTAACAAGCTTCTTGGGCCAGGCCCAAAAAGTTGAATAATTTCAAATCAAACAGAGAATATGCAACAGCATAAGATCATCTCATAAATTGACAAGGGTCAAAAACAAGAAACAAACAAATTGGTTTCTTCTATGTTGACAATTTGATTTAGTTTTCATTTTTATTTTATTTTTTGTATGACATAAAAACACCATGCGAAGTGTGACTGAATTATTTAAATCAATATTATTGACAAAAGTAGTCAGTCTATATTCAGTTTTGGATACCTTTCAAGAATTATTCTTCAATTCTCTATTTAGTTACATCACTTTTGAGCTTGTTTCGTGGCTATTCCATTTCTTCATTATTTTCGTAATATTGCTTTTTTCCCTCTTTCTGAATTTGGACAAATTAAAATTGTATTAAGACTATCATGAGCATGGAATATGCTTTATAATTTGGCAAAGCCTTGGAATATTCTCAAGCATCTCTCATATTAAAATTTCAAATTAATTCATTTTTCCAGTATTTGTTAACCTTCACCATCAATATTCAATAATAAATTGAATTTTCCTAATTTATTCAGTATTTCATTATATGTTCATATTTTTTTTTACTGGTTTGAGTCTCTACTCTAGAGTGAGTGAGCATCTAATATTTCATAGTATTAATGATTTTTTTCTTGCTTATCAAGTATTGCATATTGATTAATATGTTAAAAAAAATTAAATTAGATTTGCTTAATCTTAAATCTTAATAGTAGAGAATTTCCCTTTTTCCGTTTAATAAACTTCAAAAATTATTAAACATATTTTATTAAGGAAAAAAAAACAGCACAAAGTTTTCGACACAGTCGAGGCTAATGCACACAGAAAATAAACCATTAATCGTTTTCTTGTATCCCAATCAAGCTTAATCTCAACAAAATCAACGGCTGTAATTAGCCTAACCCCCTCTTTAAATACGCGGTCCGTTCACTTCGGTTCTATCAGAAACACAATCCTTTTTCTCAATTCTATCGAACTCGAAAATCATCTCTTCTTTCTCTCTTTAGATCTAATCTATATCTCTAATGGCGACTATCAAGAGCATTAAGGCACGTCAGATCTTCGACAGCCGTGGCAATCCTACGGTCGAGGTTCGTTATTTCATACTCATCATCTTTGTCTAATTCGCTTTACAGATCTGCTTAAATTTCTTGTTGAAGTAATTGTAGCTTAAATTATGCTCGTCATAACGTTAGACGTGGCTCGAATTTTTTGATATATATATATATGTGTGTGTGTATGTGTGTGTGTGTGTTAACAAAGAAATCTTTACTTCTCATGCAAAATTTCTTTCTTTTTTAACGATGTTTGGATTATTAACATTTTAGGTTGATGTTTATCTATCAAATGGCGTCTTTGCTAGAGCTGCTGTTCCTAGCGGTGCATCTACTGGTAAAAGATCTATTAACATGCGCATTTTTTCTCATTTTTCTCTATTTTTTTTGGCACATGTGGTTATGCTTCATATTATTATATGATAGATATAAGTTAGGATGCATTGAGATGTTTAATTTGATTACACTGGTCGACTGCAAATGAGAGTTTAGACTACTGCAATAAATAATGCCAATATGAATGTTTGAGATTTAATTTTCAACTTTTGAGTCCTTTTATTTTGAATAATTGAAATAAAGCGATTTTGTTGGAAGTAACGAAAGTCATGGCTGTTTTTCTAATTATCTCATGAATGTATGTTCCAGAGATGTTTTGCTTCTTTTGCTAATCCGTTTTCCTATAATACTATATCTTAGGAATTTACGAGGCCCTTGAGTTGAGGGATGGAGGATCAGAATATCTTGGAAAGGGTGTCTCAAAGGTTAATGTTTGCTAAAAATTGATTATTTGTTTTATCACTAATCTTATCGCAATGCTAACTGATTTCTAAATGTTCTGACATGTTTGATTAGGCTGTTGGCAACGTCAACAGCATCATTGCACCAGCTCTCATTGGAAAGGTTTGTTGTTGGAAACTTTCTTCAGAGTCCTATTTGCTTTGGAAGATATTTTCAATTGCTCAACATTTATTTGTTATATCTGATGCCATGTGAAAAATAAATAGATGTGTACGTCCCCTTGAATTTTACGGATGCACTTAACCCAACTGAGCCAATTGTGATTTTGTTTACAGGATGCAACAGATCAGACAGGAATTGATAATTTCATGGTTCAACAACTCGATGGAACTCAGAATGAGTGGGGTTGGTGCAAGCAAAAGGTATTTTACTTCATCAATTGATTTGTCCATGCGAGTTTCCTCTTTTCATGGTGTATATTTTAATGAGAATGCAAAAATGTGTTTCTGAAGCTGGGTGCAAATGCCATTCTAGCTGTGTCTCTTGCCGTGTGCAAGGCTGGAGCAGCTGCTCTCAATATCCCATTGTACAAGGTATACTTGAATCATATACCATTGATAAGCATTCTAATCAGTTTTTCATTATAAGTTTCTATAAGTTGATGCTCATTATTTTTGTAAGATCCTTTATCAGTAGAGGAATTTACTGAATCTTCATCATCTGGATTTTGCTCGACCTTGTCCAAAATGATCTTTTACTAGTTATTTGTGTCGTAAACATAATTTATTAATTACCACTATGTTGTTTGTGCCATATCATCTCTGAAACGATGCTCTTCTGCTTTCAGCACATTGCCAACCTAGCTGGTAACAAGAAGCTGGTGCTCCCTGTTCCTGCTTTCAATGTGATCAATGGTGGATCCCATGCTGGAAACAAACTTGCTATGCAGGCATGTGTTTTAGCTTATTATTTGTGTTGATAATATTGTCTTACTGTGTCAATTAACACAATATTCCTTATTATAGGAGTTCATGATTCTTCCTGTTGGAGCTTCCTCTTTTAAGGAGGCCATGAAGATGGGTGTGGAAGTATATCACCATCTGAAGGCAAGTTGCATCTATTACTTCACTTTTATTTATATGTTCCTCAGTTTATTGCTCTTTCTTCATTTAAGGTACATAGAAAGTTAGGCCCCTCTATTTTGTTACAAAAGAATCTATTACAAGACAGCGGTTTTCATCTTTTGCTTAATCCCATTGTTTTTCCCTGTTTTTCATTAAAGAGCTATTACTCATGGCTTCATATCACTGTTGTCGAATTATATAACGATATTCCCAAAATTTTAATGTTCTGAACTCTGTGTAGGTTACTAATTTCTTCCACTATTAATTTCTGATTGCAGGCTGTTATTAAGAAGAAATATGGCCAAGATGCCACTAATGTTGGTGATGAGGGTGGCTTTGCTCCCAACATTCAGGTAATGTAAATCCTAGTGGCACTATTCCTCCATTATGTTGATGTACTTCAAAATTTATACATTTCTACTCGATTGCCACTTTCAGGAGAACAAGGAAGGTCTTGAACTGCTTAAGACGGCAATTGCTAAAGCAGGTTACACCAAAGAAGTAAGTTCCTATTCGCTTATTGCTTCTTTTATTGGCTAATCACCTATACAATATCACTGAGGCATGGTTTTTGTTTCTTGACAGGTTGTTATTGGAATGGATGTTGCTGCATCCGAGTTTTATGGAACAGACAAGACTTATGATCTGAACTTCAAAGAAGAAGTGAGTTCATAAATCTAAATTCAGTATCGAATAATTTCTAGTACTGTATTTTGTTTTAAGACATTTATGGCCCTTGTCTTGGCAGAACAATGATGGCTCACAGAAGATCTCAGGTGACCAACTCAAAGATCTTTACAAGTCATTCGTGTCTGAGTACCCTATTGTGTCAATTGAAGATCCATTTGACCAAGATGACTGGGAGCACTACGCAAAGATGACTGGTGAAATTGGTGCTCAAGTACAGATTGTTGGAGACGATCTCCTAGTCACCAATCCCAAGGTGATTGGCGCCGTGAATTTGAAGTTTTACTATTGCGATTAATTATTCTGACAGTCATACTCCGTAGAATAAGTACGTTTCCTAAATTTCGTGGTTATTCATGCTTGCAGAGAGTTGAGAAGGCTATCAAGGAGAAGACTTGCAATGCCCTTCTTCTCAAGGTATCATTCTTCTCTTTGCTCTCACCTTAGCATTATTTTACTATTAGGGTATATCGATACACTCCTGGAAGACCCTAATTACTAAAAACACCCCCAAAAATTTCATCCCTGTTTTTCTAGTTGTTCTTTGAGTTGTCAAAATCTGAACTGTCTCGTTAGCCAGCAAAATCTGTGGCAGTTTGTAATAATTACAACATGCATTTACTTATCCACACTCTTACTCTTGACCTTTTGGGAATTCTAATGGTACAAATTGTGCCGCCTACCAGGTTAACCAAATTGGATCAGTGACTGAAAGTATTGAAGCTGTAAAAATGTCCAAGCATGCTGGTTGGGGTGTAATGGCCAGTCACCGCAGGTATAAAACTCGAGAATTTTATATTCCATGATATGAATTAACCAATCAAAGTTTTATCACAAGCTGATTAAATTTTCTTTGTGGGCTGGCAGTGGAGAAACTGAGGACACCTTTATTGCTGACTTATCAGTTGGATTGGCTACGGTAATTTCCTTCAAAAATCTCGTTCTACTTCCTCCATAATATCGAACAATATCTTCAGCTGATGTATATATTATTCCGTCAAATTTATCAGGGGCAAATCAAGACTGGAGCTCCATGCAGATCAGAACGTCTCGCAAAATACAACCAGGTAAACACTAAAACTTTCTATTCATTTTAGTCTAATCATATTTGATCTTATCAGTTATCAGTTAGCAACGATTAAAGTCCTTAAATCACATTCTTTTTTTTTTCTAATATGAAATACCATTTGGTGCAGCTGTTGAGGATTGAGGAGGAACTCGGTTCAGAAGCAGTGTATGCAGGAGCCAACTTCCGTACCCCTGTTGAGCCCTACTAGACCTGCATTGCTTTGTGCAATGGAGCCTCAGCAGGGACAAATAATTAATATCCTCTGTAGAACAGGGTCGTATTAGGATATTATCATCATGACCCGTTTTCTAATAATTAGAAAAATTTTGTTTTGGCGTTTATTGAGTCTTGAACTGAACTATTTGAAGGCTTGTTCATGTTCCCTTTTTATTTAATTCCCTATTCTAGGTTTGAATGCTGCTTTTTCTGTCTATGAATCGTTTCTATTGATACCTTTTGGAGCTACTTGTTATCCTTTTTCTTCTTGTTGTCTAGAAGATGTCATCTCTTAATGACTTTGGCCTGAACAATGTTTTCAGACAACTCGGGCAGACATTTCAGCAATTAAATTGAATTGATAGATAATGTATTAAATGATTGTATTAATTAATGATTATTTGAGTTTTTTTTTAAGATTATTAAGTACTAAAGAAAAAGAGAAATGAAGAAAATGATAAAAATCATTGATGAATGTTTGAAACAATATATATATATATAGTGATTAAAACGATATATAGGTACTTAAACATATAATTGAAAACATAAAATTAGAAAAAGATAAATTTGGATAGAGAATAAATTTGTATTAAGTTTATTTATAATTTTTAAATATTAATTCAAAAATATAAAAATAGGAGAATAACCCATTATCAATATATAAAAATTGTGCTGGCTATGGGGTTCGAACCCATGCGCACTTATGTGCAGAAGATCTTAAGTCTTCCCCCTTAACCTCTCGGGCAAACCAGCTTGATGTGATTGCTGCCTTTCAGAAACACTGAGACACACTCCCAGTGCTTTATAAACCACCATTTTCCTAATGAGAGTAGAAGAAATACTAAACTGACTGTAAGATTTTCAAGAGACGTAGCAGGGGAATAAACTGCCATATTCAGGAAGGAGAATAAACTGCCTATTTCATTTCATTTCAAGATCGGAGCGTGCCAGCACAACACTAGTGGTAACATGTGCAGATCGGACCCTAAAAGGATCTAATCTCAGTACATGGTTTTGAAGTTAACCCAACCTTCATTTCGACTTAGATGCATATACATGCAATTATTACTACTGAGATGCACTTCTGACTCAACTCCTCAATATAAATGTTCCTACTCCAAGTTCCTTTCATACTAACTGTAAAGGATTCTAGGTTTAATCCCAGATTTCTTATACAAAAAGTCGGAAGTTCAAACCAATAAGATAATCAGGAGTCACAGACACCAAAAGAACAAAATATCCCCTATCACAGGCACTATCAAGTGGAAAAGAGCAGCATCAGTGATAACAATAATGGAAAGAACAAAACTTGTCCAACAAAGCACAAGAGCCTTCATCCGACTCACTTGATTGTTGTAACCCAAAATAGTTCACTACATAAACTAGTCGCACTGAAAAGCAAAATACCCTCTCAAAAATGCCATGCAAAGTCTACAAAGCAGCAAGGAACCAATCCCAGATTATCATCAAGCATGCTTAGCTTTTGAGTGGGATTCCAGAGCTTTTTCAGAACCAAACGTCCTGCACCATAAATTAAATTTGTCAATTATGTAATTTTATTTAAATATTATATACATTATATAACCGTGCGAATACAAACCTATTGCAGCTCTTGCAGGAATGTGATCCCCCTGACTTTGGTGTTTGCTGATTTGGCTTGTTATTAGCAGGAGTCTTCCCAGCCTGCTTTGCAGGGTGAGGTGTAGCTACATGAACGTGACCACTAACTTTCTTGCCATCTGAACAAATAAATTGAATTAATACAAATCCCCCGACAAACAAATCCCATACAAAATAGGAAGCTATATTGTGTAAGCACGAATAAGAGATTCACCAGTTTCCTGTGGAGTTACTTTTGCCTTTTTATCTTGAACAGGTGTTTTGGTAGCAGATTCTGCAGGTCGTTTCTTGCTTGGTTCAGCCTTCATGGGGAAAAGAAAATGTGAAAATCCAACTAGATACAACATGAACATGTGCATACACATAAAAGTGAACAATATGGTCATACACACTCGTAGTCTCATACTACCTTCTTTGGTGTCTCTTCATCACTCTCACCAGATTCATCATCAGAGTCATCCTCGTCCTGCAATTATGCAACAATAGTAATAACTATGTTACGGCAAGATTTACGTGATACTTTGTGCATATGAATCATTGAGCACTTAATATTTTACAAATTTACATGAGTTAAATCTCAATGGCGTGGTAAATTCATCTTACATCTAACTGGTAGGTATTCTGCTAACTTAACCGAGTATGTCATAGATTCATAACAGTACAACATTATCACAGTGAGTAGCAAATAAGAAAATTGAGATGTGGATATTTATTCCTAAATGCTGTCAGATGATATTTTTAATAATTGTGTTTTAAATAGGATACGCATACCTCAGAGTCATCTTCATCGTCATCCTCGGATATGAGGTCTTCATCACTACTTTCATCATCCTCTTTGGGCTTCATATGCAACCCTTGCTGACCAGCACCAGACCCTTTGCCTTTGGCAGCAGAAGCCTTCTCAGCTTCCACAGATTTCTCTTGCTTAGGCTTTGACTCAGGTTTCCCTACAAAGTTACAAGTCATATAAAAATTTTACACAATTCAGCGAACACATTTTACCCCTGTGGGGGAAAAAACATAAAATTCAGAACCATTGTTCGGAATAGTAAGTGGGATATCCTCCTCAGAGTCAGATTCATCTGAAATAAATACAAAATTATAAGTGAATTAAACAACAGAATATAGCCCAAAAAAGGGGATGAATAAGATAGGAAGAGATAAAAGTGAATCAAAAAAATGATGGACACAAAAGGAGTAGTACCAAATTCTCCCCCAGGCAACTCAGTGGCAATGGTCGAAAATTCTTAGTCAAGGAATAGAACAAATAACTTTTATATCTTAAAGCATTTGAAGGGATTATGATACATCTTTAAATATGGAAACAATATTGATTGGATATTCTTCTTCAGGGTTGCTTGCCTTGTATCCACAGAAGTAGACACTTCCATTTTTCCAGTTGTGTGATAGCTCAAAATCTTTATCAAACACCAAGTCAAACTGTTGCTGTGGTAACTTATCTGTGAAAAGTGTTCCAAGAACCAGTTTCTTTCCATCAACAGTCACAAACAAGCACACAGATTCATTTCCTTTCTCCTTTTTCGGCTCACCGAGACAAGCCTGCGGAAAAATGGTGTTTCAAAATACTCTCAAAAGTAAAATGAAATGAACAAGGCACCTCCAAAGCCAAATTTTATTCTGACCTGAGAAAGATGCAAAACCATGCCATCACCAGGTGCAACCTTAAGTGGCTGTCCACTTTTCACCTCATCACCTGGGAAATACAAACTGATTAGCATGTTTCTGTCACAATATTTTAATTAAAACCACTAAACTACAGGACAATATACTATTAAAATGCAAATGAAACCAAAAAAAGTGAAGGCTGAAGATAGCTATACAAGCGCAAATATCATTTGTCTGCACACCATTTACAAATATTACCATCATCAAATCTAAAACATCATCTACAGTGATATGCCAAGAGAATGATCAATTAATAGAGATCTTAATGTTCACCGTTCTATAACTAAGAAAGGCATGAAAGCCACTACGATCAAAGCTAGCGAGTATGGATAGGACACGATGCTTTAAAAAATCCGAAGAGTTGAAAATAGTACTAAAAGACCAACCAAAGGAAAAATGACATGTACACTTACCAATATCATGCATATGCAAAACACTAATAAGCACAAGACCAACCAACTAAACACAAATTTGAGCTACGAGATGGCAACAAATCGTTTATGAAAAATAAAATAATATAGCAAGACAGAACAGTACGCGAAAATCAAGCTCAAAAAAGAATAAAGCAAACCAGAAATAGAAATATGTAAACTAAAACAGAAGAATGAGAGAAAGTAGCTACCCCAAAACTCCATTAGCGAAGAGGATGAGAGAGAGTGATCGCGGGGTTTTAGTGAGAGAAAGAGTGTTTAGGGTTTTGGAGAAGAAGAGCTGAGACAGAATAAAACTCAAAAAAATTGAAAGAGAAATTACAGCTGAAAAAAAATGGATGAATTACAAACCGGGTCGGGTTTTATCCAGTGCCCAAATTCGAAATGGATATGTTTTTTATCGATCTTTCTGGAATTAGGAAAGTGGGCTTATGCTCCTTTTCTATTTTCTTTTGGAACGCAGTTTTGGGCCTAATCTTTTGTTGCTTTTCAATTTTGGGCCTAATCTTTTGTTTCTCTTAAATTTTGGGCTTAATCTTTTGTTTCTCTTTAATTTTGGAAAGATACTTCATCATATTACTTACAGTGCTTATTATTACCTTTTCAGGGTCATTGCAAGGCATCTTAATTTAGAGGTGGATATAGGTCGGCTGCAAGGACAATTTCAGTGGTAGTGGTCCTGACTCAGTTATTCAGTCTCTTTAATCAATGCCTTAGGCCTTTTTTCTTTCCTTTTGTCTATATTGATGATTAAATACAAACTTTCAAGAAATTTTATACCAATTGGGTCCAATAGGCCGATGTATCAGATTCTATACCCCAAATCTTGAATGTGTGATTTATTACACATGGGATCTGTTGAACCCAGTGTGTCATACTTTCTAACAATATTCCATTTCCTCTTTAGCCACAATGAGCCAAGTCTTGCATGTCTATTTTTAGAGATGTGTCTTCTTCAAAGAAACATTGATAGAAGTTTACAATTCCGTCAAGAAAATTTCACTTTGTATTTAGTTCTTTATATGTTCTCTGTTTTCTATTCCCATACACAAGATAAAAATGAAAGTTTTTTTGTACTGTGATGAAATTAACTAAACAAATGTACATTTGCTTTCTTTTGTTCTTTCTTCCCTTTCTTTTTGGACTTTTTAGGCCTTTACTATAACAAAGAAATGTGTTTTAGAGTTACCTTAAGATAATTTGTTTGGTACACAATTGACTTAATCTCTAGAGATATAAACCTCGCAATGCTTAGAAACTATTCAAGAATTTAATATTCAAAAACACATGCCTAACAGGGGACAAAGACGATGAGAACGAACATAAAATAATATATGAGGTATTGGAAGCATGCACTAATCACTATGAATGGCATCAGTGGTATGTTGTGCATGCCACAAGTGGCTCCATGCATGCATGCTCCTCACTTCATCATCAATTCAAGTTTCTTGCCAATTATAATTTAATGAATGGGTCATTAATTAGTTAGTTATATAAAGGCCTATAATTTAGCCTACGGCATAAAATGATCTTCAATTTCCTTCAATCGTGCAGAATACTTTTGATACAAATAGAATTCTAGAATATGATACTTTCAAAAATGAAGTAGAGGATGAAAGTCCTCGCATAATTTGCCCATGTGGACGATTCAAAGTAGAGGATAAGGTTAATAAATATACTTGTATGTAATCCATGTAAGGGTGAAAATATGGGGCCAATTGGATGGCCACTCATCTCTCAAAAAAAATATTTTGGAAAAAAAAGCTATAAAACATGCATTTGTTTTGCATTTCCTAAAAAAATTCTTCCAAAAAAATCTCTCAAAATTAAAAATAATTTGATTTTTTTTCAACAAATTAAAATGGTTTTTCCGACTATTTTTCAAAGCAAAAAATTAATTTAATTACATATTCTAATACAAAATAATGCAACATTTAAAATAAGATTCATTGTGACTATTTTCGGACGCCTAAATCAACAAGTTTGACTAACCACATTTAATAAAAATTATATTTAAATACCAACTCAAACAAATTTCTCACAATAAAAAACCTATCACATCAACCACAATCATTACTTATTTTTCTCTTAAAAATTTCATCTTCCAACCCACATTACCATGGAAAAAAATTCTCGGAGATGGATATGCCATCCAATTGGGCCATATTTTCCTTCGTTTGTTAAGATTTTGCACTGAGGTCAAAATATCCAAGTATATCAATATATATATATATATATATATATAACTTAACTACTTGTTGAATATGTATTTATGATGAGAAATTTCTATCCTACCAGTGACACAAAGCTGTAGGCTACCATATAAAAATCCTAAAGTTGAGTTTGATCATACCAAATTAATTATGTAAAATAATTTACAACAAATTAATTTTTGTCGGAGATTTTGGATTCTAAATTTCAGAGCTATGAAGTAATATGTGCATCTGTGAAATGTGAAATGTAAATTAAACTCGATTCGAATTAGAATTTGGCGGGAAATAAACGCCACCTACCACTTCAAAAGATACAAGGACTGTCACTAAAGAGACTTCGTCAATTTTTAATTTGTTCTTTCACTTGGTGGTTGGTGGTGGGGCATGAAAATAAATAAATGTGTTTATTATTTATATAATTGTTCTTAGTCCCACTTCCTTTTACTTTCATTTCCAAGATTGAAGTTTCAGATGCTCATCTTTTATCCAAAGTAATATATACTTTTCCATCCATGGCCCCCTTTGAACACGACATGATAACTTAAAGCAAATCATAATCATATTCATAAATTACCTCTTCAAGAGCAAGGGCAACATTGAGATGGAGAACGCAACTTGATTTGCCTCGTCAGATCCACCTATTTTGGTAAGCAAACACTAAATAGTAATTAATCTCAAAAATAGGAAACTTAAATTATCCTAGAACCAAGTCAAGTTTATTTTAGATAAATAAAAATAATATTTAATATAGAATCTTTTATACACTTCTAATCTATTTCAAATACAGTATAAACTCTATAAATTAATACTCATGGAACCACTAAAATTTATAAATTTAAAGAGTTATTAATTAATCGATAAATTAATAATTATATGTTAATTAATATTTTATTAATTTATAATAAAATACTCAATTTACAAACACCTTTCAAACTTCCACTTGATTATTGTACAATGCGTGAAGCCCCTTCACGAAACGAGGCTACTAAAGCGGCAATAACATTGAATAATTTATTGTTAAGCTATGAGAAAATAACATCAGAAGTTCTTACAATGATAACGAAAATTAGATACGAGATTTAAGGTGAAATTGATTTCAGCAAAAAACAAAAGACAATTGAGTCATTTTTCAAGAAATCTTCATAGATCATTCATGTAATATGTACTATATAAAGAATTATTAATTTATATTTTATACGGGATCTATAGAAATTATCAAAAATGTATATTTTATAATTTTAACGAATTATTAATTTAGCACCCTATCCCGAGTCGGAACCGGCCAAAAATATTATCTTAAAGAGTTTATTAAATAATCGAGTATTAATTTATCGAATTTTTGCAGTACTAACAATATAACATGGTTTTCTTTTGTTAATCTCATATAGAAGATGTTCCAAAGTTATCGAATCTATAAGCTTGTAGGGGATAAAAGCTAACAACATTTAGGTTTTTTTTCATTCTATAGCTATAGCTGCATCACATATAAGTCATACAACTAATGACTTATTCATCTTTTATTTTCCATCAAACCTACTTTGTTTTTATCAACAATCCAAAACCTTTTCATATACTAGGTGTTTTTCACACAAGGACTCAGTCACATTTCCATGAACAAATTATGGAGATTAGTAAATTAGACGCTACTGAAAATATATAAATTACATGTTTAATCAGAAAGTCAATAGCAATCAACGTTTATCCTATCAATCTTCTCACGTTTTTTATAATTTACAACAAACCTTAGCTCAAAATTACAGTCTATTACAATCTCAAGTAACAAAATATGAGTCGCCACTATAGATTATCCTACTTAATCGGCACTAAAACAAATTCAGAAAACATTTAACAATATAATATTTCTAATTAGTAAACCCATGCCACTCGTCTAGTGAAAAAAATGAAATAAAATTGTAAGTAAAATTATACACTAACAAAGACAACCTAATTTAAAAACTCATAAAAAAATCGTGTTCTATGGTCATCCACTCAAATCCAAAGCAAACACCTAACTCGACTTAAATCTCTTTAAGCGATGACAAAATAGGATAACCAACCTACCCCTTTTCCCTCTTACACACGTGTCAAGCATGAGGAGGTAGCACGAGGACCCCGGTGCTACTCGGGTTACTAGAGCAACAAATTAAATAAAGGGGAAGTGTGACGGGCATCTAATCTTCAGACGGGTGAGAATAACAAGGCGAAGGATGAGGATCAGAGGCATTTCTCATGTGACTTTTCTCAGCTGTTAAAAAGAGATAATACTGATAAGTAGAAAAAGTGGCAACGAATTGTTTGTAGAAAAAAATATTAATATATTTAAAATAAAATAATTTTAATAATCAATTTTAAACACATATTTACCAATTTAGAAATGATAAGTTGATAACCTTATTATCAATTAAATTTAAATAATAAGAATTATAATTACTTAAATTATCACCAAATTTGTGTTCTTAACAAGCCTGAAAATATTACGGAGCGAAAGCAACTGCCTTTTCTAATTGCAAAGAATCATATTTTTTTCTTATAATCACAATTCACAACAATAATTTTTGAATGAATTTTTGGATGAATTAGCCATATAAAAACAACACGATGAAAGCCGCTTCTTACCGAAAGCTAGGCCGGCAGTACACGAGCCCTTTGCATAAAAACGCAAAATATGCCATCACCGCTTGACGAGAATCATAAATTCCATGCACCAAACATACTAAATGCACCTTTATCACAATCCAAAGTTAGAAAAGCGTGCAGTTTTGTTCCACTAGGAGGGGGCCCACCAACGGCGTCAATGGCACCGTCTAGGCTCGTGAATTAAGGGTGAACGGAAAAAACAAGAGTGTATTATATATATATAACGCCAGGAAGGTATGGCCCATTGGTGATGACCATTTAAAGGGCACATTCACGGCGTTAAATCCTTCCAAACACCCAACTACACTATTCATATACTAGCGTGCAGCCCGTGCTATGCACGGTTATATTAATTTAACTTTTATATTTCGTTTAATTTTGAAAGATTATAATGTATAATTATTTTTATTTGAGAATAAAGTCGAAGACTTTTTAAACATAATGATACAAAATAAATACAATTGTAATAAATTAAAGCTCATTAAACTCCAAGACTCTTTTGTAATAAATTAAAGTTCATTAAACTCCAGGATCCTTTTGGTAAACACCAAGTTAAGAAATGCCAATTTATTAATTTTTTTAAAAGAGTAGCAATTTAAATTTGAGAACAATCAACAACTCTCTTACAATTTTCCTTTCCTGACAATTTCCGTTGAAATTCTAAATAATTCTAAAGTGGTTAGTGCGTAATTTCAATTTCGTGAGAAGCAACAATAAAAAATCAATTGTGTAATCAACATACTCTGTAATACAACTTATTTCACTCTATTACATCTATAGAATTTGAGTAAACCAAGACTAAAATTTAAATATAGGAAAAAATAAAGTTTGCACTTTGAATTATTCAATTTACCGCATTTAGATTTCCAAACTATAAAACATAACGAAATTGTCCTTCAACTTGACTTTTTATGCCTTATCATAGACCATTTTTGATTTAAAAATTTAAATATGATAAAAGTGAATAACTCAATAGTGCAAAAGGTATTTTCTATGGGAATAACACGCTTCGTAATTTGAATTGTTCATAAACTTTAAAAAAAAAAGGGGGAATGATTATGAACTAAGTAAACAACTTCAGAAAATAATCGAGCGAAAAAAGTCAAAATAAGAAGATTAATAATGGATAAAAAATGAGAGAGGATTCACTCAAACTCAATATAATTAAAACAAAATTAAAATAAAAAGTTCAAAAACAATAGCAAACAAATTATAAATCCATAAAAATGGTCAGATAAAGAAAAATCTAAAGATAATTAGTCGAAATACTTGATTATTGATCACAATAAATATAAAAATAACGGGGAAATATAATTAAAACAAAATTAATATATAAAAGTTCAAACAATAGCAAACAAATTATAAATCCATAAAAATAGTTGGATGAAGAAAAATCTAAAGATAATTAGTCGAAATACTTGATTATTGATCACAATAAATATAAAAGTATTGGGAAAAAATAAATAAATTGAGAAAAAAATAAAGAAACCAAGAAAATATTTAAAAATAAATTACATCAAAGAAAATGTAGGACATAAACATCAAAACTACTGAAAGATATAAAGATTTAAAAGAAAAATAAAAAAAAGGATTAACCTACCATGGTCAAATTGAGTGAAATGAAATCAAATGCAAATTCTCCTCATTGTAACATATGCAAAATCGCATCCGTAATGAAAGCTTAGTCATGTTCATGTGAAACCAAATTAATTTGCCTAGAAAAAAATAGAGAGTATACGGGAACTAAGAAATGGAATTGGGAAAGAAATAAAATATTGCTCTTCAGAATTGTAGATGACGGAATTTAATTAAGAGTAAAAGCATTAGATAGGAAACTTTCCTAGTAGTCAAATGTAACCTTCTATATAATTGATATGCTAGAAATATATAAAGAAATTTTGACTAAATTTGAATTTGAATACAAAACTTTTGCAAATTTATTGCTGTATTTCTATATGTGCAAATCATTTCAATAGAGCATTTATGTAAATCTACGTATATTTGGAAAGGTTCAATTATAATTAATCAAGAATGAAACCAAAATATTAATGATAATAAATATAAGTAATTGAGTTACCTAATAAGAATTTTTCTATTGAATAAAAAAATCAAAATTCTAGAAAATTAGGATTTGAGTTCAGCGGTCAAAATTAGTCAAACACCGCTTTGCTATAATATATATAATAGATAATAGATAATAGATATAGCTCACCAAGTGTGTAGCCTTCTTAGTCCCCTTTCACTGTTGACTGCCAAAATACAGTTTGCCCCACCAAAAACTCCAGCATCTCATTTAGTTGAATTAATTAATCAGTTGTCACTAATTATAAGAAAGTACTATAAATATAGTCTTAGTCAAACGTGTTTACGCCTTACTACATAATTATATTACATATTCGTGTCAGATTTATAAAATCGAAAATATATTGAATCTCGTACTGCCACTAAACAAATTAAAATCCTCATTGAATTTCATATCATTAATTTTCACACACTTATCCACACTTAAACCTAAAAATATCTTGGCAACTAAATAAAAATTATACTTTTAAATTATCACTTGATTCATATCAAATTATCAATTCATTTGAATTATTATTTTATATTATTACTTTTTTCGAATTCGTTCTAAAACACTCTCATTCTCCCGCGTTTTTATTCGTCACAACGCTTGAATATCAAATCTCAAAAATACTATCAATATTTTTTAACGGAATACTTACGTGGATTACCGGGAAAAATAGTTATCTATCATCATGAAACAAAAGCCCTGGTCTTTCTATTTGTTTGTTTTCCCTGGTTTCTCTCTCGCACCTTCTAAACAAAGCACTCTGCTTTCAGTTTCACTTTCTTCTCCACCGCTTCATCAGATCTTGACCAGAGATCAACAATTAGGTAAGTTTTATTCCAATGCTTAAAAAATTGTGATTTTCTTGTGTTCTTCCATGCTTTAACCAAGAAATAGAGTCTTAGAAGCATTTTATAAATTCGAAGATTAGTGTTTTTTTACTATTTTTACTGCAATCTGGTGTCTTGAAAAGTCATAGTTGTATATATAAAATTTTTATGAAGAATTAATTGTTTTAACGATTAATTAACGTTGTTTTAGCTCTCTTATAACCCACCTGTTACTGTCTTTACAATACAGAGGTACTGGGAATTTTTTTTCTTTAATTTTTTTCAGAGATCTGTGTCAATTGGAATTGGTTGGTGTGATTTTGAGGATAAGGAAAACAATTATTTTATATAATCAGTTCTCCAAATTATAATTTCAGTTCAGACTCTTTTTGTTTGAAAGTGATTTTTTTCAGTAATTTTTATCTTGCAGGAAATATGTCGTGAAATGCATGTGTACACTGTAGAAAAACTAATTAAATTTATGCTCATATGAAATACAAGAGGACGTGAGAGTTTCAAGAAGTCCTAGAAAATCAGCAAAATCTGCAGTTAAAAAGGCAAGATAGGATTTTTACCCGGTTTTACCCCCCAGCGGGATGGCAATTAGAAGAGAAGACTCAAAAAATCTCCAGATTGGTTGTTCTTGGATTCCATCTACCCCAGCAAAGCCTGGTTCAACAGAAGAGGAGCTGATCTGCACAAATAGACCAGGAAAAATCCCAATTGAGCCCTATTGGGTAGAACCAGAAAGACATGCCCCTGTTAACCATGTTACACAAGCAAATTTGTCTCAATCAGGGAAATTACCTGGAGACTTTCTCATAGGAGGCGAGGCAGCCAATTCGCGTGTTCTGGGTGATAATTTATGTAATCTGTACACTTGGCAAGAAGGCAACGGGTCGAGTGCCCATGTGTATGGAGACAATTTAAACATATACAACAAGTTTTCCTTAAAAGACGTGGACAAATTGAATAATATGTCTTTTGGAAGTCTATTGGCTCTAGCACATGTAGGGGGCAACACGGGAAATGTAGAGAATGTAGTTACTCAGACGGATTTTGTTGGTACAAGCAGCAATATTGACTCCCGCTTCGACCCTCAAATTGGAGGCAATCAGTTTAGAATGAGCCTGAGGAATTCACTGCCTCATGTAAATGGTTTCTATGGAGCAGAATTTGGGGGTGGACTATACAATATATCAGATACTCTTACGGGTAAGGTTCCTTGTTTTTATTATAGATACATGGTGTCTGGCCATGGGTTCATTACTAAGCATTGTGAAAAAGGCATTCTGAATAATATATATTTGATCAAGTTGAGAGCTTTGAGGTGGATAACTTTCAAGGCCATGAATTATTGTATCCTGAAGCTCCAATTTTGAAGTTTTCAGTCACTGTCAAAAAAATGAGGAAGTTTAAACAAAAAAAACGTTCCTGCAAAATTGTGATCAAGTTTGAAAGATAAAAAGAAAACGTCACTTTTACAGTATGCAAACAAAAACAATAAATAGTGAGGATTTATTATGTGTTAATAATGTAGCACTGAGCATGCATATTTTCACAATTTTACTTTAATGCTCTGATATGTTAATCAAGAAATAGTGCAATAGAAACAGAAGCAGAGGCATTAATAGTATATTGGTTTTCATATCAGATAATCAGAATCTCAAAAATAAACCTGGCAATAATATATATGCATGTGAATTTTTTCTTTTCGTTGCACTAATATGAATCTTTGTTCATACCCAGGAGATAGAAGTTCAATTCCATGTAGGCCCTCATTCGATCTCAATTCAACACCCAGAACAAATACAGATGCAGCTTTGTACATGAGTACTTCATCCCACTTTGAACCTATAACTCCAGAAAAAACTAACAAAGCTGGGTGCAGGCAGGAGTCCAATATGCCAAATTTAAGCATAGGTGAAGTGCCTGCAGCAACAGATGCACAAGAGAACATGATAGGCAGGGATGAGGTAGAAGGACTTCACAAGAAAAAAGAACAGCCTCAGATGGCCAAACATCAGTTGCAATTGAAGGAGAATCACAAGCCTGACAAGGGAGGGACAGAGGAAGCTGATTTAATTAGAACCCCTCAGCTCAAGCCAAGAAGGAAAAGGCACAGGCCCAAAGTCATCATTGAAGGTAAACCTAAAAGAACTCCTAAACCAAATGCAGAAAAACCTACTGAAGCCAAGAGGAAGTATGTTCGAAGAAAAGGAGTCAATGATTCCATTAACACTCCTTTAGAAGGAGTAAATGATGGAACAGAGTTAAACAATAAAACTCCTGGTTCAACAGACACCCCAGTAGAAAAAAGAAGGTATGTGAGTAGAAAACAAACAAACCAACCTGAAGCTACCATGGATAAGGAAACCAATGAAACAGAAGTAAAGCAAGTTAGGCGTACCAGAAGTTCTTGCAAAAGATCTTTGAATTTTGACTCGGAGAGCCAAGTGCAAGATGAAAGCTCCTCAAATTGTAATAGGGAATTGCAGGCAGAGAACTTCAATGAAAAGGATCAATCAACTAATGTAAACTGCAGACAGGAAATGGAAAAAATGAAGGAGAAAAATGGATTGGACATTGCTTATGAACTTACACGCTCTACGAATAAAGTATCGGAAGATTACCTGGCAAAGCCTGAATGGTCATTCCCAACTCCCTCACCTCATACAAAGATGGATACACTGCAGGACGAAAACAGGCTAAGAGATCAAATTTTACATACTCGAGGAAAATGCCAAATAGTATTCTCAGATGTAACGCACGATAAAGAGGTAAATACTGTTCAAGTGACAATAAATCCCAATGGCCAACGAACATCAGAGAGACCAAGTAATTCCTTTGATACCAGCACATGCTTGGGACCGGAAAGGCAAACGAAAGGCTTGAAAAGACGTGTGGATACAATCATTGAAGCCGAACTCTGCAACAAAAATGCGACTGGACCATTATACAATTCCATGCAAGCATACAATTCTATATTTTCACAAAATGCAGATAACAGTAATGGTATTCCTGGATTGCATTTTCCAGCAATTTACAAGAAAAAGAGGACAGAGAAAGGACAGAACATGGTAACATCCAGCTCGCAGTCCACGGTCGCCACTACAGACAATCATGTGAATCTTGAAAGACACCTGTCCAGAGATTCTTATGAAAAGCTTTTCACAGCCACAATTTATCAGGGATCTTCCAGTAGTCAATGTAAAACTACCAGCCTGCTTAATTCGACTGATGGTACATTGAATGGGCAGCAAGCTTTAGACGATCTATTAGTTTTGGGGCCGACAGAGTGGATCAAGAGAAAGAGATCAAAAGGCCCAACTAGACTAAGGAATTTAAATTCACTGCTAGAAATTTGTAAAGAAGTGCATCCATCTTCAGGCAGAGAAGTATCAACTTCCAGAGTCAAACAAAGAACTAAAATTCTCCACGAACCACATACATGCGCAGATGCCCTTGTTTCTGATATGCGCTCAACAATGATAACAAAGAAGCGCTCAAAGAGAAGCGTGCTTATCAATTCTAAAGTGCAAAACCTGTATAATCACCAGAACTTTGCCACCATGGGTAACTGATAAGTCTATATGATGTTACTATAAAGAAAAATAAGCTTGGTGTAGGTATATCTTTCTGACTTATTTGGAACAATTAATGCAGGACCACCACTGGCTATAACGTGGAAGAGTATGTCTCCCATCGATTCAATCATAGAGCAACTTAAGCAACTTGATCTAAATGCAGAGAGCAACCAAGCATCAGCCTTAAAGCGGAATGCATTTATAGCACACCGCATACATTATCAAGACCAGTATGCCCTTGTCCCATATCAAAGAGATGGAACTGTCATCCCTTTTGACAATTCATTTCATCAAACTAGAAGAAGGAAATCACGGCCTAAAGTTGACCTTGATGATGAGACAACTAAAGTGTGGAAACTTTTGTTGGAAAATATAAATAGTGAAGGGATTGATGGAACCGATGAGGAAAAGACAAAATGGTGGGAAGAAGAACGAAGAATATTCAATGGAAGAGCAGACTCATTCATTGCACGCATGCATCTTGTACAAGGTATATGCAATTACCAAAAACATTCCTACCTTTGTTGTGTAATTTAGCTGGTGCTGCCCCCAATTGCACACAGAAGATTGTGTGATAGCTAGGATAGAATTTGGCAGAATATAAGAAATATGCACTGTTGATGATATTGTTGAACCAGAGAAATAACACAATGTCCTAATTTGTACAAATTACATGGATCAACACATCCAACAACTGTATGCGTATGGAAACATTTGTACAGGTTTGAATCAGAAGACAAGTTGATTCCAAAATCACCCACAATAATCAGATTCAGTATACATAGCAATAATATTACATCTGGAAATTAAGACCAAAAATTAAGGTAGATAGTTATCCTAAGAACATTGTTTAGTGTGATTTGTTACTCTTATCGAAAGCCATATCTTACCTTGCTGCTTTTATGATCTTATGGAAAAATAAGTCAGAAACAAATAAGGAAATCAAGCAAGTAGAGTGCCCAAATAGGTGAAAGCAACATAATCTACATATCTCAACTAGTAGGAGAAAGACAGATTTAAATTATGGCAGAACATAGAAGTTAACAATATTGAGCAGCATAGTCAGAACCTAGATCTGAAAAATTAAAGAAATAGATTGATTCAACTGTATTTTTTGTACGTAAAAGAGGTTGAGACTCACCCCCATCCACCCTCTTCCTTGGTTATCCAATTAAGAGGTGAATAAATAAAGTACATATTCATGCTTTTTGCATAACTGCAATCTGTCCCTTAAAACTTCAGTACGCATCTAGCACATGCACTTGTCATATTATCAAAAATTCCACGAATTAAATATGTTGTAATTTTCTTACAGGTGACAGACGCTTCTCTCCTTGGAAAGGATCAGTTGTTGACTCCGTAGTGGGTGTTTTCCTCACTCAGAATGTTTCAGATCATCTTTCCAGGTTGATTGAACTTCTTATCTTTAATTAGCTATAGGTTTGTGCTTTGCTTAGATTCTGATTCCCAAGAAAAATAACAATAATATACTCATTGACGCTTGCAGCTCGGCTTTCATGTCAATGGCTGCACGATTCCCCATCGACCCAAAGACCCATCCAACAGAATCACATGAAGACAAATTTGGTACCAAAATGAAAGAACCTGAGGTGTGTGTACTAGATCCTGATGAGACCTCTGAACCAAACAAAGTGGTCTTAAATACTTCAGTCTATAGTGAGCATACCAAAATGCTCCAGGACTTTGAAGACTATGTAAGAGAAGTGACCAATGTCAAGTCCACTGACAACAGTTCTGATAGCTCAATCCTGAAAGACAAATTGAGAAGCCAAATGCCAGATACTTCAAAAAATGTTCCAGTTACGTCGCATGAAACTGTCGCAAGCAAGTCAATGAGATTGATTGGGGATGACAGAGACACAGAACACGCACTTTGTTCACATATTTCTGAGATCTCCTCTCAGAATTCTGCAGATTCTCTATGTTTACAACCCACCGAAAAAAGTGAATCTTGTGTGCTGAGCACCACAGAAGAAGAACCAACAGCTGGGGTTGAACCAAGTAGGTCCGCCAGCTCTACTTCTTTGGTAAAGCTCTTACAGATGGCTGGTACTGTACTGCATGGTGTTTACAACAAGGGCAGCGACAAAAGAACGGCAGATGAAATTGACAAAGTCGAGTCAGAAAGCTCTACCCTTCAGTTGCAGTTTGACAATCATACATCCCCAGCCAAATCTGTTGCGTCGTGTAGCAAGTCTACCTTGTGTCATGGAGGAGAACAAGCAACAGAGCAGGTTGATTCACAAAATAATAGCAAGCTCTTTGATAGTTCCAGGAGTAAAGAACGTTGTGAACCAGAAATACGTGGATTGGCTTCAGAATCTGCATCACAAACCACAGTGCAGAAGAGCGGAGCTGTTAGTTTCGAAAAGGAACCGAAATTTTCAAGTCCGAATGTTGACTCCAATAATTATGATCAAATTGAGATGACTCCAAAGATAGTTGGAAATCGAACTGGCCAAATACCAGCAGAGAGTTTGTATCAAGAAAATTATCATAAATTACGGGAGGTACCAAACATTGCGACCTACACACAGAACTTTACAGATGTTACAGGTAGTAATAGCAACATTGATAATTCCAAAAGGTCGGAGCAGATGGAAGTTAACTCAGATAAGAATGACCCTGACTATCACCAGCCTAGCAAGATAGCTAATGCACCTAAATCAAAAGGAGGAAGAATCGGAAAACAGAAACAGAACACAGTTGATTGGGACCACCTGAGAAAACAAGCGCAGGCAGGTGGCAGAGAAAGAGAGAAAACAGCCAAAACAATGGACTCAGTGGACTGGGATGCTGTAAGATGTGCAGATGTTAATGAGATTGCACAGACAATCAAAGAAAGGGGGATGAACAATATGCTAGCAGAAAGAATAAAGGTTCCCATTACATAGTTAAAATTCTAAATTTGTGGATGTTAAATTTCTACATTAAAAACCAACTAATTGTTAGAAATTTAGAAAGCCCTTGTCACTGATGATAATTGAAATACTTCTGCAGGACTTCCTCAACCGCATTGTTAGAGACCACGGAAGCAATGATCTTGAATGGCTTAGGGACGTTCCTCCAGACAAAGCAAAGTAAACTTGCAGTTCTTCCCAAAAGTGTTTATAATTTCAAGAAACATAAAGTAGTTACATGTTTTTTGCATTTTCCAGAGAATATCTATTGAGCTTTAGGGGTTTGGGTTTGAAGAGCGTCGAATGCGTGCGGCTTTTGACGCTTCATCACCTTGCATTTCCGGTAAGATTAAATTCACTTAAAATATTTAAACCATTGTGGAAGATATATTTGCTGACACGATTGTACCTGTTACACTCAAAAAGGTTGATACCAATGTTGGCCGCATAGCAGTACGGTTAGGGTGGGTACCTCTTCAGCCATTGCCGGAGTCCCTTCAGCTGCATCTATTAGAACTGTGAGTGTCTCAAGACCTATTACATTTTTCCACAACAATGTAGAACCATCCAGCAAATAACTTTTGGTTGTGTAGGTACCCTGTATTGGAGTCTATTCAGAAATATCTATGGCCTAGGCTCTGCAAGCTTGATCAGCGAACACTGTAATAATATTTCTATTGATAGATATAAATTTTTTTATTACTGAATAGACAATATATGTCAAGAGTGCCCTTCAATCATTTATGATGATCTTTAATTACAGATATGAGCTGCACTATCAAATGATTACTTTTGGAAAGGTATTGCATGATCATTACAATTATATCCTGAAAGTAATATATATCCTGAAGAGTAATATATATTTTAAAACATAAGAGAAACGCAATATGTTCGTGTTTGTCAGGTATTCTGCACAAAGAGCAAACCAAATTGCAATGCGTGTCCAATGAGGGCAGAATGCAGACATTTCGCAAGTGCATTTGCAAGGTTTGTACATATCCGATACTTAATGCACTTGAGCCACTAGAGTTCTTTGTTTTCATTATTTTAATGTAATGTTAGCTCCATGTATGATATAAAGCTAACAGAGACTAAAAGGACAAAGGGACATCTTTTTGCTGTCATTTTTCAGAGAGCACGAAATATATACTTGAAGAATCAATGTATTAGGAGGACAAGGAAGGTTTTACCTTGTTTTAAAATATTAATTTATGTAAACTTACACATAAATTTATACATAAACTACCATAATTCTATTAAGAGATGGATAAGAAGTATATATGTAAATATGCACTGGGAGCTCTAGGGTTTAGGGTTTAGGGTTTACCAAATTCTATTAAGAGATGGATAAGAAGTATATATGTAAATATGCACTGGGAGCTTTATTAAATCTTATCTACTTATCAAATGATAAACTTTTCAGATTGCCTTGTAAGTGATGGAACAATCTTACACACATAATTTATTTATTTTTAAAATGCATCTGATAAATGTGTGTGTGCAGTGCAAGACTTGCTCTACCAGCACCAGAGGAGAAAAGCATTGTGAATGCAACAGAAAATAGAACAGCTGATCAAAATCCAATGAGAAGTATGAATACCTTGCAGTTGCCTTCACCTCAAGCTAATCAGATGGTGGATGCTAAATCTGGGGTTAGAAACTCCCAACCCATCATTGAAGAGCCGCGCACACCCGAACCTATTATTGAAGTGCCATCCACACCAGAACCAAGCTACACACAAGTTCAGGAATGCGACATTGAGAACTCTTTCTATGAAGATCCTGATGAAATTCCAACTATCCAACTCAATATGGAACAGTTCAGTCATAACTTGCAGAAGATAATGCAGCAAAATACAGAACTGCAGGAGGACGATATGTCAAAGGCCTTAGTAGCTTTAACTTCCGAGGCTGCTTCTATCCCTGTGCCTAAACTTAAAAATGTGAGCCGACTCAGAACAGAGCATCAAGTGTAAGTAAACACTGCTAATTTCAAAAATGGTTGACTATTCATCATAGTACAACAACAGGAGATTAGTATCAATGTCTTGTGAGCATACTCATCATGTTTAACAGAAATATAGCAAGCTGCAACTAATACTACATTGAACTCAAAATGATAATAGTACGAAGAAGTTAATTGCTATGCAGCATGAGAACATTTTTTGATAACCCAAAGCATCTTAACAATTATTCTCTTTTTACAGCTATGAGCTTCCAGATTCGCACCCACTATTAGAAGGGGTTAGTAATATTCTGTCCAATGCAAAATTTATCCAACTCTTACAAGTTACTTCCCAGACTAAATATAGTTTATGAATTTGCAGATGGACAATCGAGAACCAGATGACCCTTCCCCCTACCTACTTGCAATATGGACCCCAGGTAAGAAAACACAAATCCTAGGACCAGCAGAGACTTTGTAAGAACCTTTCTGCAGAAGAAGTGACTGTTAACCTTGTAAACTGAGAAATTTTCAAACAAAAACCAAGTGAATGAATATCTAACCGAAGTTCACTTTACAACTAACTTTTACTACTTAACTTCCCATGCCAGGTGAAACGATGAACTCTACTGAACTACCAGAAAGACGGTGCAGCTTCCAAGAGTCCGAGAAGCTATGCACTGATGAAACTTGTTCATCGTGCAACAGCATACGTGAAGTGAACTCTCAAACTGTTAGGGGGACTCTGCTGGTACAAATACTAATATAACAGCTATAGAATCTGTTATTACAGGAAAACAATGATAAATACAACCCCTGTGACAATTGATCTATTCTAACATGACCGCTGTTAACAGATACCGTGCAGAACAGCAATGAGGGGAAGCTTTCCGCTTAATGGCACGTATTTCCAGGTTAATGAGGTAACAATAGGACCAAGATTCCAGTTCGAACAGATTTACTTGCACGTCAACAAATCAGTTAAACTGGTTTTCAATGTAAAAAATTGCCTTGTAGGTATTTTCTGACCACGAGAGCAGTCTATCCCCAATGGATGTTCCAAGAAAGTGGTTATGGAACTTGCCGAGGAGAACAGTGTACTTTGGGACATCAATACCAACTATTTTTAAAGGTAAAAGGACAAGAAACAATTCAGTAGCTAGCAGTTCCTTTCCAGAAAGATTAATGATACATCTTTTTTTCCTGTTAATTAGGATTGTCCACTGAAGGAATACAATACTGCTTCTGGAGAGGTATGGCCGGGATATTTAACTGCTCATGCTTTCACTAGCACCTTATACACCATGAAAGAAATATGAGATCTATTTAACTGCATAGAACATGTGACTTCCCTAGTGAAGATCTTGTTTCACAGTTATAGCTGTTAGTTTGTAACAAAATTATATTGTTTTCAGTATTTACTGCATCTCAACAAAGCCTCAGATAACTTGTCGACTACTTTATGCTGTTATTAACAATTATTATTTGTCTTTTTCAGGGTTTGTCTGTGTCAGGGGATTTGATAGGAAAACAAGAGCACCCCGACCCCTCATAGCCAGATTGCATTTTCCCGCAAGCAAGTTAGTCAAAGGGAAAGGAAAGATTGATGAGAACTGAAAATAGACTGCAATTAGCTTAACCAGTTATAGAATTAGTTTGAGAGAGCATGATAGTGCAATGCCTCTCACAAAGCAATGGGGAAATGACTCAGCCCATTTGATTGTATATGAACTAGGATGAAGGTTGTATTAGTTGAAATTGGTTATCTTTAATCAGCAACAATTAATACTGATCTCTTGCAGGGATTCAGAAATGAGCTTTTCTTTTATATGTTGCCGATTCACAAATTGAACAACTTTGAGCAAAGACATATTATGCTCTATCTTAAGGTTGAATCCAAAAGGTTATGAGAAGCAATTCTAGCCTTATACGGCAAATTTAGTTTATTGGAGTACCAGATTACGGTGATCGTGACCTCGTCCCTCTTAATGAAAATTATTAGAAAAATCTGTGAATAAGGCTCTGTTTGGGCCTTGGTTTAGCTAGGCAAAACATTTTTCTCATTTAGATGAGGGATAATGTGCTTTAATTTTACACATTATCCTAGTCCATTTCCTTCTCTCCTAAGATCCTTGATCCGCGTTATTCTAAGTCAAGCTCATCCAATAAGCGGGTACACTGGAGTGAATTAAGTTATCAAAACAATAAGAAGCCAAACTACATAACTGGTTATACACTTTCAGCAATCATGTATCTATCTTCAAATTCTGAGGGCCGTGGGATGAAGAATATAAATTTTCACGTAAAACATTGAAGTTGTCTAGCTGAAAGCTGCAGAAAGCATAATACATTGACTCTCTTCTAGATTTCAAGCACTGTTACTGCAAATAAACCTTGAATCATACTAAGATCTAAGGGTAATTTCGAGTAAACAAAACCCCGATGACAATGATATGTATACCGGAAGGCAAATGCACAGAGAACCACAAAGTTTGCATTTGATAATCATAAATCTGAAAGGAATTATAATAGCAAAGGCAATGTGTAATATATCTGATTCACATAATGCAGTCAAAATCAACAAAAAGCTAAACCAAGGGAAGAAGAACATGATTCTCTAACACTCCCCCGCAGTTGAAACGTGGGGATCTTGAACGTTGAAACTGATTTAAATTCAAAAAAATAAAAGCCGGCGATGTGCACAGGTTGCAATTCCAGTAGCTAACATTTTTTGCTCCTTTGTCATGTTCCGGATCTGAGCAATATTTAACGCACTCTGTCTTCCATCAGCTGGTACCATAGTGTGATATAGATGAGCCAAAGAAGCAGTGAAAAGTGGGCAAGTCTTTGTTTGGAGGACCACAAAAAACGTATTATCGAAAATTCTAGCATATTTCCACATTTGATGTCTTTTTCCTTGTACTTCTTGTGTACCATAAAAATCATTAAAGATGATAGTAATCGCATCGAGTTCAGTTTTAAATAACTTTGTGTACAATGTGTTTGCAAGCGTTCTGTTGTCAGTTTTATATGCTTCCATACATTTCAGGAAGAGAACATAACAGTGCATCCCCGTATAAGCAGTGTGTAGACCATATAGAAACTCTTTAAGTTGTTTTCCGGGGACATCTGGATCTTCTCCTGCATAAAGAAAGTTGTAAAAGGTGTTTTTCAAAACCACATTGACATCAATTTGGGACTTAATGCTAGCTATCACGTCATTCTCTGGAAAGAAATCATAAGTGGGAACGGATAATGGTAAAAGTTTTGAAATCTTTTGCGAAGATGAGTTGCAATCTGTGTCGCATTGTCTGCAGGTTTCGTGTACAATCTCATAAAACTTGCAGCAAGAAAGGAAAATGCCTTTCCGACACGACTGTGATAATCCTCATTGTTTTCATCAAACAATATCTCTTTTTGCGTCTTGGGATGGGCTGTCATGAGTACCGTGTTATTAATGTCATCGAACTCTTCCTCATCACCGATTAGTCCTGCCGGAATAGCTCCAAACACCCAATTGTTGTTCACATCTTTCAGATTGTATGCTAATAACATCAACTGGCAGATCGCTCGTGCAGTTACTGGACCGTGCAAGGCCTGGAAGACTGTAATTCCAAGGTCATAAATTGCAGTATCATCAGCGAGTTGATATAAGTTGTAACATTTTCGAGCTCCTGGTCTTAAATCTTCCCAAGCGGTGAGGTTTTGGATTCTCCCTGTTGTCTGTTTCATGGTAGCAAAGCGATCTTGAATGTCAGCAATTGGAGCTTCTCTTATTCGTTTAAGTTTATCCTCATTTTCACTCATTAAGAAAGGTACTACTCCGACAGGAGCTAATGTTACATGATCGGGATCTTTTCTAGTTTCAGCAGTGGGTTGTGTCTGTTGAGATGAAGAAGCTCCAGCTTGCATAGCTTGTGATAGGATATACCGTAAATCAGCGAGGGTTGACATTTCTAGACTACAAGTTAGTTTAGCCGCACTATTCAGAATCCAGTTAGCTGTTGTTTTGAGAGTTGCTCTAACAATCTGATTCACATAATGCAGTCAAAATCAACAAAAAGCTAAACCAAGGGAAGAAAGACTAACGAGCTCTAAAAATAAGATTGATAACATATAAAGTTCAGTTAGGTAAAAGAAGCTGTCGCCGGAAATAAACACTACCTACATACGATGTAAAAATTCCTATTGATCTATCTAACCTATAATATGAATATCACTCAATATCACAAACATTGCCACGCATATAATCGACAAGCAAAGTCTTCTCTCAATCGGATAGCAAGCATACGGATTCCAAATGCGTAGTAAAAGAAACGAATAGTCCGTAGAATTTAAATCTGAGCTTACACTTTGAAATATAAAACTCATTCAGTAGAGAAATCACGAAAACGAGTTACGAATTACCAGTTACTTACTGTATATTAACATTGATAAGCATTTCAACTGATTAAAAAGGAAATACACACTGCATAAAACTTAAATCTGAGCTTTCCGTTTGAAACGTAGATCTCAGTCAGCTGAGAAATCATAGAAGAGATAACTATGAATTACCTGATACTGCATGCATTAATATTGATACGGATTTCAATTGCGTGGAAAATAAATGAACATTATGGAGAATTTAAATCTGATCTTACCGATGAAAACGTAGATATCAATCAGCCAGCAGCGAAATCATGAAGAGATAACTAAGAACTACCAGCTACTGTATGTCTGTGTTATGGACTTATGGTGATGTTATTCGGAGAATAGAATAATTATACTGTATTGTGGCGGGAGAAAGGGGTGAATATTTGGGAAAGTTTTGCCGCCTTGCGCTTATATACTTCCCTCCCTTTTTAGTTTCGAGGGCTTGAAGAGTCGTGGTTAGAGGTCAATAGTTGAGGGTGAAAAGCGGGTAAATTTGAAGAGATCAAGCGCGACTTTGACCGTTTTTATTATTATTTTAGATGTTATATTTATTCGGGCGCCCAAAATTAAATATTAATGTTATATACCTTTCTGGGTAAATTTTTAGTACTTTTTATTGGTTCTTGATATGATAAAAATTTAAATTTGTTATGAAAAATAATGTCTATTGTATTTATTTTTTCAGTAAAATAAATTAAAAATACAAAAGAATTATAAGTTGAGAGTTGGTATATTACGTATAGATTACTTTATTAAAAATCACATAAAAACAATTCATTCTGAAAATTCATAAGGCTCAAAGCAAGGGGATCATACAATTGATTGTTTTTTTATTTTTTCTCTGTCAATTGTAAATAAACTTATATTCAACAGTACAAATATAATTTTACTATTGTAGCACACTTGTATATAAGGTGACATTTAGGCCTTGTTTATTTATGTTTTCAAAATCCATTTTCAACATTTTAAATCACAAAATTCAAAATATACTTAACACACCAACTTTTCACCCAAATACTCCTTTTTTTCAACTCTACTTCCCAATCTCCTATATATACAACATTTCACACTTTTACCAATCAAATCAATCAATATTTCACTTTATCTTTCATATTTTACAATTTTTAATCTATATTTATCTATTTTTTATTCACATAATCATTATATACACAATTAAAATAATTATTTTATACATCATCCATCAACCTATCATTATTGATTTGACATATTTTACAACTTTCAACCTAATTTTAAAAAATAAACAAACAAATATCATTTTCACACGAATTTACATGATATACAGTTCCCGATAAAATTTTAAATTTTTATTCTAAAAATATACACAAACATAGTCTTAGTAATTTAATTTTGTAATTTAGTGGAATCTTCTAGACCAGTCCACTATTAGTTTTTCAAAATGCATCTGAATTTAATCCAACTTGTAATGATACACCGCACCATAAATTTGATCTTAGCCAAAAGGCCTATAAATTTAAATACCACACATATATGAATATTGATTCATAAGTAATGATTTAGAGCTCTATATACCACATATTTATGTATACCCACTTGTGGAAATGCAAGTAGTTCAAGAAACTTCTTTTATTCAAGTACTCTAAAGTCTAAACCATCAAGCCTATAAGTCTAATAAATATTTAAATAACTTTGACATGTATTTTTTGTAATATATGATAATGCGACTTTGCTAAGGCAATGTCTGTTTAGTTTAAGACAGATACTTATATATATGAATGCATGTATAGAAAGGCCTATTTTAATGCTAAATAAGGGGTTCAATAATATATAGGCTCTATTTGTTTATATTTTCTAGATAAAATTTTGAAATTTTCTCAAAAATTATGTACTATGGAAATTCGTGTGAAAAAGGTAGTTGTTTGTTTATATTTTTAGAAATAGGATAAAAGTTGTAAGACATGTCAAATCAATAGTGATGGATTGATGGATGATGTGTATAATAATTGTGTTAATGGTGTATATAATGATTATGAAAATAAAGAAATATAGATAAAAAAGCTGTAAAATATGAAAGATAATGTGAAATAATGATTGATTTGATTGGTAAATGTGTGAAAAATTGTATATATAATTGATAGTTAGTTATATAGGAGATTGTAATATAGAGTTGAAAAAAGTAGAATTTTGATGAGAATTTGGTATGTTAAGTTTATTTTGAATTTTGTGATTTAAAAAGTTGAAATGGGTTTTGAAAACATAAACAAACAAGGCCTCAAATTGAATTTTGCGAGCAATTTTTATGATTAATTAGGCAAATTTAGAAGCATTGATCTGTTCTCCAGATTTAATATTGCAACATGCAATTATACATTGTCGTAGACATGAACGTATTATTTTGACCCCATCAGCACCAGATGAATTGTTTATTGTATTTTATTTTGTGTTTCATTTATAATATGGATATATGTATTGTGTATTAATTGTTCATTTAAATACACATACGATCTCAATTTTATATATAATACATGTATATTTTTGGCTGTTCAAAGCCAAAATGGTCGTACCATATTTGTCAATCTTTTCGCATACGTAACTGTTTATGTACTTATGTCTTACGACTTATAAATGGTAATTTTAAATAAAATAATAAGATAATACAATCGGGCAATTAAGAGTTGCTTTCGGCATTGTCACGCTTATTTATTAATTACTTGTTGATCTATGTATAAAAAGTCACACATCATTGAATTCTTTAGGTGATTATAATATTGGTCTACTATTTGGTTATTGCTTAAAAAACACATGTTGGTAAAAGAAAATAAGATAAATTGAAGAACGAATCTTTTACGTAGAATAAATCAAAGCTGCAAAATGAATTTGAAAAAGGATTAATATTAATGGTATATAAATGTCATAATAAATAGATGAAAATTTAAAGTAATTGAGGGCATTGGAAGAAGACTACTCCAATCTCTTTCAATGACAAAAGAAAAAAAAAAAAAGAGGACTATTGGAAATTTTGAATTTAAAGGGCATATTTTATTGATAGATTTAAAATTTTAATTAAAAAACAAAGTGTTTTACCCTTTAAGAACAAAATATAAGCACTAATTATAAAAGATAACTATTGGATTGTGTAGTCAAGATTTGGCGACGACTTCTTGTCCCTAAAAGTATAGAAACAAGGTGTTCTAACCATCTAATATTATCTTATCAAGCTATGTTATTTAATTAGTAATCAAAATTTAAAAGGACAATTTGTATATTTCAGTTGACTTATACATTTGATTGATTCGATTGTTTCATGAAACAAGTCGATCAATATTTGATGTAATTCATAGCAGTGAGTCACTGACGTACTCTATAACGAGAGAATCATTTCCCACCATTTTACCAATAAGTTATTACACTATACAATAAATTAAGCAATTTTACTTAAAAAACTCTAAATCATATTATATATCTACAAAAGTCATTGAAATATTTTTGATACATAAATTTTCACTCCACCGACTTTTAACTTAAAAATTGCAAAAGGTAATAGTTTCGTGGAACTCGATTGCTCATAGTTATGACAAGTAACATGTTGAATTTGTTTCATAAAATTGTCAATCTTTTATCACTTATAATAATAAATTCTTTATATCTTTAAAAAAAAATGAAAGTTCCCAAATGTAAATTTTATTTTTTATGAAATGTGCATGGATTAAAATTTGTTCTCAATTTTTTTCACACAACTAAACACTATTATAGAATCAAACAACTAAAAATTTAATCAGAAAATATGTAATTTCCAATTTAGAATTAATTCCAAGGTAAACATACGTAATGTCATGATTTTCTAATTATTTTGTAGGGGTTAGTTCATTTTTTTTTAATAACATAACAGATTCCTGGTATTCAACTTGCTGACAAATAAAATTGTAATTAAAATCAAAGTTGATCGTATATTTATTAAAAAAAAAAAACTAAATTTTACTTATCATATATTAAGTCACAATTACCCATTTTAAGAACACGAGTAGCATTTAAAACAGGCGGCTACGTGAAACGGTATTTACCAATTTGACCTAAACGCGTTGAAAATGAAACTTGCTCACATTTTCAATTTTCCTCTTTTAGGAGACCCCACCAATTTGTCCAAAATTTCTATTTACCCCACCCAAGATACAAAAAGTGCACACCAGAATTCCAATTCACGATCTGATTTCTTACCCATGTGACCAAACAGTAAATACATACTTTAAGAGATATATTTTTGGTAATCTTTTTCCTCCTAATAAGAGTTAAAATAGTAAAATGTTTTTTAATATTAAAACATTGGTAAGTGAAACATTGAAATATTAAACTATCATTAAAACTTTCAATTTAAAAGGTACATAAAATAAAATATTTAGAATTTTATATATAAATTTAATCAAATACACATCCAAGCTAATTGATTAACTTTTAGAAAATCATGTTGTCAATGAGTTGAAAGCCTTTTCCCATTTAAGTATAATTAATTACTAACTATAATTAAAAATTGTAAAAGTTAAAAAGAATATTAAAAAATACGCCATTTAACAAAAACATCCCCTATTTCCAGCGATCGGGACGAAGAAAAGAAGAAAGAGAAAGCTTAGCTAAGACAAAAAAAAAAAACCTTCGTAAGCAAGCTATGGCGGTGCAACGGCTTAAATGAGCCCCGATTTGTTCTATCGTGCACTGGTCTTCAATGGAAATGCCTGGTAGACGATCCAATTACACTTTATTGAGCCAAAATCCAGAAGAGCCGTTTTACCACCAAGCGCCGCCGCAGCAGCAGAAATTGACCTCCGCGAGCGGCGGAGCAGCGGCGCAACAGCCTAGTTACTACGAACCTCACTCCGGCGATAAGAACAGATTGAAGTCTGAACGAGCGGCGGCGTTCGATTGGGACGTGATTGATCAACGGATGATGCAGCCGCAGCAGCCGCAAAGCCGGATCGGAATGGCGCCGTTTTCGGGGTCTTTTGGACTACAGAGGCAATCGAGTGGTAGCAGCTTTGGTGAGAGCTCGATCTCCGGGGATTATTATGTTCCGACGCTTTCGAACCCTGAGCTGGCGTTAAGTCATTTAAGTGACGGTGGCGGTGATTCGAGAGTGAAGACGGCTGAGGTTTCCGGCGGCGGTGGTGGAGGTTCATCTTCTTCGAAGAGCTGGGCGCAACAGACGGAAGAGAGTTACCAATTGCAGCTAGCTCTGGCTCTTCGTCTATCTTCAGAAGCTACATGTGCTGATGACCCTAATTTCTTGGATCCGGTGCCTGATGAGTCCGCAGCCGTCTCTTCTTCTTCAACAGTATCCGCAGGGGCTATTTCTCATCGGTTCTGGGTAACATAATCCATAATTGCTGTCTCCGAAAAGAATTTTGTTTAGTTGCTTTTGGTGTTTTCTGTGTTGAGATTTAGTTGTTTGCATGAACATCATGTAGTACTTTGGGATGGTCGTACCGTTGTTTGTTTATCCACCGAATGCCTCTAGGGAATAATACTGAGTGTACTAGTACCTAAATGCGTTGGGACCGGGTATCCTTGGAAGAGAATATCCCAAATTAGATATAAATTGGAAGTATAATAAATAGGAACATAGACGTAATTGAGCCCACTTTTGTATGATGATATGAGTGTAAGGTGAAACAAGGATTGCAGGGTTGAGTAGCTAATCTGAAGACTATGTTTGAATTACTTTATTTTTAAGAGTGATGTTAGATACTGGACCATCAACTTATTATTAATAGCTTGAGCTGCTTGAGATGGGAAGATTTCGCCGTTACTGACCCGTGTCCTCCACCGATACGAGTATTATATTGGTTCTATACGGAAAACTTTCACGTGCTGAATAAATCTTTTGTTATTTAGACACGTAGCTTAGTTGAATACACGGCATGCTGAAATGAATCTAAGACTCAACGTCCACACATTTCTCAGACAAAAGGTGATATTCTTGCACAGTTACAATGTTGCGGCTGTAATCATGAAATATAACCGCTGAATGTTGCGAAAGAATAAATTAGGTGATACATTATCATTAACATGTAATTAAGTTGTCTTCTTGAAATCAATACTTGTAATTTTCAATTTGCCATAAGATGCGATTAATGTGTGTTAGTAAGAGAGATACTGGTAGAGAAATGCTTTTAAACCATTTTTGATGTTGCGATATTGTGGCCAACAATGTTACTCCCTATTATATTTATATGGATATTGGCTGTTAATTCCGACATTAATTTACAAATGTTCATTTAGTGTGAAAAATAAGGGTTTTGTCTATTAGCGTCAGACGGTGACCCGTACTCTATCGTGTTGGATGTTTACGACAAATACAGACCCTGAGTAAATTGAATTGTGATTCCCCCACCCCTAAAAATGGCCATATCTGGCATCACAATCTGAATTTAGATATCCAAAACCTTCCATTTCTGTAGGTTAGCCCTCTTTGACTTCTATGGCTAAGATGTCAAACGTAAACCAATTCATGTATCATGTATCGAGTTTGCTAAATGTCCGCAGCAGTTTATGTTTTTCCTTTTTTTTTAATCTCTGGTAATATATTTTTTTAAGTCTTCCCAATTTCTTACAGTTCGTAGATGTTTTGACATCAGGTAAATGGCTGTTTATCGTACTTCGATAAAGTTCCGGATGGGTTTTACATGATCAATGGGATAGATCCGTATGTTTGGGCTGTCTGCTCAGATCTTCAGGATAGTGGCCGCATTCCATCCCTTGAGTCTCTAAAGATTGTTGATCCTGCAATTCTCTCTTCAGTTGAAGTGATTTCTGTAGATCGGCGTGCCGATCCCAGCTTAAAGGAGCTACAAAACCGGATTCATACCTTGTCATCTACTTGCATTACCTCACAGGAAGTTGTTGACCAGTTGGCAAAGCTAGTTTGCAATCATATGGGGTGAGTACTAGTTTCCTACTTGAGTAATCTAGCAAACTCTTCTTGTTATAATTGTGTGTTCTTGCCTATTTAGGGGTGCAACTTCAAATGGGGAAGATGACTTGGTTGCTATTTGGAAAGAGTGCAGCGACGACTTAAAAGATTGCTTGGGTTCCATTGTTATTCCTATTGGTAGCCTGTCTATCGGACTATGCAGACACCGTGCTCTGCTATTTAAAGTATGTATTAATTCCTGTTTGCAATTATATGGCCATTTGGCATTTTGGTTTTCGACTTGTAACTTATTGGGGGCTTCTTAAGATCTGCGGTTGTCCTACAGCTGCATATAATCTCGAACGTTCCTTTTTTGCTACCATAAAGGAGAAAATGACTAAATTCTGACTGTTATTTCTTTCCTTGGCGTACACCTTCACTTATTCTGGCTCTTAATAGTTCCTCCTTTTATCTGGGATGATTTCTCACAATATTGAATTGTAAAATAGTTTTAACTTTGCCTTCACATGCAGTTTTAACAAAGACATTATTTGTTTGGTCAGGTTTTAGCTGATATTATTTGCTTACCATGCCGAATTGCAAGAGGATGTAGATGTTGTACAAGAGAAGACGGTTCATCATGCCTCGTTCGATTTGGTCTCGACAGGTATATCTTATTGCCTATATGCCATGTTTATTACATCATTTAATTGCAATGAGAATATGCTGTTTTGTAATATTAGCATGTTAGAAGCATGTGACTTTTGGACACTGTGCTTCTGCAGATATAATACTGTTATACTTTATTCTGAAGTAACTTTGTTTTAGCTGCTCTATATTGGAATTGTTGAGACTAGCGTTTATGAGCTGCACTGCTTGTCTTTCTAGTCATATCGATTCTTTGAGAGGTTGATAGGGGTATGCTAAGACTTTTAAGGGCTTATTATGTTATGCAATATTCTTAATTGCTCATTTGAATTGCGATACATCTATGCTTATTGATAGTAGATACAAAACGTATATATACAAGTACTACACCATTTAGCCATTTAATTGTTGATGTCACAGGGAGTACCTTATTGATTTGGTTGAGAAACCAGGATCGTTGTGTGAACCGGACTCCTTGCTGAATGGTCCTTCTACAATCGCAATTTCTTCACCATTGCGTTTTCCAAGATTTAGGCAGGTGCAACCTTCAATTGATTTCCGGTTGCTGGCCAAACAATTCTTTTCGGACTTCCAATCAATTAATCTCGTGTTCGATGATTCTTTAGCAGGTACATTATATGCCAATTGAGTTTTCATGTACATGATTTTGTCCATGTGGATCTCTAACCTTCCCCTTGGCTTTATTAATGGTGTCAAATGGGTGGATTGATTTGGATCATGATCAGACCCAAATGGTTTTAGTTACTTGATGGGTCCGAATTGATCATATGGGTCCTATATGTTTAAAGCACCAGCTTGGTTGAATTGAAGCTCTATCTATTTCAATTTGACAATTAGATACACAAATAGCGTGTATAAGGTATGGTTGCCCGCTGCCGGTGGGGAATATGCTCCTAGGTTGTATTCTCAATATTAGAGATACCATTTAGGCCTGAGCGAGATGTTGTGAGATTGATTCAACATGCTCGTTTTTTGAAATATGCATATATGATTGCACTGGTTATATTTAGGTAGTATTTATTTAAAAATTTACAAAGCAGTAAAAATTTCTCTCCAAGATGAGTTTTGTTAACTGAGACCAAAAGGGAGCTTCAGGATCCACAGCTATTTCGTTCCTCTCATTGTTCGGCTGCAAACTTTTGGAGTTGATTGATTGATGGATATGTGTATTTTAGATGTTCGTTTTGTACCTAGGCTGAAGATATTACTGTTAAAGCTTTTTGTACATTGTGATGATCATATGCTATCTATTTGATTCAGCAAATTCTAGTGCCTACCATGAAGAGAAGTGAAACACTCAGTTTCATACAGAACATGTATACATTTATAAACCTAGGCAGCATTGGGATACTTTTGTGCTCTAGTCCAATCATTGATTGCTGTGCCGAACCCACAATGCTATTGGTTCACTTTGGAGATATCCAGTGAATTGAAGGTTAAACTATAAGTTTGTTTCTTTTTGCCCGATAAGAATATAGACGGAATTCGTTGGGCACTTTGCCTTGCCTATCATCCTTTAATATATTTGCCTACTCTGTTGTGATACTTTTTCAGCCTTATATTTTTGTTGTGTTACTCTATTGTTTTTCTATTTCTCAAATTGTATATTATTTTGGATAATCGTTCTATTGGTTTCGTCTGTTTGAACTTGTGAGTCAAAACATTGTTCTTTGTGACAGTTGGAACTGTTATTGATGGAGATGCTGCTGATTCCATGTATCCTAAACAGTCAGACAGAACTTACGTCGGCAGAACAAACTCTCCTTCAAGCTCAAGCAATCGAGTGGATATTTCTAATACGCCACAATTCCAGACAAATTCCTGGATAAAAGTTCACGGTAAAGAACAATTGCCACTGGCCAACACGCAAGATGTTGTAAGCTCCACAAATGTGGTTGAGGGTTCAAACCCTTTAAGGGGTATGCGTCCTATTGGGCATAAAAATGTTCAGCCACTTATTGCTCTGCTCGATCCAAGAGTAAATACAAATAAAGATATGAGATTTGGTGAAGGAGGTCAACTGATTTCATCTAGACCAAGTGAAATCACGTTTGATGTAGATGATCTGAACATTCCATGGGATGATCTTGTTATAAAGGAGAGAATTGGGGCAGGTATTTCTTCTTCTTGGTCAGAAACAGGACCCACTCTACTGTCCTTGTCATATCATTTTGAAGAAACTTGCGCCACGGCATCTGAATTTTATGCCTGACCATTTGGCCCCTTTCCTTTTACAGGTTCTTTTGGAACAGTTCATCGTGCTGAGTGGAATGGTTCGGTAAGATATTCTTTGAATATGTCAAAATTATATTTGCTACATGTGACCGTGGACTCGTTAGTCCATTCTATAAGTCTAAACCCATTGCTTTTGTTATCAGTAATACTTTACAAAATAAATACTTTCAGTTTTCTGTTATTTCTTGGTTGAGCTTTAATGTCATAATCTTACCGAGAGCGGATACCTTTTCAGGATGTTGCTGTGAAGATTCTCATGGAACAAGACTTCCATGGAGAACGGTTCAAGGAATTTATTCGGGAGGTAGGGATGAATCTTTCTAATCAACATTCATAATCCTACTTTAATTGGTCCTTACACTTTCTTGCTTGTGCTAGGTGGCACTTATGAAAAGATTGCGCCATCCAAATATTGTGCTTTTTATGGGTGCTGTAACAGAACCTCCCAACTTGTCCATAGTAACAGAATATTTATCAAGGTAATTTTTTTTTGTAAATTATTTAGGTAAGTTGTAGATTTTTTTGGTTACATGTGTAATTGTTATGCTGCTTCAAATGGACTGTTCTAATTGTCTATGAGTTCACCTTTCCATTTCAGAGGTAGTCTATATAGACTTCTGCATAAGCCTGGTGCTAGAGAGGCCTTAGATGAGAGACGTCGGTTGAGCATGGCTTATGATGTGGTATGTATCCCAACTCTTTTCATATCTCTTTACAACCCCTCCCCAAATATTCGAAATAGAAAGGTAAAAATGAAGTAAAAATGAATACTATTTCTTTGATCTAACTCCTATCTTGCTTCCAAATCCTAATTTTTTGGAGTTGCACTTTTTGGACAGGCAAAGGGGATGAATTATCTTCATAAACGCAATCCTCCCATTGTTCATCGGGACTTGAAATCTCCTAATCTTCTAGTGGACAGGAAGTATACTGTGAAGGTAAGTGAAAAGTTATCTCCAGCATCATCTGCATCTTGTATATTGATTAAGGAGGTAGATAATCATTTTGTGAAAACAGTTCTTACTTATAAAATATGCAAATCGGAGAGCACTGTAGCTTTTCGTAAATGAAATTATGTGAAGCTGAACCTTTCAAGTTTCCATGAAATTGTGCAGAAACATCTGTTTTCTTGTTAGGTAGAGTTATCTGCTTAGACAGAGTTTATATTTGTCCAATACATTGTCTCATATTTTAAACAAAATCGATATAAGACTCATTATAAGCAAAGAAGCATGACCCTGTAGATGCTATAAAACATTACAAGAATTATTTTCCCTCTCTAAAGTTGTTTCCTTTCATGCAAACTTTTCGTAATAGGGTGGGTGATGGGGTGGGGGAATGATTTTTTCATGTCATCCTTCCTGTATTTTTTTTTTTGTGTTTTTATTGATTTAGACATCTGCTGCTTAATTGCTATCTATCCAAAATCAGTTAGGTATCTCCCTCCTGCTTTCAGGCTTACGAAAAGACCAGATAATCAAACATGCATTAATTGACCTTTTCTGGACATATTTCTTCGTTGCCTAGATCCTTATCTCTGTAATGTCTTCACAGGTCTGTGATTTTGGCCTTTCCCGTTTGAAAGCAAACACATTTCTGTCATCCAAATCTGCTGCTGGAACTGTAAGTTCAATTTTTTATATGCAATAATCGGATGCTTTAAAATTTTGGTTGAGTCATAATTCATTTGATAGGTAAAACTAATTTTCTTTTATTTTAGCCTGAGTGGATGGCACCTGAAGTGCTCCGTGATGAACCATCAAATGAAAAATCAGATGTGTATAGTTTTGGTGTGATTTTATGGGAGCTGGCAACTATGCAGCAACCATGGGGTAACTTGAATCCGGCACAGGTTGGTGAATTGGTTTTCATATTCAGGAAGAGAGACATTGGAACAACAATCTTGCATCTTTTGTACTATGATACTCAACGTTTTTATATGAGTAATATGTGTTAGTGCGAGAAAGGTTACTGAACCAATCTTTGGGGATGTTGAGCAATTTGAATGTTGACTAGAAACTATTAATTAGGTTAATATTAAAAAGTCATTGCAGAATAATTTCTCAGCTCATATGAGAGATATACATCAACCTTTTGTATTTTATTGGGATAATCTTATCCAATGGGAAAACTGCTGGTCTTTGATATTACAAGTAAAAACGACAGGGTAGTAAAGGTAGATTGCATTAGAGATTTTGGAAAAAATGTCTTTGTGGTTGTGTTCTTAGTTTGTGCTCCTTTATAATGGTTCATATTTGTATATGTGTGTCCTTTTGCCTGAAATGTTCATTGAGGTCCTTTTTTTTCACGGGTTGCACGTTTCTGCGAACTTCAAACACTATTAGATATATTGTCTAATTTTTTTGAATAAGTTGCTGTACTCCTTTTGATACTTCTCGAGCTTTACTTAAATAGAGAGATTTAACTTCATCTCTTCAATCTTATAGGTTGTGGCAGCTGTTGGTTTCAAGGGCAAGAGGCTTGAAATTACAAGGGATGTAAACCCTCAAGTAGCTGCCATAATTGAAGCTTGCTGGGCCAAGTGAGTGAACTTTGTTTAAAATGTAAACTGTGGTTTTATGGCTATTGCCTAGGACTTACATACCAATATACAAATTTAGTGTCTACAAGAGATAATTTCAATTTTCCCAAATTTGATTTCTAGCACTATTTGGTATAAGGATTTGGGTGAGGAAGAAATGCTAAGCAGAATATTTTTGGTTATTTGGTTGCTTCGTTAAGTATTATACAAATGAAAGAGGGCAGACTCATTTTACTCACAAAAAGATGGGGAAAACTAGAGAAAAGCTAATCTTAAGTCTTAACACGACCATCACCTCATTTTTTCTCCATTATTTTTCTGATCATTTTCCCTGAGCAATCAAACAAGTGAGATTTTGTAGGTCCTTGATTTTGTTTTCCTCTGCACTATCGCTTACATTTTCTTATTAAGATTCTCGAACAAAGGAGACATAAATGTCTCATATGAACTTTCTGTGACTGAAATTTTATTAATGGGTTTCTCTATTACTACCTACATTTCTACTTCTGCTACTCTCTTTTCACACACATTTTCAGTTTTTTTATTAACAGCCACAGACCCAACTAGTTAACAAAATATTCCAGCCCAAATCTATCTTTTTAAAGGAGAGTAAAGAGCTAATATGTGCATTTTCTGTGGCCTCCCAATGGAGCCACAAAATTTTACCAAGTCCGAAAATTTGAAGTTGATGAAAAACATCAGCTTTGCATAAAGTGGTACTGAAGGGAGTTTCCATTCCAACCAACCAACTTTTGTTTCTCCGAACGTAGATAATCTAGAATTTTACGTGGTGTTCTTTTCTCACTTTGATCAACAAATGCAGTGAGCCCTGGAAACGCCCATCTTTTGCCAGTATCATGGAATCTTTGAGATCATTGATTAAGTCCCCACCAACAACTGAGCCAGGGCGTTCAGAGATGCCGTTGCTCATGTGAAATAGTGTGCAGCTGGAAAGCTTATATGTTTATGTTTATAGCATTCTGATCTAATTGATGGCAGGAAGACTGCTCGGATTGTGTAAGGTTAGTTTATCTCGAGATATCTTAATTGACTTCGACTTATTCTCGACCATTTGAATATCTTTAAGTATTTGAGCGCTGTCGTTAAAATGTTAAAGCGTCGACCAATTTGACAACTGCCATGCTCTATAGGGCTCTTCTTGTAATAGGACTAGAAATTTTGAACCATTTTTAAAACATTCTAAAGTCCTCTAAATTGCATGGCCACCAGTAACATGTGAACGTACCTGTGGTCAGAATTGGCCTTCTCACTATAATTAAGTACTCCAATGCTATATAGTTGTTATGGTTAAATATAAAAATAGCGAGAAAAGAAAGAAATATGATAATTTTCAAGAAAAAGAACATAAAACTGGAATGTTGTAAGCTTGATTAATCTATTATTATGGAACTTCATTTCATTTGTACAAGCATTTCATTTCATTTGTATGAACCATTGTCTACTGGACTTCAATATTCTGTCAAAGCTCATAATTTCTCAGATTGTGAGTTTCATGTATATTGTATCATAGATAGGATCCCAAGTCATACTTCTACATAAACTATACAATATGTTTTTCTTTATAGTACTTGAGAAATTTGACACTGATTTCGTAACTAATGTTGAACTGTGATACTTGTGCAGGTGCCATGTACATAATTGTTTGCTTGCGTCAACTTTTTGAGAATATTGATTTTTCTTTTTGGGCGGAATGCAGAAACTACCATCACTTTAAGGAGCCTTGAGATCTGCATTGTTTTTTATTTAAGAAAATGTTAAGTTATGCTAATCTGTTAATGCCCCTGTTGAAAATTTATGCATATCAATGAGTTAATGAAGACGTTTTTATATTGCATTCTGGCGAAAAGTTGTTAAAACTCTATTAGGCCACATCAGTTTGTTCAAGAGCTAATGTGACCTCTTCTTGTTTTTGTCTTCCCTCTCCTATTCTCAAACGCGAAGGCAAACATATCGAAGCTCTTAATGACTTGTTGAGAAGCTTGAAAATCTCATCCAACCTGTTTGGAGAAATACGAGTTTTTATTGATTGTATTGGATTATACAAGTGGGAATCTCAAAGTTGGAGCTATCTTTTGATTGAGAAATGGAATAAATAAAAGATTTCTCTTTTGGTAATACATAAAAGATTAAATTAATCAAATGGGGACGAAATTCCTATGTATTTACTAGGTTTAGTTTCTGATAACCATAAACATTCTTTCCTGGACAATGGTCGGAGATTTTGTTGTTACGCACCTTCAGCTGAGTCGAGGGCTCTAATGTATATGCAAACCTGCAATTCCACAACTTAAAACAGTGTTTACTAGGAGGAAGTTCTTGCACATTAAGCTCATTTACATAAAATTGAAATTAACAAAAATTGAACAATTTTGGAATAAAAAAAAAAAAAAAAGGAATTTCATAATCAAGGGATAGAAAGAATATTCTCAGCTGATAAATCTGAAATAACTAGTCACTATATATGCAATCAATTCAACATTACTAGCATCTGTATATTAATATTTTCTTATACTGTCGAAGTTTTTGGGACTCTTAACTCGTTATAATTGGAATTCATAATCCAGCCATTTCTCACTGCCTGATATTCCTGCTGGCTGCAGTAAACCAATGTCCCAAATATTCGGTAAATCACTTCCCGCGCCTAAATCTGTCTCCTCATACTTGCAAAGGTTACCCATATTCCAAACATCATCTTCTATAGCCATATTTTCAGCTTCCAAAACTGAGAACTGAGGAATATTCATCTCCATCATTGAGCTTTCACCCTTCTCTTTGGTATCAAAAACTTCATTTAACATTGGCACATTTTCAACATGAAAAGGCACATTTTCTGCAACCAAAAACGGGTTACTTCCCATATCTTGTTTCGATTGATCCAAGGTTGAAAAGGGCAGTTGGTACTTTAAAACCTGCCCTTTTGGAGATGAAATTGACGACCCTTTATTGTGTGGATTATGTTTCACAAACTTTTTTATCGATTTGGGCCCAGAAATGCTCTTTTGCTCCTTCGTTTTACTGAGACGAGCTAAAAACGAAGCGTCTTTGAACATCCTAGCCAAGAATGAAACTGTCTTCTTATGTCTTTTCTCTGCTGCAGCGAGCTTCTCGTTAACGATTTCCATGTGTTGAAGTGTATCACATTGCTGATTTTGAAGTTCAACTAGCTCATGCATCATCAAGCTTCTATCTTTCCGCAAACGATCGATTTCACTTCCCAATATCACGGCTTTGCAATCCTCGTTCTGATGGGACTGAGGTGATTTTCGTCTTTGGATAGTTTTCAATAGGTGTTTCTGCCCTTTCACGAATCCTTCATTCATGAATTCCCATTTATCAGTATCGATTTTACGAAATCCCTGTATGTAAACACACCGGATAAGTCATTCAGAAATGAATTAGCATCAAATAAAATCCCAAAATAACAGATAAGGCAAAGAATAAGATACATTAAGCTTAGTGAATTTCTAACCAAAGCTTAAAGACTACCTCTGTGAGTATGAGCTTTCCAATTTCACCGGTTGTTTGGAAGATGTTGTTCATTAGTATCTCAGCACTATCTAAAATCAACATCAACCTCTATACACGATTTCAGGAGACGCCCCAATACAAAGAATCTCATACAGTGCATATACATATTTTACAAGAAATTAAATTAAGAAATTCAGTTACAACTCAAAGCTATACTCTTGTTCTACACAAACTGCCCCAATCTCTACAAATTCTAATTACATCATAAAAATACAGCAAGCTCCTAAGTCACCTGGCTACAAAATACGAGCAAAATAGTACGTCATGAATCCACAAATAATACAAAAAAAAAAAAAAAGAATCAATACAACAAAAATACAAAAAAGAATAATTGGATAAATAATATAAGGACCAAGATTATCCAAGTGACATATAAAATGAAATGAATACCCACATAAGTATTAAGCTGTCGAACAAAGCTTGAGAAATTGTTGTGCTTGAAATTCTTAGGCAAAATCATCCTGGCAAATCCAACAGGATCCCACACCACAAAGCTATCTCCTTTTGCTGCCCAAGATATGATCGAGTCCAATGAAGGGTCATCAACCAAATCAAACGTCTTGGAAAGGAACGGTGGGATTGGGGTCTCATGCAAGCACTCCAAAGGCTTTGGCACACTAGATGAATTCTCAAAGCCTAAGAAAGGCAAAGGACAATATTCATGAGACTGAAACGGCGTCGTATTAGACAGGTTTTCGAACTCTTCACTGGAAGAGTAAGACTGGGGAGCTGGAAATAGGTATTGATTATTGTTATCAAGGTCCATTTTATTTTCCTGCCGAAACTGGTGAATGTGGTCATTTACATAAATATATATAAGTATTGTTGCCGACTGAAACCCAGAAAATATCAAGGCACAGTAAGGCGGTGGAGGGTTGTACGGCATTTTTCTGTTCAATTGAGACTGTAGTGTGGGTTTGAATGCCGGCTCATCTCACCTGAGGTTTATCCAATGAAATTGTTCCATTTTTGGTAATGTTGAGATTTGTTCAGATTATGGGGCCCCACCCAACGCGGTAGACTTCTTAATTAAGGAATTCTAAATACCGTGCTTTGTACACTCATCTCTGTTCTTATCTATGTCACTATGTGTGTGCGTGTACATTTCTCTAATTTTTTTAGAGTATATATTAATTAATTTATTAAAAATCATACGTATTGTAGAAAAAGATATTTGTTTAGACTCTCAAAGTCAAAAAAAATTTAATAAAGAACAGATCAGATTTTCTATCACAATTTTGGCACAACACTATTTATTCTCTAATTCCAGTTAATTTTGTATTCCTACTCATATTGGGAGATAATCAAATCAATCTCCAACCTATAATGTACAAAATAAAGACCATCCATAAAGAAACTTGAATAGCTAAGTGCCATGAAATAACAAATACTGATCCGGCTTGTACATAATAAAAATACAACAAGCATCTTCTAATCATTCATGACACAAATTAGCTGTACATAGTAATATTACCACATAGTAAACTAACAATGATATAAGATGATTGTAGAGATTCTATCATGGCTCAAAATTGATAGAATCAATGGCACTTGCTGCTAGAACAAGATCACTCAGAGTCTATCTTCTGCTTCTTTTCTGTAGGTTTGTTTGCCTCAGCCTGCATCATCTTAGCATCTCGCCACTCTCTCTTCAATCCCTTTGCTTTGTTGTCGAGTGGCATTGTCTTAACCTTCATGTAAGGAGAATTTTACGGGTTAATAAAGGATAGCAAAAATGCTTACTGCTCAAAAGGTCAAGTTGTTATTCTCAAAATGTTTACCAAACACTTTGTAAGAGCTTATAAGCTCTCAAACAACTTATAAGTTGTTTTATGAGCCTTTTTATCCTTGGACAATTTCAATATCCTAGATTTATATAACAGTAAGTCACCCCGTTTTCAATACTGATGGACGGAGGACTCAAAAAAGCATAAAATTGTAGCATATTAGATGTAAAACACCTAACTTATTGTTGTCATTCTACTTCCGGATTTATGTCATGATGTAAGGTTGAATGTGTATTTCAACAATCATTATATCCCTTGTTAAAAATGCAAAAAATTGATTTAGTTTTACCTCCTGTTTTGGCATATAAATCTTCCCAAGTTTCCCTTGTATGGCATCTTTCACAACATTTTTCTCCTGAATACAATAAGAAAAGGATTAGAATATGAAACCAAAAATTGCCCAAGGTATATTTCAGCTATTCAAACCTTTTTCCTTTTTAATTCAGGTGCTGTTCTCATTGCTTCTTTTCTTAGACCGTCACCAGGAAGACGATGTCTTCGAACCACCATGTCCATAGATGGGCCCACCTCAACCAGTTCCATCCTTGGAACTATGGTGCCAGATTTTTTAAGACGCAAAGCACAATGAGTAAAGAGTATTCTGTTTGGAGACAAGGCTGTGCACACATAAACACGATCAAGTCCAGCCAGGTTCAGGTTTGTTGCAACCTGTATAAGTAATGGTCAATAAAAGAAAAAGGCTAAAGAACATAAAAATATACATTGATAAAGACCGACCTCCCCATGGAAAAGATCAAGCAAAACTTCCTTTAAATGTTTTAGCTCCTCCACACTCTCGAAACCTTCTCCAATAAAAGCAAAAAAGGGTTTTGACCCGATTTGAGGGGCCAACTTCTTATCATATGAGAAAGAATTCATGCTTCTAAAATTCTCAACTCCAATCTCTACAAGATCGTAAATGTGGTGATCATAAGTTCGTCCAACTACAAGATTGTTTGGCCGCTTCTTTGAGTGTGAACCATACTGCACATGAGAAACAGGCAACATACATAAAATTTAAATAAGGAAAAATGATGATACCAAAAATAATCAGAATCACAATAATGAAATTAATAAACTTGATGGATGGACAGAAATGCTTATTACATACTTTTCAGAGGCATTGCAAGTAATAGAAATTACCTTCGGACTTGTTGCTAGCCTTGTATTTTAGTTTATGTTGCGGTATAAGGTAACAATCTGCCTATAGCACTAATCGGAATATAGGGATAACTTAGTTATAATTTATATGTAACAAGTTTTCCATATCCTTACCAACAGTAACTTCTTATATTGTGAATTATGCATCTACGGTTGGGAAAAAAGGGCTACATTCATGTAACATTTGAACACAACCAATTCGACAAAAATACTCACAATCTCGAAATTCTAATCACAACTTAAACAAGAATTACTCTCACACAACTTCATTACTACACTGGATGATCCAGGCAAGAGAACAACATAAAAATGCAACTGTAATGAAAACAACAAAAATCGAGAAACAGATAACGCAGTTATGTCAAATTCATACCACAAACAAGCTGCAATCTGTTTTGAGTGAAAAAAACTCCAAAGAAGTTTCACCATCACTCTCAAAAGGTCTAACGTTATCATTTTTTCGAGAATACTTTACAGAATTGTCCTTCTTCAGGTGATAAATCTCTGTCAACAATGAGTTCAAAACACCGCTGGTTTTAGTGCCATGAAGTAGTAACGTCTTCTTCCCTGTTTCCACCTTCAACAATAAATTTAACAACAAAATTCTAGTAAACCAAAAACATAAAAAAGCATAAAATTAGAAAACAAAATCAAGCTTTACAATTAACACAAAATCTCAACACTTACGAGTTACGAGCTTCGGGGCGCGTTTATCGAGCTCGCGCTTGACTCTGCGTTTAGTTGGGGTCTTTATTCTCATCATGATTTTATTGAATTTGAAAGAAGAAGAAAAATATATCACGAGAAGGTGAAATTTTGAGCCTGTTTTCTGAACCAGGAAGAGAAAGATGGAGGTTTTAGGTGAAGATTAGGGCTTTGCTCTTTTCTCATGGGCAAAATTGCATATGCCAACTTTATAAAATTACGTTTTTCATTATAACCCCTATAGAATAAGATATAACAATCTACTCCTGAAAAATTTATAAAACACGACGAACGGCTACGATTGGTTTCAATCCTGTGCGTACTTTTGAACCGAAACGTGGACCCAGATTGTTTTTACCATTTTGGGCCCATAATGCTAAGTAAAGCCCATCAAAAGCCCAATTTCGAACTAATGGGGGTTGTGGGATTTCCTCTTTTTTATTGTTTATTATTATTATTATTTAACAGCCCAACTAAGTTATGACTAGACTGCACAGCCCTTTTTTGAGCCAATCAAAGCCCAATAAATTCCACAATTTCATTGTCTTTAAAAGAATAATAATTTCAATACAATCAAACGGCGTTTTCTCGTTCTCTTTCCAATCACCTTTCAACACCAGTTGAACCCTATCTCTCCCCCCCCCCTTCTCTGGCGCTCTCTCGCTTGGAAATCAAATCCGGCAATAACTTGAGAATTTGCACTCTGTATCGGCCTTTTTGTACTGTTAGGTAGATACTTTTGTGTGTACCTGTATTGATTTCAATTTTGTTACAGCTGAAAATAGGTTTCTTGTATTTGATAACTCCAAGTTGTGATTTCTTCTAATTGATTGAAAAATTGTGAATTATGTTTTTTGTAGCGATTTAGTTGATAGTATAGGATTTACCGATGAACGATTGTAAAATAGAATTAGGGTTTTTGTGATTTTGTGAGGGGAATGGAGAGTGCACGTAGACCTTTTGGTAGATCTCTTGCGAAAGAACCTGGATTGAAGAAAACTAGGCTCGCTGAGGACCCTGCTGCACCGGATCGAAGCATCAATGGCCGTATTGGAATCAATCAGCGTCCGATGGCTCCAATCTCCGGTGGCGCGAGGGTTCAACGAGAACGAGATTCGGAGAGTACCGATCCAGTCCGCGGGCTCTATCAACACCAGCCAGGTAACCAACTGCATCAGGAGCTGGTTAATCAGTACAAGACTGCATTAGCTGAGCTGACTTTCAACTCGAAGCCGATAATTACGAACTTGACTATTATAGCGGGGGAGAATACGCAGGCGGCCAAGGCCATTGCAGCTACTATCTGCACCCATATTCTTGAGGTGATTTATGGTTTTTATTCTACGCTGGTAGTATTTAGTTCCTCAATTGTAAAAAGTGATTAGAGAAGGTAATATATATATGATGTACAAGTGTAAATGAGTTGTGGTAATGGATTTTTTGCTTGTGGAGAAGATTTACTCCATGTGGGAAATACCAGATTTTTCATTTCTACAAATTATGACTTTACCTTACTTTACCGAGCCATTTACCAGAATGATCCGACCTGTGAATGTGCAATGATGAGTTCTGAGAGATAACTTAAGTAATTACTTCCGTTACAATTAAGAAGTAATGTTAAGAATTTGAGAAAACAGAATCCTCTTTACACGATCAATCACTTGATTACCAATGCAAAAGTTGGAGCAGGCTGAAATATGATGTCCTATTCGCTTTTATTATTGGAAGTTGTGTTTTGCTATTTTCTGCATTGGCAATTATCCACAATCAATCCTCAGTTGTGCTATATTATTATCTATCAGAAAGCTTTCGTACTCTGTTCTCGAAAAGCGATTGTGTGGATTTACTTTATTATGAGGTATTAGTATTACTTAGATCTGTCATGACTTAGCGTTATCTTATGATTGTTTAGTTGCATGACCTACTGAAATTCCTCAGGATGAATGAGAGGTACCCTTTTGATCGAATCGTAAAACAAGTATAACCATATCTCTTCTACTATGGGTTCTTTTCTCCTTTTTTGTCGAGGGGTTCTACAGTCTGCTTTGCTAGCAGTTGAACATATGTATGCATAAGTGAATTGAGCATTGTAATTGTTGTTTGTAGTATGAGTGTAATTATATAGGCATTGATCTCCATATTTTGCAATTTATCTTTTTCTTTATACTTTTGTGTTAATAGTATTTGTATCTCTTCTGAAAAAGTTACAGTTCTCTTAGCCATGGTAGAGACCTTTCATTGAGATGTTTGTTTTAGAGGCCAAAAAGATTTTCATATCCTGCAAGACTTTTTGTTACTGTCGGCTAATTTGTATTATTACTTTCGATTTTATTCTTCATCTCTGGCATTCTTGTCATCTTCTTTTCAATTACTTATCTAGTTTTCTTGAGAGGATGCTGACACTTGGGAGGCGGTGAAGAGTGAATTATGGAATTTAATAGTGATATCTTTGATATGTTTTCAAATGAAACAAAAATTTGTATGGACCACTATTCAGGTTTGCTTGGGTGAATCATTAATTGGATCTATCCAGTATCTTGCTGATTTAATTGATCACAATACAAATTTGGGACACACTGTAGAGAACTGATCATGCTTCCTGCTTTTAGCTCCCTTTTGTGTTTAATGAGCTATATTTTGGCTCTTTGTTTGATTTAATTATTATTATGGCGTCTCTAGAATACTACTTGACCACATTACTTCTGACCTTTGGAAATCATTTACAGGTTCCAAGGGAGCAAAAGCTGCCATCTCTCTACTTATTAGACAGTATTGTGAAGAACATTGGGAGAGATTATATAAAACACTTCGCATTTAGATTACCTGAGGTCAGCTTTCGTTAATATCTGTTGTGTCTTATTGTTGCTTGAGGGGAATTTGAATCACTAAGTTGACGCCATTCCATATATATATATTCATATATTGCTATAATGTGATGTGTCTATTTATAGCTATGAAAAATTGGAGATGAAAGCGCATTTCCACACTCCCAATTTCCACTGTTAATTGATTCTTATTGCCGAGGAGGAAATCTGCGTATTGAATTCCTTGTTTCGTTCTCATAATAATAATTATCCCTTCTGGTTATATTTTACAGGTTTTCTGCAAGGCATATAAACAGGTTGATCCTTCAACACATCAAAATATGCGCCACCTTTTTGGCACCTGGAAAGGAGTTTTTCCTCCGCAGACGCTTCAGATGATAGAGAAGGAGCTTGGTTTTGCTTCCACTGCCAATGGTTCAGCTTCAGGAACGACGACATCTAGGCCAGCCGTGCAAACCCAGCGCCCTGCAAGCAGCATTCACGTAAACCCCAAGTATTTGAGACAGCAAATGCAGACCACTAGTGTAAGGGTTTCATAAGCTATATATAATATATTTTTACAGTTACCACTAAATAAATGGAATTTCTCTTTTTTTTTTGTTGATATTTGATACAGTGTCTTAAGTTTATCTGTTGATTTTTTTGGTTGCTCTGAAGCCTCGTGCACTTCGTTTAACAGTTATAACAATTATTATTTGCATTTCTGAAAACATGAAGGTATAAGTATGATGTTTAATGAACCTATTTACGTGCATCTTGTCTTGCTGTTTACTTGTGCTGCCTTAATTTGGTGAAGGCAAGGGTAGCTGGCAGTGAGATTAATGAAGCACTGGTGAGCTCACACGAGGATGTTGAAGCCCCAAGGAGAATTGCCGCTCTCACTTCAGAAAGATCATTGACTGATCCTTATGCTAAGGTACAAGTGGAAAATATGACATTGGGATGACTTTTTGATTTATTATTGTAATCTATGTTCTAAGTTACTGAGAACCTTGCAGACCATTCAGCATCATCAGAGAGAGAAAATAAATGACCCCGTCCGTGACAAAATTGGAAGTAGAACTTTTATGGATCCTGTATATGGTTCAGGCCGGTCTGGAAGAGTGAGTGAAGGATATAAAGAACATGAACTTGACAGTCCGTTCTATGAAAGCAGTGATGTTACCGGGAAGCTATCCAGTCAAAAGAATGGTTTTGACATGAAACATGGATTTGGAAGCTGTGCTGCCCCTAAGTCTGCAGACTCTGATTCACACCAGCAGCGCAAGCAAAACTTCGCAAGTAGGAACTGGAAAAATTCGGAGGAAGAGGAGTATAAGTGGGATGAGATGAATACTAGACCTACAGATCGAGGTGCAGCTGATACATCAACTAAAAATCATTGGGCACCTGATAGTTACGAAAGATTGGTGAGTTCTATGAAGTTGTAATGGATTATTATCTCATCTGTTTGATATCTATTTGGTAATTTGTTGTTTGATTAATGATGGTGAAATCAAAGGTTGGAGAGTGAAAGGTTTGTATTTATGATGCGAATCTTGATTGTGGTTTCAATCTAATTCTTCGGTGAGATATCATATACACCGTCCAAAACGAAAAGAAGGGTGGGGGGGGGGGGCTGTCAAAAAGCAAGATGTTGCATCATATTTTCGGGTCCAGGACTGACGGTATATTATAAAACATGACTCATCCATTAAGGCTCATAGAGGCACCACAATAAACGGTTTTAAATTTTCTAGTTACAGACTATTACTGTAAATGCGTTGTTTAACAGCGTGTCCAAGTGTGTTACCATATGTTTTTGGTACTATTGTTGCATATTATATTCTTGTTGTTTCCAGCTAATGATCAAATTTGTAACGGGTGTGGTTTATGCAGGACTTTGAAAGTAATCTACAAAGGCCAAGTATTGATAATGAAGCCACAGCTGATACTATGTCCGCTGAAATGGACCAGGTAGCTTCTGGGACTCGAATTCCATTGTCATGGTCTGAGGGATACTCTACTGGATTGAAAAATTTATCAAATACTGTGGGCAAGCAACCTTTCCAATCACAGCTTGGCCCAACTCCTAAATTTTCAACCAATGTGATGCCCGGGCCCAAAGTTTCCATGGCACAACAGCGACAGACTATTAGAGATGCATCATCCTCGATTCACCATCGTCCTGCGTCACCTTCTTTCTCAGCATATGATCCGAATCAACTACTAAACAATTTTGTTGAGCGCAATCTAACCTCCGCGGGGCCTCCTACAGATCCAAGAAGGCCTCCAGGACAGAGAAATACAGGGTCTCGTGGCCAATTTCCTCAGGATTCTCTGCCTTTGCCTCCTCTTCAACAGAGGAAAAATGTTCCCCCTACTCAGAAGAGAAAGCTTGAAGTGTCTGAGTTTGAATCTTCTGGTGAAGGACGGAATTTGTTGTCTCAAATTTCAGGCTCTGAAAGTCGGAATTCATCATCTGACCAATCTAATCCTCTTACTATTGATTCTCCTGGACAATCAATTACTAGCAGCTTGTTGAGTGCTGTAGCTAAAAGTGGAATACTTGGTAGTACTTCTAAAGAAAAGTTAGAACAACCACACTTGCCACCTGGTCTTGGATCAGAACCAAAACCAGAGGCAGCTAATACCACATCTAATCCCGTTTCTAGCCTTTTAAGCACATTGGTGGCAAAAGGCTTGATATCTGCTTCCAAGTCTGATTCACCGTCCGCCTCAACCGAGAAACCCAATCAACCAATGGATAGGATTTCTGGGGTTGCCACCTCTCATACAACTCCTGTACCTTCTACTTCAGTGACCATGTCAAAGTCAATTAAATCTATCACAGATGACCTGTCCTCATTTAAGCCCGTTTGTAAGGTCTCTGAGGATTTACCAAAGGCAGAAATAAAGATGAAAAATCTTATTGGTTTTGATTTCAGGCCAGATGTAGTTCGTAAGTTCCATCCAGATGTGGTCAGTGATCTTTTATCTGACCTACCACATCAGTGCACTATATGTGGTCTTGCACTCCAATTTCAAGAACAACTTGATAGACACATGGAATGGCACTCATTGAAGGATCCTGAGCAGAACCCTTTGAACAAGATCTCAAGAACATGGTATGCCAGCTCTGCAGATTGGGTTTCAGGAGTGGACACTGGAGAAAGTCCCTCTGACCTGTTAGAAGAATTTGATGAAGCATTGGAAAGTAGCGTTCAGATGGTTCCTGCAGATGAAAATCAGTGTGCCTGTGTTTTATGTGGGGAATTGTTTGAAGATTTTTACAGTCAAGAACGAAATGAATGGATGTTCAAAGGAGCTGTTTACTTGACTACAAGCGATAATGCTGTTCTGGGTCCTATAGTCCATGTTAATTGTATATCAGAAGATTCTGTTCATGACTTGGGACTGGCTTGTGATGTCAAACTGGTAAGTACTTATGTTCCTTCTTTTCACTTCTTATGTAGATTCTCTTAAATTTTCTGTAGACACATTGGCAGTCAATTAAGCTTCTTGTGTGGAATTTATTTGAATTGAAGGAATTTTTCTATATTTTCCATTTAAAATCAGTATGTTGGTTTTTGGAGGTCTTTTGGTATTTGATCAAGGTTAAATCAGCAAAGTTTCTGATTTCCCTACAGTTAAATCAGTTAATATTGGTTTTTCCTAGATCTTTAGAAATTTCATCACTCTTGAGTTAAATCAGCAGCTTTGCTTACTTCAGTCAAGTCCTTTTCCATATCTACTTCCATTGTGCGAGTATATCTTCAATATTTTAGTTTGTTCGTCTGTTAGCTGTGTGTTTATTAAATTTCATCAAATGAATTGATTTTTTAAGTATAATTCCTTTGTAACAGAAACTTTTCACTATGCAACCGCATTGATTTTTCTATTCCTCTGTTTTACTCGTTCTCTCGTTGCAATTTGCAGGAAAAGGATTTATAACATTTCGATGTGGGAAATGATATAAAGACGCGAGTGTACGGTATCAAGCGCACAAAACTTCTTTTATCATACTATTAGTGCCTACGTATTGTGGAAATGCATTATCAAGGTAGGAAAGTCATTAGAAATTTTGCATAGTGAGGTTATATCTTTCTGTGTTTCCAAGTGAAAGAAATATATAGGATTCCGACTTTATCACGTATCTCTTTCTGATTCTGTTGTGGCTTATCAGTTGTTTCTAATGTCCCATCTAAATTAAACAGATTTCATCTTGATTCCAAGCTTATGCTGTTACTATATGTTGATAGACGTGCTTCTTTAGCAGCATTAATTTTTCTTCAAGGTTTGATTTTCAGAAATGCTAAAGCCAAGATTGAGTGAGTCCGTTTGCACTCAGCCATCTGGATCGGTTCTGCTAATGCTTTTCTCAACCCATCCCTCGTACAAGGCCTCGTATGTTTGCCAACCAGACATGTATTTGTTATATTGAATCATTATTATACCAAATGTATGACATGTAAACATGTATTTGATAGAATTAAGGAGAATGTGTATGAAGAGGAGAAGAGTCGAATCAAATGTCACCAGGGTCTTCTTTTTTTGGTCTGTGTTTGTGATTTGTTGCGCATGATTGTGTTTCGATATTTGGAAGTTTTTAGCATGAATGATTACAGGTACTTGGGAGCATACTGATGGAAATGGAATGAACAAAATATGATTTTAGGTTACAACTTGTAACTTGCGATTTTTTTGAAATGTGGATGCTTGCCTTATGTACATCGTTATTTATGGTGAATTATGTGTTGGGTTAAATGATTTAGTCTATTTATTATATACCATTGACATGGAGATTTTATATCTTAATATCAATATGTTGCTCCAATCCAAAAGTATAATAAAGTCATCCTTATTTTTGCTTTATAATTGATAATCTTTTTGTTTGTTTGGACTTTGGCACAAGAATTCCAAGTAGAGCCGGCCCAAACCCATGAAGGGCTGGCCCGTCAAACTTTTTATGGGCCGGCCCAACCCAGGTCCATTTAAATTTATTTATGGGTCTGGGACGGTCCGGGACGGCCTGATAGGATAATTGTTTGGAAAAAAGTACAAATAATATGCATATCCAAAAGGAGGTCCAAAACTGAGGCCCACAATTCAGTTGTACATTATGTCCAAGGCCAAACTTGGGCTCAGCTAGTAAACTTAAGGCCCAATCTTATGGGCTCAATAACCCAGCTCAAGGCCCAAAATGGAAGCCCAAATTTCAGTTATACATAAAGTCCAAGCCCAAACTTCGGCCCAACTACTAGAATTAAGGCCCAATAATATAGGCCCAATCACCAAACTAAAGGCCCAACACAAAAGCCCAAATCTAAATTGTGAATAATGTCAAAGCCCAAACTTGGGCCCAACTATGAAAATTAAGATCCAATTATGGGCCCAAACACCCAAATAAAGGCCCAACAAGGAGGCCCAAATCTCAGTTGTATAATGTCCAAGCCCAAATTTGGGCCCAACTACTAAACTAAACGCCCAATTATTGGCCCAATCACCCAACCGAAAGCCCAACACTGAGGCTCAAATCTCTGTTGTATATAATGTCCACGCCCAAACTTGGGCCCAACTACTAAACCTAAGGCCCAATTCTGGGCCCAATACTAAACTTAAGGCCCACTATTATGGGCCCAATCACCCAACTACAGGCCCAACACAGAGGCCCAAATCTCAGTTGTATATAATATCCAAGCCCAAACTTGGGTCCAACTACTAAACCTAAGGCCCAATTATCGGCCCAATCACCCAACATAAGGCCCAACAATGAGGCCCAATACATAATGTTCAAGCCCAAACTTGGGTCCAACTACTAAACTAAGGCCCAATTCTGGGCCCAATCATCGAACACGAGGCCCAACATGGAGGCCCAAATCTCAGTTGTACATAATGTCCAAGCCCAAATCTGGGCCGAACTACTAAACTTAAGGCACAATATTATGGGCCCAATCACCCAACTAAAGGCCCAACACGGAGGCCCAAATCTCAGTTGTACATTATGTCCAAGCCCAAACCTGGGCCCATTGATCCGGTCTGATTGGCATAGCATACGGGCTAGCATTTGACCCAAGTCAAACGTGCCGGTTCTCTTCAGATCAGGTTGAACCGGCGAAACCGGTTGGACCCGGTTGGCCGGTTCTGAAGAGTATTCCATCTTTTTTAAAAGTAGCAAAATAACATACACCACCATAGTTATTAGAACACAAGACCTCCTCTTAAATATTGAAAGGAACTACCATGACACTAGAGAATTAGTTGTAATTAAGATGTGTTATATTATTTACATATTGTTTTACGCTTCAAGACTATTTTATTATATTAAAAAGGCCAAAGTGCACTTCACCCCCTCAAAAAATTTGTATTTTGCACTTTCCCTCCTAAAAACACAAAAAAGAGACATTGCCCCCTAAAAATTTGATATATTCATTACTTTGCCCCAATTACTATTTTTCGGCTAAATTTAATCGGAAATCATTGAAATGATTTTTCCGTCAAGAACATTATCGTCTTTACCATTTATCCATGATTCTATCACATATCCGAATTTGGGCCCAAAATCGTTGTGCTTCTCTAATATATCATCTTAGGGTTGCAAAATACTCACCATGATCTCATCATGCATTTGATGTGAGTTCTTATTCTGATAAGCTTTTTCTACCATTCTTTATATGCAAGATGATATCATGGTGAAAATTTTGCAGCTCTAAGATGATATGTTAGAGAGGTACTATGATTTTGGCTCAAATTCATGCATGTGAGAGAATCACAAAAAAATAGTAAAGATGGTAATGCTCTTGACGGAAAAATCATTTAAATGATTTTCGATCACAATTTGGCCGGAAAATAGTAATTGGGGCAAAGTGATGCATATATCAAATTTTTAGGGGGCAATGTCTCTTTTTTGTGTTTTTAGGGGGAAAAGTGCAAAATACAAATTTTATTATATTATATAGTGTTAATAATGTAACTATTTCAGATAATTCAAAGTGCTATATCAATCTACAAAGTCGATATAATTTCTAAAATAAATAAGTAGTTGTTACTAAATTGTGTTACATTATTTATAGTTGTTACACTCTTAAAGTCTACTATATTAATATATAAAAATTAATTATATTCTATTATATAATGTTATAATTAAAATATAATCAATCTACAAAGTTAATATATTTTCTCAGATATGATGACATCTTGATGTGTACTATAAAATGCTTAGATATTTTTAAAGATGCATTGATTTTCACTATATTGTGTACATATATATTAAATTATTTATAATAAAAATATTTAGTTTTCTCAGATATGATGACATCTTGATGTGTACTATAAAATGCTTAGATATTTTTAAAGATGCATGATTTTCACTATATTGTGTACATATATATTAAATTATTTATAATAAAAATATTTAGTATTAATATATGTATATATAATCCGGGTCAACCAGTTATTTTACACCGGTTGAACCGGTCGAACCAGTGACTCAATAACCCAGTTGGTTGTCCAGTTCGATCACCGATCCGATTTTAAAAATATTGGGGCCCAACTACTAAATTTAAGGCCCAATATTATGGGCCAAATCACCCAACTATTGAGGCCCAAAGGCCCAAATTTTTGTTGTACATTATGCCTAAGCCCAACCCTGGACCCAATTACTAAACTTAAGGTCCAATTTTATGGGCCCAATCACCCAACATTGAGGCCCAAATTCCAGTTGTACATCTTGTCTAAGCCCAAACCTAGGCCCACATTTCTAAACTTAAGGCCCATATTATAGGTCCAATCATCCCCACTATTAAGGCCCAACATTGAGGCCCAAATTTAGTTATACATTATGTCCAAGCCCAAATTGGGCCCAATCACTCATTGGTATGTATTATTGCAAATTCGAAGGCTTTTAGCCCAACACTGAGTCCAAATGAGGCCCAAACGTCAATGGTATATTGTGTCCAAGCCCAAACGTAAGGCCCAATCTTATGGGCCACCGTAGCCAATTCAACGGCTTTTAGCCCAAACACTTTTTTTTTTAATTATATCCACTAAATTCAGTTCATAATGAAAGTGAAACAGATTGATAGAAAGGTCTACCATCATTCTGGTAAAATCTGACATAAAAGACTTAAGAATCTTAAAACGTCTTGTGCCTGGTGTCTCAACTCTCAAGAAATGATTGCTTTGAGAGCATCTTTCAAATTAGGCTCACGAAATTTCGTGGGTCGGCCCAGCTCAGCTTGGCCCATGGGTCACGGGGCCGGGCCGATCATTTGACATCTTTAATTCCAAGTGTTGTAATGAGAGAGTCGGATGTTAATTATTAATGGAATCCGTGAAGTCAACCGTAGGTCTACCACTTCCCTATGAGAGTACTTTTAAATTGACCCGTTTCTCGTTGTTTGTCCCATTCATCACGTGGAAACCACTACTTATTTTCTGTTGAAAAAAAAAATTCTCGTGACCCCATTAAAATCTCATGCTGCAAATTCACGGAACTTCAAAAATTCAGAAATAGTAATTATCATGATTAAGTGCTAAGTTTATTAAAAAATATTTATTCTCTGCATCCATAATTGTGCACAAAAGGGAAAAAAAAAAAAAAAAAAAAAGAGAAAAGAAATGAGATGTACAGGAATTATTACAAGATGGCACTTCAAATTTATACTTAATACAATTACAGACAAATTTGGACTAATTAAATAGCTAATCACATAGAGAAAGAAATAAGTATTTATTTAGTATAAATTATCTCTAGGGGTTGTGGTGTTGAGTATATATATAATCCAAGTGAGCTTCAGCAACCATTCTTCTCTTCTGACAGACTTCATCTTTTTCACCGCATTCTTCTAATCCCATCAACTGTTTGATTTTCAGATGTAAATGCAAAGAATTACGGCACTAGCTAATTACTCAAATTATACCTACAATTTACTAATTAATAAATATCGAAAAGTATCGAGAATTAACTACATATTTAAAATTGTCTTACAGATGAAAAATTATCCCCCTGCAGGTTTATTTCATAAGCCTTTGTCCCTGAACTGTCACCTGTATATGAAGACAACATTTAATTTCATACCAGACATTTAAATTAAGATTTTAAAATCTCTATATCTATATCTATCTATAGATATATATGCATTAGCATATGTACCTTGTTGTGAAGAGATGAGACGAGCAGACGTATGAGAAATGATTAGCAGAAGAAAGAATGAAATAAGTACTGTTGCATGAGAAATTTGCTTCATTGTTTCTCAATTCTGATGAATATAAGAGAGAGAGAGAGAGAGAGAGAAATGTTATATAATATCACCAGCAAGACTGGTGGTTGATGTGTCGCTACATATTTATACTAAAACTTATGACCTAATTAACAGTACTATACACAAATATGTTTTTGAATAAAAAAATATTTATTTACATCAAATATTGAATTTGTTATTAAAATCAAACACTTTTCTATTTTGATGGACCTTATATATATTGTATGATAAGTATTTTCAGAAAATTACTTAAAAATATCACCCCACAACTCCAATAATGCTTAATGATCGGTTTGTGCAACAAAACAATAATTAAATAAATTACTTAATCGAGGAGAAGCTTTAAAAATGATGGGTCAAATATAGACTGAATAGTCAACTATCTATATATACAACCTTTGAACTTCATGGACGACAGCTGTTTTCAACACATGTAATCTATTTAGTTAATTACAAATTTAAAAACTTTTTTCCCTTAATTGTTGTGCATGCATGTACAATGATAGAGATAATCTCAAAATAATCATTCCACTATCCTATTTTGACCCCAAATAGCATGCGTGCTACCTTTTATTAAGACAAGGCTTTTTTTATTAATATTCAAGATTATGGTCTTAATTGTGTTGACCTTCTTACTAAAAATAAATTATATACACATATATTATTATTATTGCGCGTGTTAAATTGTAGATATGGCTTATAGTTATGGTTCTTGAAATTATCAAGGTAAATTTAAAGCTCCATATTCTCAGACCTAGTTCATGAAAATATGGAATTGTAGCTTGTAGGCACACTAGCTCGTATTCTTGTCCAGATTTATCGTAAAATATATATTTTATTTATACCAAAGATGAGTATAATTTATTTTTTAAAAATAAATTCGATATGAACTGAATATATTTATCGTACAGTAAAAATATAATACATAATATATGTTGAGCAAATGAAATATTTTATTGCATATATTATAATAATAGTGTTTTGATTAATGACACATTTAATTATTAAATTTTATATAACTGTAGGCCAATCACAACAGCTAATAGAGTTGAAAAGGATGAGAAGTGTGAGAATTTTTTTCTAGGTTAAATAGTGCCTAATTAATCACTTATGGGGTGCAAAATGCTTTAATTCTTTTTCTATTTGCCGTGAGATTTGGTGAATTTCATAATCGCTAATGGGATATGATTTTTCGGATTGGAGTGGAACTTTAACAGTCAAATGAAAAGAAAAAGAATACTTTTTGGTTGATTTGATATATGATTCCCTGAGAAGAAATTCTTATTAAATTTAAATTATAATTTGAGCTAAAAGCATGACAAGGGAATATGCTTGTTGTGTGGTCAGTTAATAATAAAAAAAAACTAGTCGCATTATCACATTTGATGCTCCTGCCTAACAAGTTTTTTTAAATTTAATTTGTTGTTAATTAATAATTAGTATAAAATGTTTTGCCTTAGTTTATCTTGTTATGAATAGTCTTTTATCAATGATTTTATATGGTTTAGATATAGAGTTTTAATATATTCAGAAAATATGAAACAAGATAGAAAATATGAGAACATTGGAATACATGATGTAAAAGAAGAGAGAACTACCTAAGATATTTGTTCTTAACACATCAAAAACAGATACTATAAGGTTTCCTTTATAAAACAATATATATGTATATATATATATATATATATATATATATATATATATATATATATATATATATAAAGAAATAGAATACTATGTGGTTTATAAAATAAACTCTTGAAAACATAGAGACAAATATGATAGTTACACTGATGAGGCACGTCAAATTCTCAATTTAAAAATATTTTGTATTCACATGTATATAAATCTCTATTACTTTGAACATTTAAGAAAAAATCTATACACATAAAATAAATATGATTAATAAAGTTATAACAATATAAAACACCAATCTAAAATAGATGATTGGAATATATATATGGATGAGCTTTTTCAATTAGAAAAACCTATTTAATGACAAAAGAAAGAAGAAAAAAAAAAAGCGAGGGCAAAACAAATCATCCTCTATATTACATTACGGCATCAAATTTGTATTATCTTGCACCAAGTCAAATGGAGGATATGTAATCTTCGTACAAAACAAATGAGCACAATTACCAATATATTCGCCTTTAATTTTTTTTCCACCTTAATTTGTTATTGATGCATGCATATATAACCAAAGCTTTATTGGGCAGAAAAAGATGAGATAAATCCAAATCTTTTTTTGCAATAATGCATGCTTTTTCTCTAACCATGACTATACGTGGATACTCTGCCTTTCTTATCTGCCACAGATGCCTTATCAAAGAAAGAAATTGTGTACATTTTGAGTAGATTGGATTTGGACGTGTGTTTTAGGCTCCACTAAAGTTCATTAGATTAATAGTTGCTAGTTTGGTAACAATTTAATTATTTTGCTCGATAAATTGGATTAAACTGAAAAATGTATTTGTTAGGGTATTAATATCTCATGTAATCTTTTAAAATTCAAATTTTTAAACGTGTCTACACTCTAATTTAATAAAAAATTTGGCCTAAATACCTTGGATCTCATATATATATATATATATATATAGGAGGAAAACGTTAATCTAATGAGTAAGGCGAATATTCTTTGAATTTCAAAAGTTGAGATGGCCGAGTTGGTCTAAGGCGCCAGATTAAGGTTCTGGTCCGAAAGGGCGTGGGTTCAAATCCAACTCTCAACAATTTCATATTTTTGCCGATAAATATTAAAATGAGAAATATTATATACCACAAGTTATATATAGTTTACTGATTTTTCACTGGTATTTGTTATTAAAATTAGTAATTTCATAAAGCTCGCAAGTTGGACTCAGGAAGTCTAGCTCAAGCTCGATAACCTCCACGTCGAGTCAAACTCACTGCACCCCTAGTCTGTAATCATTCGTATATCTTTTCGAGGATATTATGTGAATTAGTTTGTGGGTCTTTATTGGATTGGCCCAGTGGGCGACTCATTTATTAGTATTTGGCCCAGTGGGCAACTAATCACTGGTATTCAAAACAAGTCGCATGTCATCAGGCCCAAAAATAATTGATTTCATTTGGGCCTGGTCTTCAGTAAAACAACCCAACGACAGAGCCCAATAGTATAAGAGATTTAGTCTAGAAAGCCAGGCCCAAAACTCATTTTAATAAGACTAGCTTTGACTGCCCACTATTGCACCAATGACTACATTTGATTTTCTGTATAGCTACTCTAGTCTCTAAAGTCTTGGTTCAGTAAAGCTATTCAAACTTACCTTTTGATATTTGTCTGTTAATTAATAATTTGTTTAATTGTTGACTAAATGCTTTGAATTTAGTGACTAAAGTCCCGGATATAGATTGTTTTGGTTTGGTTGTGAATATTGCAATATATTAATGTGCATAAAATTATAATGCAATATGCATCTATTTGATTGGCTTTCTCGAGATATATAACAAATCACATTCATAAATTATTTAAAAGACCTTATGATATGTGCTTCTAATAATATACATTATAATATGTATTATTATCCAGATTTGTCATTTTTTGTGGATATGCAAATCTCCAAGAAGTTGAACATATATGTATAAACTTTTCGAAGATTCCAAATTTATGAGTTTATGACATACTTTATATTTTCATCTACTACTGGCTAATAATTCATGCTATGTAACAATAGCTACGTGATAAATATTATGCCACTGAGGTTCTGATATAATTTAAATTTGAATTGATTTCTTGATGCACCAAAATATTTAGCAAAGTAAGTAATTTGAATTTTTAAGATAAAATATATAGAGTTGGTTTGGACTTTAATTATACTTGTTCATTTATTATTGCAAGACTGCAAGTTGAGCTGCATTCTTAAATTAGAAAACAAATCTTCATTTAAATGCTCCCATCACCAATCTCAACCATCTTTTTCTTTCACGTGTCCCTCGAATTATTAATAAAAATTCAGTTCCACCAAATTATTTGACTGCACAATGTTATTCTACTTAATTATAAATGGAAAAAGGCTAAAGAATTTTAATTTGAACATAACTTTTCTCATTTTCATGTCCAATACACCGAAAAGAGGACTTAAATATTTTTAAAATTCATACCAAGTTTGAAAATGAAACAAGATGTTTTCATATCTTTTTTAATTCTATTACATGGTTTAAAAATTAATTGTGAAGATATATTTGTGAAATTTTATCCTTTACATAGTTATGGATATTTGTTGATAAAATCAAGGTACTTGCAAAATTGCAAAAAACAATTATTAATTACCACTCCAACAGCCTCACCAAGTGGGGCTAAAATATGGTTCAACAAAATCGAAATCTCATTCTTTTTATACGTAAGTAATTATATTTAACTCAAAATAGAATTGAATACTATTTTAAAAACGTAATAGGGTTGACTTTTGGTTGGCCAAAACACACACTATGAGTATCAAATTAAAAGAGATTGTTGAGCATGTGGAGTTGAGAAACATCATCATAATTGCAAAGAAAAATGAGATCAAAGTTTGTATATATGATCACATCAGAGTCTTTGACTTTATAACTGGAAACCATATGATATATATACATATATATATACATAAATATATCATATCCCACATTCAATGGCATTACCCTCCTAACTGCAAAAACATCTACATTCAATCCAGCCCCCACCCTAGCTAAATTCCTTACTCATATTAATATTGATTCATATAAGCCAAATCGGGCAAGTAGAACCCTATATTTGGAATGTTATTTCGTCTTTAATTCTATTTTTTGTACATAAACTATCAATATAAAGCTTTTCTTTAAATATATAAATTGAGTGAATCAAATAAAATAAGAGTGAGTAGAAAATTTTCAATTTTTATATGTTTTGTAATTCTTGCATTTGATTTTAGTGCAAGTATGAGCTGTGTTCGGCAGTGGCCTCTTGTATCCAAGAAAATAATGACACTTAACTTTTGATTTTTGTGAATGTTTGTTTGCCAAACTTTTATAGATTATTATGCCTACACAAATATAGACTGTGGAGCAAGTAACTCCAGTATGAACTTGACCAAAACAATCCCTCAAAATTATGTAAAAGAAAACTTAAAATATTAATAAATGAAATAGCCTCAAGTCGCAAGGCTTAACATAATTCCACCTTTCGGTGGATCTACCATTATTTCTTAGTATTAATTAAATAAAACTTACTGATTTTTAATAATAATGAGGCTCAAGTTTGTTTGTAATTCAGAAGGTGCAATTTGAAAGATTTTTGAATTTATAGAGAGTGTTGTAAACATATTCTAATATAAGGGGACTTTATGTAATTATGAAAATATCAGAGAAATACACTCTTAGCACTCCATAAATCCACTTCTTCATTATCCCTCCCCATGCAACCAACTAAATGAACTATTTATAAAAAAAAATAGCAAAATTATTAAATTATAAAATGCGCGTATAAAAAATACTTCTTATCTGGTGACTGGTGAGACCTATAATAACATCATTATTTCCTATATAAACACACACAAAAACATTATATCGTCCCTGCTCAATCTCTCATCTCTATCGCAATACTACATATATACATACAGTTTGCATGTATATATAGCTAGATATACTTTCATGGCACCATCCACGTAGCCCTAAGACATGGAGATTAGATTACTGTTCGTCATTTTCACAGCTCTCCAAGCAGTCACGTGCACCTCACATGCTGCAGAATTAGCACCACCGGCGAAAGAGCTTCTAACAGGTTTCAAAGCCACTCCAAATCCATCCATCTCATCTTTTCAGCCACTGTTAACCGATTCAACCGGTAACTACTCACTGGGTTTCCTCCGAGTCAACTCGAACCACCTCAGCCTCTCTATTCTCCACGTCCCATCGTCCGTACCACTCTGGTCAGCCACCACTGCCCGTTTGCCCAGATGGACTGACCCGACCTTCCTTTTTTTCAACGGTAGCCTAGTTTTATCCGATTCTCGGTCAGGGGTATTTTGGTCAACTCACACTTCAGGAGACCGTGTTTGGCTCTCCAACACATCGAATCTAGTGGTACAAAATAGTGTCGGGGACACTATTTTGTGGGAGAGTTTTAATTTTCCCTCGGATACCCTTGTGGAAAACCAAAATTTCACAAGTACATTGGCTTTAGTCTCATCCAATGGGCTTTATTCTATGCGATTGGGCTCGGATTTCATCGGGTTATACGCAAAGTTTGGGAACCCGGATCGCAAGCCGGGTCAAATATATTTGAAGCATAGGGCATTACAAGCGAAAGCCAATGTAATTGAAGGCGAACCGGTTCAATTGGTCCTCATGTCCGATGGATATTTAGGCATGTTCCAAAACAGTTCAATTCCAGTCGATGTACAATCTTTCAACAGTTTTCAGCAAACCATAACAGGTATTCGTCGGGTCACACTCGAATCAGATGGAAATCTGAAAGGGTATTATTGGACCGGTTCGAGCTGGATACTGGATTATGAAGCAATTTCAGAGCAATGTGAATTACCTAATTCTTGTGGTTCATACGGTTTATGCAAACCGGGTAAAGGATGCTCTTGCTTAGAGAACCGGACGGTTCATGACTCGAACCAATGTCGTCCACCAGAGACCCAATTCTCGGGCGATTTTTGCGGTCCATACGAGAATCGGGTCAAAGTAATTAGACGAACCGGGGTCGATTTACCATTTAAAGAACTAATGGGGTACATAAAAGTGGGGTCCATCGAGCAATGTGAAGGCACGTGCGAAGGAAACTGCACGTGTTGGGGAGTGGTGTATAGTAACTCTTCTGGGTTCTGCTACATGCTAGATTATCCCATACAAACACTTGTGGAAGTTGGTGATGAAACAAAGATGGGTTATTTTAAGGTGAGGGAGGGTGTAGGGAAGAGAAAGATAGGCGCATGGTTAGGATTGGGATTGGGATTGTTGTTTGGGGCAATTTTGATATTTGGAGGAGTTATGGGGCTTGGATGGTATAGGTTAAGAAATAGAGGGGTTAAAAAGTATGTAGAAGAGGAGGGTGTAAATGGTATTGGACCATACAAAGATTTGGGGACAGCAAGTTTTAGGTCAATTCAATTATGTGACAAGTGATGTAAGGGGTGACATGTTTTGGAGTATGACTTTATTTTTTAGTGGCTTATTAATTGTACCAACTAAATCCTCCCACTTGCTTTTGTTATATGTTCTATTTTTTTTTTCATGTAAAATATGTATAACATTTTATACACTATTGATTATTTTCTAATTTGATACTTTATTTTGTGGTTCGAAGTATGTGTATTTTACTATATCGTTTTGCTTATTACTTAAATATAAATTTACCGAACAAATTTAGCATAAGATTGAAACGTTAAGTAGAGTAGTATATTGTCTTCATAATATAGAAGATAAGTCTTCACGTAATTTTCAATTGAACTTGTATTGTCTCATGTGATTCTCTTCTATAATTTGGAATTATGCTATCAGAGGGATTTTCAAATTTATTTAGAAATTATTTAAGAAAGTGGTTTATGTTAAATCTCATACAAACGGATATATTGTACCAATTTATTTAAGTTTTCTTTATGCTACAATGGCTCCAAACATGAAAATAGTGAATCTTGATAGTTCCATATGGTCATCATGCTCGTGCAAAGTAGACCTATTTTTAAAATTGTTAGAGCCTGTTTGGATGACTGTTTTTAAAGTGTGTTTGTGTTTTTGAAAAACAAAAATATGAAAAAGGCGTTTGGTTGGGCTTGTTCTCACTTTCTGTTTTTAAAAAACAAAACTCCAAAATCTGCTATTTTGCAAAACAGGTTTTACCTGTTTTTAAGTTTTACAAAACACTTTTACACTTCAAACTAAAAAAACACATCACTAAAACCCTCATTGAAAAAAAATATCTTTTCTCTCTTCTCATTTCACTCCTCCTCGCATCAAAACACTCCCCTTGCAAAGTGTTCCCGATATATATATATATATATATATTTTTTCAGAATAGTCAACCAAACAGGATTTCAACATTATTTATACTGCAAAATTGTTTTGATAAAACTGTTCTACAAAACTATTTTGCAAAACATCAAAAATAAAAACAATCCAAACAGACCCTTACTTTCTTTTACCTTTTAAGGCTTTAAATAAGAAAATGACACCTTTGTAGTATGTGTTTGTTTAATCGGTTTAAAGTCCACTAATTGATTAAGCTTTTTTAGCTCAACTTGGTAAACTTTTAGCCTAATTTGATTAACACTTTAAAGATTGTTTTAACCTCTAGATTTAAGTAGGTGAAAAGTCTTTTGATTGATTATATTTGAATTTTAAATTTAGACACTAATATTTACACGAAATCATTAATTTAGTTATATATGTAAATATATTAATACAAGTATTCCATTGGTAGGCCCGGCTCTCTAAACGTAGCCCACTAATACTTGGCAGTTGTCAACCAGGCCCATTTAGGTGAAACGGATATTGGGCCGGTCCCAGACCACCTGATGGTTTGGATGAGCTGATCCAGCTCGGCCCACTAGATAAATTTAGAAGAACCGACAACTTGTGGGCTTTTGCATCATGGGGACAAAGTTAAGAGTAATTAATCACATAATATGATAATAAGACAATTTAAGAGTGTATTTTATTACCAACCCCAAGAATCATCCTGCACAATTTAAGATTTTATTTTATAAAAATAAACAAGAAAATGATATGAGAGTACACAAGACAGAGATTATGGAACTAATTTTAAACATGATGTATTCCCAACAACAAACATATGATTAGCATATTCATACAGGGTTTCATAATTTGCTCAAATGATAACTATTATTCATAGGAAAATGAATTTTTCTATTATCTAATTTAATACATTTTAGGTTATTTCAGATTGTAGGGGCAGAAAACAGCATGCAAGATCATCTCAACTGGTTTGGTTAGGATCAAATTGAATTATTTCATCTAAATTCATAAATCTTTTCAGTTAGTTGCATGTGGATGTGCAATGCTTAATAGTTTGGTTAGCATATCTCTATTAGTACTATATTCTAGATGATCGATTAAAGCACCTTATAATGGCCGGGGCCTATTATTTTTGAATGATATTTCAAGGCTTTGAAGTCCAATTCAAAAGGAATATCAATCATACATATTATTTGAAATATGATATTATTTGTACTACATGATTCATGGGATTTCCAGTACAGAAAACACGTCATTTTCAATTACAATCATTATCATTTATCACCTAAGTGTTGAGGAAATCATAATTATCTAAATAACGAGGCTTATAGAGAGTTTTATTACTTGATTCAACTTTATCATATAGAGTTCATTGTATATAGTATATCATAACTTATTTTTCTATTTTTTTCACTGTTTTTGATTGAACATTTCAATTTCGTCTCGGGGCAATAGTTTGTGCATGTGAGTTGCATATAAATTGTTGGTTTTGTCGCATTTGTACATATCTTATACTTGATGTAATTGACATCACTTATATAAGAAATATTAAATCAGAGACTTATAAATTTATAATTAAACAAGTTGGCAATGCTTAAACATTTTTTCACGCTAAGAACAGAATAATAGAAAAACCCTGATTGGATTGATTCCAGTAACAAACTAACAATAAGGAAAGTATATTCTTATTTGTTTTGTTTCTCATTGCTGTGAACTGGCTACATTTTGTCCCACTTGAATTAATCTGAATTATTAATTCCTGTGCAGTTTCCAATTTTATTTTTTTATGATATATACCCATATTACGTAATACAAGCTATTATTTAAGAGTATTAATGCATTTTAATTGGAATTTATACCGAAATAGACATTATATTGATTATTGTATTGAAACTTATAGCTAGAGCGCAGCCAAACTGGTTGAATGTATATTTATGTTTTTATAGACTTTCTCAATTCTCCATATATAATAATTCAATTCTAAGACTTTTTTATTTATGTAACTTAAATACTTTACACTCATTTTTCTTCTTATATTTAAGTCAAATCTTGCCTTCTTGATCAAACCAAACATTGCATGCATATCATTTAATTTTCTTTAAGCCATGCAATCATCTTAGTATCATGTCCATGTCCAAATTTTCTATTTTTAGCTGCAAAGATACTGAATTGTCTAATCCCATAATGTCTTGTCACTCTCGTTAACTAGTAGTACTTGTAGTTATACTGAAAAAACGTTACAATATCTCAACCTAAAAATCATATAATTGAAACAATAAGAAAACGCGATTTTATATTCAAAACAGATTTTTGAGATATCAAATTGGTTCTTTCTTACTCTTTGTGTAGGTTTGGTTGGATAGTTGGGGTAGGCCACACAAAAGGGCATCAATTTTCTTGTCAAATGTTATATAACTAGACAAACAAATTTAATGTTCCCAACTGCAATTTCAATATGGATAAAACATTACTATCTTTTTCTTTTCTTTTTTCTTCTTTTTGAAGCATCATTATTGAATTCATGAACAATAATAATAGAAAAAATATATATATATATTCATTGATGAATACGAAATGAATTGATTACAAGAGAAAAAGGGGGAAAAAGATATAAATACTAAACTAACTTAACCATCAAATTAGCAGTTGTAAAAAAGATTAACAACTTAACAATAAACGTGTTTCACTTAAAGGTAAAAGTGCTCCTTTTATTGCTAATCATGTGAGGTAGTGGAATTAAGTAATTATTTGGTATAGTATGAACAAAATCGTACGAAAAAGCTTGGTGGGAAAATCATAGGAGAAATAACTTAGAAAATAAACTTTGATCATATCTCATGGTCCCAAAAATTGCCATCTAAAATCACGATCCTCATCACTACTAAGAAATGATATTGAGTGGCATGTGAAGTCACCTATATGTGTTACTGAAAATATTTTAAATATCTAAATGAATAAAATAGAAACATACAAACTATCTACTATATGTTCACAGTACACTTATTAAGAAATTAAACTGATTTCAATTTCCACCAACTAATAATCTGCAAATTGCACTTTTAATATTAAAAAAGTGTTGTTAATTATTTCTTATCTAAAGATAAATAAATGCGACTTTGTTGTATGAGGTGGTTGAAACTTAAATTCAATTCTTTTATTCAGTAATCGTATGAAACTTAACCGCGACTTTTATTCCAAATAATGATATTCTAGCATAAAATCTAATGAAGGTTCCACAGTGTAAAAAAGAATCCTAGAAATATAAACACAAAATCTAGTGTCACATCCGAAGTAACAATTAACCTAATTAATCCTTGATTAGTTGAGTATAATCAAATTAACAAACTAACCCCACGTTTCTCTACTTAAGATCGAGAAGAACCAGATCAGGTCAAACCTATCTCTCTGTATATATATTTATATATTATATTCTAATTACCCACATATGAACTGTCATCAGCCCTGAAATTAATACAGCTTTATTATGCTTGCTTACTGTTAATTACTAATTAAGGCAATAGATTCTTTAATAAATAAGATGAGCTGTGCTATAGCATCAACACCATATATTCTGATTTAATTTCTTCTCCTTCATTTCTCCTCCATTTTTTTCTGTTACATTTCAACCTTATATTTCTTCATTCAAAGCCATATTGAATCGGGCTTATCATGAAAAACATCGCCATCTGTTACAGTGAACACGCGATAAAAGTATCTGATTCGTATTGTTCGGGCCATTCGAATCGGGCTTATAATAGCTCATCGCAATTGACCCCTTCAATCCAAAACGCTGTTACCTGTATTTACAGGGCCAAACTCTCGACTGATAAGCAGCTTTTCATCAAGCTAACATGGAGCAAAAAGCTGCTAAATCAAGGGTTTTCAATCAGCTTATGTGATTACCCATTTTCATATTCAAAATTCACCAAAAATTCAGGTGTTTTGAGCAAGGCAAGAGGGGTAAAATGTTTCGAGTTTTGCGATTCCAGGGTTGAGGTTATTTGGGATCTTTACCAGGCCCGTTATAATACCGGGCCTGAACCGATAAGCGGCTTTTACGTCGTCGTTTTGGTCAACTCAGAGCTAACCCTAATTCTGGGAGATTTGGGGCAGGAATTGGAGATCAAAAAGCGTGTTTCCAATTTGAAAATATCTGAAATTTCATTAATTTCACGTTGCGAGCGTTTCTCAGGTAATAATTCAGTGTACTCAACTCGAGCAAAATTCTCTGATACGGCGTCGTTTCATGATATTGTGATCAAGTACGTTGGGCAAGATCGGACGGCTGAGAAGGGCGGTCATGTTTTATCTGTATATATAGATAATAAGAGTGTGATTGAAGTGAAGAGATTGAAGTGGAATTTCAGGGGTAATCAGATAATATTCTTAGATGGGTTATTAGTGGATTTGATGTGGGATGTGCATGATTGGTTTTTTAGACCAGTAAAAGGTTTTGCTGTGTTCATGTTTAGGACAAGAAGTGGATTGGATAGCAGGCTTTGGTTAGAAGAGAAGAAAATTGAGCAAAATGATGATCAAAAGGTTGGGTTTTCTTTGTTGATTTGTGCTTCTAAGAATCCAGATTGAATCTACTATTATTGTTTTTTTCTTTTTGGGTGGTATTTTGAGAAGGAAATTAGAATGATTATATTTTTTTATTGATTATACGGATTTTATTATGAAAAGGTGAAGAATATAAGGATTTGGGTTATGTAAATATTGTAATGTACATGTTTTTTTTTAGTTTATCTATTTAGTTTGTATCAAGTTTTGTGTCTCTATTTTGCTTTATTATTGAAAATTTGGTGTTAATGGGTGAAATGGAATAAATATTTGGTGTTATTATTAAGGTTTTGTCAGCTGATTGATTCTTGAATATTATTAATGTGCTTGTTTGTGTTATTGAAACCCTTTAGGTATCTGGAAATTTGGACACTATTGTTTGTCAGGGGGAATTTGGAATCTTTGTTTTTGGTATCATTTGTGGAATCTTATAGCGTCCGTTTCTTCGTCTTCTTTTCCAACGGTTTCTAGGAACAAACAAAACTAAAACATAGAAAATAGACACAAATATTTTGGGTATGTTTGGTTTTGTTTTGATTGGGTATTTTGGTGAGAATTGTTGGTGAGAAATTTTTGGGGACACGTGCATTGTTGGTGAGATAGTGTTTGGTTTAAATGAAAAATTGATTTTTGATTGGATTTTTTTGGTGAGATAGTGTTTGGTTTTGTTTTGAGAGGGAACATAAGTTACTGTAGCAGTCAAATCATGTCAGTTTTTGTCTGTTAATGATTAAAGAATAATTAAAAGTTATGTTATAATATTAAAATTATAATAATTATAATGATTAAAGAATAATTAAAAGTTATGTTATAATATTAAAATTATAATAATTATATTATAGATGAATATTTATTTGTATATAAATGTAAAATAAATAATTTTTTAAATATTTATATAAATGATTTAAGTTAATATATACTATTGAATGTAAATAATTAATTAAGTTAAAATATATTATTAAATGAAACACGATTATTTAAAAAACACAGACTTAACAAAATGAAACATCAAATAAATATAATGAGCATATGTATTGCTCATTGTACAATTTCATAAAGGGAAACACAACACTAACGAGTACCACGTGGTCGATTCCGTGATCTAACATTACTAGATTCACCTGTATTTGATGATCCAGCATCACCTTGGTCATTGTACAGTCGTTCCACCAAATTAGCGTCGAAATTAACATTATTAATAGTATTTGACGCACTGAAGGATCCGTTGTACGAGCTTTGGCCAAATAAATTTGACTGTTGCGCAAAATTTCTTTGAGACCATGGATGTTGTGCCGAAATGTCATCGGATATGACGATAACATCCTGTGCATCAGATGTCATTACGTTCTCATCAATGAATACATCTTCAGTTTCATCTTCTGAGGCATCATGATCCATAAAAACTTGTTTAAGAAGGTCCCATCTTCTCTCTCCAATATCAAAGTAGCGCGATGCGTTAGGAATATTCTGCAGAAGGATATAAATTTAATAATAAATTATTGCATTTCAAATATTCATAAAAATATGCAATGATAATAAACTTACGAGTGTTAATTCCCCACGAATTGAGTACGGTACAGTCATTATATTTGTAATATGATTGTGTTTCACACGTGGATGTGCCCTCACTCTTTTAAATGTATCATATCGTTCCTTCAGACTGTAGTACTTATCCTTCACACTATCCAAAGTGTACCGACGAAAATATGTAAGTTGCAACTTTTTTCTCCACTCAGGAAGTTCCATCATTGCAACAAATTCATCTGCTACTGATGAAACTGCATTTGTGTCCATCATAATGTGTAAGAACCTCTCTTCAACTTCGGGCGTCCATACGTCCACCGGCCCATCGTCTAAAATTCTGCGTCTTGGTGCCATCACTGGACAATCATCAAAATGACATGGACAATACATATTATATATGATTTTTTAAAATTGATAATAAATTTATAAATCATATCAACTTAATCACATTTATAAAAAGATATTACACCATAATAACATTAACAAAAGATTTGATGCTATCACATACTTAATTCAAAGTAAGCAAATTAAAAATCACAGTTCAAACATATAATAATATCGTCAATGAGATATAATTTCGTGACCCACGTCACATTAATTAGTTGCCAAGGTCACCCCACATCCAATCGGCGATGCTATCTCTGAAACTAGACTGCATCTGAATTTCTTGCACAGTAGGATTACTATACCGTTGTGTGTTGTCTTCGCCGTCTAGCACTTCCCGTAATTGTGCATCAGTCATATTGAATATATTATCATCTCTATTAAACTTTCGTATAAAATTGTGCAACACACAACATGCTATGACAATTTTTACTTGTCGTTTAACCGCATAGGAAGGCATTCCCCAAGCTATGATTGGGAATCGCTTTTTAAGTATCCCAAAACACCTCTCAATTGCATTTCTCAATTTTGAGTGCCTATGATTGAAAATCTCTTTCTTACGCGTTGGACCTCGTCCCTGACCTCGAAATTCAGAAATGTGGTATCGCTCTTGTCTATATGGAGCTAGAAAACATCCATAATTTGTATATCCCGCATCAACAAGGTAGTATTTACCTAAGTTGACTTATGTGTGTTAATAAGTATTCAAGAATCAAGAGTGTATATATATATATATATACATGTATTAATAAAATTCTAAATAACCTGCCGGTGGAAATGGAAATGATGTATCACTATTTATTGCATTCATTAAGACGTGGGCATCATTGGCGCTTCCTTCCCATCCAGCATATACATATGTGAACATCAAATCAAAATCACAAATGGCAAGCACATTTTGCGATATCGTGTTCCTCCTTGATCTATACGAATTTTGCCTACTTCTTGGTACCCATGCTGGAATTATAGTTCCATCAATAGCTCCAACACAATCCTATTTTTTCTCCCAAATATATATGTAATTACTAGTGTCTACTGTTTAAAAAATAAAATTTGTAAATGCTCAAATAATGCACCACAACTTACCTTGAAGTACGGATACAAAAGAGGATTGCTTGTAATTACTGATGAAACTTCATTGAACTTTGGTGGAGTTATTACTTCTGAGGCAAAATTCACCAAGGCCTCAAGCACACGTTTTATGTGACGATTTATAGTCTCCGAAGAGTGTTGGAAACGCTCCATACTATCTCTATGACGATGATGCATCCCGACTGTTTGCATAAACAAAATTACTTCTTCGTAGACTGATACTCTCGCAGTTTGACCATATGAAAGAAAACCCCTACTAACAAGTTCGGTGCAAAGTGCCATAAATGTCGGTTTAGTCATGCGCACTTGATCGTAAAATCGTCCTTCATCTCCATTCATTATCTCTGACACCCATTCTGGAGCTTGAAACCTAGAATTATGTCGAGATCTAAATTCCCTAGAAATTTGAGGACCTAGAATATGGGTGAAGAAAAATAAGTCAGCGCTCCCATCGGATATGTCACTACCGGGAGTGCCGGGACTTCCATCATTGCTTACGTTGTCGTCATTTTCGTCAAAATTTATAGATGTACTTGCCATATTCCTATAACATAGAGTATAAAAGTTCTAAAATCTATTAGGAAAGTCATGCATTTCTAGTATGAGATTAAATTCATAAAAGAAGATTAATCTAAGTAGTGGTATATATAACATGATACTAAAAAGTGATGAAAATAACTAAATTAGAGATTGGTAGGACAATCATCACATTAGGGTAATGATTCAACCCATATTCTTCGTAATTCATCATTCATTCCCAAGAATAAGATCCTTTGCGTAGCACTTGCTAGAACGCGCACAGCTTTCACATGTTGATAGGGGCAAAGGCCCTCCATGCTATTTAGCAAAGCTAAGCATGCGTCACATGACTCCTTTGCTCCGGCACCAGTCCTAATAGATTTCGCTTCATTCATTGCCCTCCATTCATCTATCAAATCGTCAAATTTACTTTGTTTGGTTGACGACCTACGCTTACTTGAAGAGCCGCTACCTATGATCCCACTTGTTGAAAATCCTGAACTCTCCTCCACACCCATGGAAACGTCCTCTGTCACATTACGTTCTCGAACCCTACTCCGACCAGAACTTCCATCAGTCAATGTGTTAACTTCATTATCATGAAGAGGTGTGTGGGTAGAAGATCTTGCCATAGCACCAGTAGCTACATTATCCTTAAACATTTCCGTACATAAGTCGAAACACTGCAGACCCGCCTCCAACAATCTTTCTCCATCTACGACTTTCTGTTTCCAAAACAAATAATTATAATATAATATCAAGTGTGATTGTAAGTATCCAAAATAAAATATATACATATTGATTGTAAATATGTTTACCGTGGCTAATGAAGCAAGAACATCATCCGGGCCTGTGATAGTGTTTTTTTCGTAATCCCATCCTAAGCCAGTCTTACTAAACATCCATGTGCGAAAAGTTTTCCAAGCCCCACGGACCCTATTCCATTTTCCAGCTAGTTGGGCAGGGTTATACTTATAAATATTTTGGTTTTCATTCACTCTTTCACAAATTTTCTCCCATATTTGAGGCGTAAAGGTGGTAGTCATCAAATTACCGTGAACAAACTCTTCGTGGCATGCCTCGATAAATACTTTCTCACAAATAGAGGGCCATTTGGCAATATCATTGCGGCTTTTTTTAGGTCTCAAGTCGTCCACCTCTTTCCCTTTTCCCTTACCCCTTGGCATCTAATAGGATGGAAAAATTATTGTGGGATATATTTATTTACAATAATATTTTTATTCAATTTTACACTAAATATTAATATCGAATGTTTTACACATTTTGGCTATGAGATTACTGGTCAAGTTTTAATATATGGTATGATTTACACCTTTTGATGTATTCGCATTATTGCATCTAATTTTTCATAACTGAAACTAGGATTGCAGTATAATCTAAGTCCATACTCCGAAAAATAAATAAAATCCGCATTTGATTTTTGTAAATAAACATAAAACACAATAAAAAAATTACACTAAATTCTAAATACGAAAGACTAATGCATCAACTACAATAGACTGTAAAATTAAAATGTCAAAATACTTAAATCACTTATATTCAATAATATTAGGTGAATCGATTCAAATAAACTCGATTCATCATAAAATTTTACTACTAAATATGTGATTTAAATCTGAGTCAAGTTTTACTTTATTTTTTTAATCATAAAAATCTTATCCTACTACAACGCAACATTATTATATAAAAAGCTGATGTCATCCGTGACATTGCTATCTTCTTTTCTGTGTTATTATATAATTAAATAATAATAATAATAATAATTTGAATTTCAGCAACAGTATCATTATCCATGATTTTATTCGCAATTTCAAAATTTTAAAATTATAATTTACAGATAAATTTTTTTATAATAGATGAGATCCAATAAAATTAATTTATTATAATGTCTAAAATAAACAAGAAAAGGAAACAATTTTGAAGGGTAAAATGGTAATTAACCCTGTCAATTATGCATTTTGCATGCTTACAGAAATTAGCACTAGTCATATTCTGTAAAATTAGCATTAGTCATATAAATAAACAGCTACATTCTCATACAAATGATAACATACAGTTCATAATAAAATTTTAATATCAACTCAAAAAACATAAACAAACAAATCATATATAATCCTTGTCTAACAATCACATGCTTACAGAAATTAGCACTAGTCATATTCTGTAAAATTAGCATTAGTCATATAAATAAACAGCTACATTCTCATACAAATGATAACATACCGTTCATAATAAAATTTTAATATCAACTCAAAAAACATAAACAAACAAATCATATATAATCCTTGTCTAACAATCACATGCTTACAGAAATTAGCACTAGTCATATTCTGTAAAATTAGCATTAGTCATATAAATAAACAGCTACATTCTCATACAAATGATAACATACAGTTCATAATAAAATTTTAATATCAACTCAAAAAACATAAACAAACGAATCATATATAATCCTTGTCTAACAATCACTAACATTCATACGTCAATATCTTACCATTTTCCATAATGTATGTGTATTAACAACCAATCTATAACATAATATAAATAAAACACAAATAACATTAATACATCACATAATAAAATATTAATAATGATAATATAGTTGGCAGGTGTCCAATTAAATAAATACGAACTAATATAGTTATACCAATCTATAACATAATATAAATAAAACACAAATAACATTAATATATCACATAATAAAATGTGTATATTATTAAAATTCTAAAATAAAAAATTCGTATAATTAATTTATTTTAAAATACACTTCAATTTGATAAAGGATTCTGACACAGAAACTTGCAATATATATATATATATATATATATATATATAAATAATATTAGGGTGTTTGCTAGATTTAGGAGTTGCTATATAAAAAATTCGTATAATATTTTGAGATCAAGATTTGAGAGTTAGATTTAGGGTGTTTGCTAGAAACTTATCATAAATAAAAAATAAGAATAGAATGAGAATAAAGTACCTTTGTATATCAAATTTTGGTAATAAGGAGATTATCGGACATATAAAAGAAACACAAGAGCCAAACGTACAAGAATGAATTTGAGAGAAATCACAATTGAAAAGGAAAGTAGTGGTGTGAAATGGTGTGAGTCATTGTGACAATTTATAGAGAATAATTTGGGGTTTTCTTATCAAAATTATATAAAGTAAATAAATAAAAAATAAAATAATATAAATTAAATAAATAGAAAAGTAATCAAGGGTGGACACATTATTCCACCCGTATAGCATTATTATGGAAAAGCGTTAGATGACAAATAGCAAGTGGCAACTGACATAATCCCACTCCTTCACATGTTGCACTATTGCACAACAGTGTTCCATTATTGCACTATTGCACTACAGTGTTCCATTATTGCTAGCCTGCCTCCCATGTGAAGAAGTGTTCCATTATTGCTAGCCTGCCTCCCATGTGAAGAAGTTTTCACCAATTGTACAATATTCTATCAAAAAAGATCAACCCTTTTTTACTCGAAAATTTGTCAATGGATTTCATTCATTTTTTTTTCACGTGACCTTTTTTCACTTTTCTTTTTTCCAAAATTGTTTTTTAGATGATTTTTTGTGCTAATTTTGGGCTAAGGTAACTATTAATCAATTAAAAGATATTATTGGTCCAGACATTTGTGCACATAAAATGATTATTGATTACTTTAAATATTCTTGTATTTATATTTATTTGAGTGAGAGGTGTTGGATCAATATTATATACCTATATATATAATTCATTTGTGGTAAGAGGTATATTATATATATATATATGTACTTTTCCTAATAATATATTTTAGAAAGAATTACAAAAACCATCTTAAACTAAAATTTGTATCTCAAAAATGCATGAAAATATTTTTAGAACTCGAAATGGTTCATTGCTGGAAACCAAAGGCTATAATTGAAACCCCTTTGGACTAAATTACATTTCATTTATTAAGTCTGTGGAATTAGTTTTTATTGATTGAAAAATATTTTTATAAATTTGTTATTTTATAAAAAAATTATTTTTGTGGGATTTTAGTAAATTTTCTATTATTTTACTAGTATTAAAAGACACTAAAATTTAAAATAGCCATGGTCAATGTGAGTGGATAAAGTTTAAACTTACACTAAAATTTGCAATGCTTTGCCAGAGGACCGAATTGGTACATTATTTAGTTCGAGGGGCTATAAGCAACATTCAGTATAGTTCAAATTCAACTGTTCACAACCTCACAAAACACATAAATAAATTTAGTAAACAAGATTCAGCTGAGTTAAGCAGTAATCTACCCTTTATACACACTAACACTAAAAAACACTACATCAAATATATACCATTTCTGGTTCTCGGTGATTCGATGTTGTCCAGTAGCCCCCGATTTTTAGCGCTTGCAGATCTGACCTCTTTACTTCAACCACATAACCATAAACACATGTTTTTTCCCACCTAATCCACAACGACGTCATTAAGGGGCGATCGCAAAAAAATAGAAAAATTATATAAGTCTCGGCGACCACAAACGACATCATCTTCATCGCCAAGGAGATTTTGCTGGGATAGCAAACGCCGGCGTAGACGACCAAACAAGAAAATGAAACCCCTACCCAGCAACGTCCTTTTGTAGAGAAGCGGGCAAAAGAAAAAGAATTAAAAAAGGGCCAGGTTCCACCACGACGCGAAAAAGAAACAAAATAGCTCCGGTAGCGGCGGCGTAGAAGTGGCGCGCGGTGGGAAAGAAGCTGACCGGAATTGTAAACGCGAAGCTGATGAGAAACCGGAGAACCGGTACAGAAACTCCAATCACCGCCACCATGGGTTCAATTTCCGGCAGCTCCATTACAGAAATAAAGAAAAGAAATAGATGGAGAGAGAGATGAGGGAGGGGATGGAGAAATTAGGAGGAAAGAGAAAACCATGAGCAGACAAAGTCTGATATGTACAATTAATAGGAGAGAGAGATTTATTGGCCAAAAATGGAGTTATTTTTTGACCAAAAATGTATTTTTTTCGGACCAAATATTGTGTTGTCCAAACACTATTGGGCCAAAAAATTTGGCCAAAAAGGTTTCAAAATGAAACCAAACATTACCTTTGTTTTTCGGTTTCTTTTTGGCAATACATAGGAAATGGACATGCAGTGTTAAAACAATTTATTGTGTCACATGTTAGAAGCCCGATTGTTGGGTTAATATCTATGTTTTAAACTTGACGAAATTATTGTAATACCCAATGGGATAATATGTTATATATCTAGCCCAAGCTGAACTGTTTTTGGGCTTTTTCTTAGCCCAATATACTAAAAAGTTATACAAATCCAATCCAATGCTTTTATTTCCCCACCACCCATTTGATATTCTATGTGTCATAAAGTCCTTTTTATGACCTTTATATATTCGTCACAAGTCACAAGTCACAAGTGAAGCTCAATTATTTTAATTTTATTTTAAATCGTGGGCTTCTGTATTTAGACATATTATGAGCTTCGAGCCCATGTCATGGGTCATGCGTGCATATTCTTATTTTAGGCTGAATAAGCTTGCCAATTGGTAACCGAATCTTATGGCGTGCAATAATTCATTTATTAATTGAGTTCTAATTTCTCATCAATAATATAACAAAATCTCATCCTAAGTTTAATTTTCATAAATGTAAATAAAATAAAAATATAAAACATGTGAAATCGCACATAATTGGAATATTCTTTCAAGCAAAAGGTTTTGAGAGGGAAAAGCAAAACCACCTTGTAAGGTGGGCTTGTTTTGACCCCTCTTACCCACCAAACTTGTAATTTTCTTGCAATGCAGGATTTGCCCTTGAGTAGATACCAAATAATTTAATGGGGGATAATATACAGAAAATTAATCTTGAGCAAGAAGTAATATAAATAAGGAATGTGAAAGTAATAAAATTGAAAAGAATATTCATAGAAAAATAGAGATATTATTTTATTTGTATACAGATTGAATACATTATTTTATTTTAGCTAATTATTTCGAGTTTGCAAAAACTCGATAAATATTCATCATCTCAAAACATTTAAAACAATTAGTCAAGATTATTTAAACTATCTATATTGAAAAGAAAAAAAGAATAAACACAATTTCCTTGAGCCAATAAAAACTACAATAAGCCAACACATGTTGGCTCAGTTGGTAAGGACGGGCCACTTCCCCTCAGAAGGTTGTGTGTTCGATTCCCGCTGCCGACGTGAGGGCTGTGTTGGTGGGTGATCTGTAAGTACCTCTATAAGTGGTCTTTGGTCCCGGAGGCATGCCCTGACCCTGGTAGGCGACCGGAGCCGACCCCTACCTAAACTTTTTGTAACCAAAAAAAAAATAAAAACTACAATAAATAATTAAGAAAAGAGTAAAGGGTGAAATAGTAAAAACACAAAATTGTCCATAAATAACGTGTTACTTGGAAGAGGGGTCGAGATTGAGCGATAAAAACGATGGCCAACCCCCCCTAATCCGTACTATATAAACCCGCCCACATCTCTCCTATTCTTCACTTAACTCTCTCATCTCTATCAGAAAATCTCTTTTTTCTTCGTTTATTTGTGCTTCTGAAAATGTCTTGCTACAAGGGGAAGTACGCTGGTAATTTCTTTATCTTCTCTGCTATCCTGATTTTGTTTAATTACTGTGTTTTTGTTAAGTAGATCGATCTGAAATTGTTTTTATATAATTTCTGTTTTGCCTTGTTTTCTCCGTTTTTGTGTGATTTTTTTTTTCAGATCTGGCATTTGTTTGATTGTAAAGTTATGGTTTTCTCTTAATCAATGATTTATGCCTCTGTTTATTGGTCGATCCGCGTTTTTCGCGGTTGATGCTATTGGATTTGAATCATTTTGATCGATTTATGGTTTGATTATGTCTTAAGGTAAAAGTTTGTTGTCTGCTGTTGTGTTGTTTATTTCTAGCTTCATTCATCATTTCAGAGTAATAAATATTCTCCTTGCGTAATTAAGAGCTTGGATCTGCTGCGCTGTGCAGTTAGATTTATATAATGAGTTTGTTAACTGAAGCTTTGAAGGCTTAGTTATCTGATCTTGCTAAGAAATGTGTTCTTTATGCAGATGAGCTCATTGCTAATGCTGCATACATTGGTACCCCTGGGAAGGGTATCCTTGCTGCTGATGAGTCTACTGGAACAATTGGCAAACGTTTATCCAGCATCAATGTTGAGAACGTTGAGTCAAACAGGAGGGCTCTCCGTGAGCTTCTCTTTACCACCCCCGGTGCCCTTCAGTACCTCAGTGGAGTTATCCTCTTTGAGGAGACTCTATACCAGAAAACAGCTGCAGGTATTTTGTCATTCGCATTGTATGTTGTTGCAAGGTTTTGATCATGAATATTCAACAATAGCTCAAACTTGCGTTGTGAACTTTCAGGCAAACCCATGGTTGATGTCTTGAAAGAGGGCGGTGTCCTTCCTGGTATCAAGGTTGACAAGGGTACAGTTGAGCTTGCTGGTACCAATGGTGAGACCACCACCCAAGGTCTAGACGGCCTTGCCCAGCGTTGCCAACAGTACTATGCTGCTGGTGCTAGGTTCGCCAAGTGGAGAGCCGTCCTCAAAATCGGCCCCAATGAGCCCTCCCAGCTTGCCATTAATGAAAACGCCAATGGCCTAGCACGTTACGCCATCATCTGCCAGGAGAATGGTTTGGTACCCATTGTTGAGCCCGAGATCCTCGTTGACGGGTCCCACGACATCAACAAGTGCGCTGATGTTACAGAGCGTGTCCTTGCTGCTTGCTACAAGGCCCTCAACGACCACCATGTTCTTCTAGAAGGAACCCTATTGAAGCCAAACATGGTCACCCCAGGGTCCGATTCCCCAAAGGTTGCTCCAGAGGTCATTGCTGAGTACACAGTTCGTGCCTTGCAACGCACAATGCCACCTGCAGTCCCTGCTGTTGTGTTTTTGTCTGGTGGACAAAGTGAGGAAGAGGCTACTGTAAACCTTAACGCCATGAACAAACTTAAGACCAAGAAGCCATGGAGCCTCTCTTTCTCATTCGGACGTGCTCTTCAGCAGAGCACCCTCAAGGCTTGGTCTGGAAAAGACGAGAATATCCCTAAGGCTCAGGCTGCTTTCCTTGCAAGGGCTAAGGGTAACTCTGAAGCAACACTTGGAACTTATCAGGGTGCTAGCAATTTGAGTGAAGGTGCCTCTGAGAGCCTCCATGTTAAAGACTACAAGTATTAAGTCATGTTTTGTTTGTTCGCCCCCCCCCCCTAAATTTTTATGCTTTATTGTGTTGAGCGTAAACCTGCGAAGTAGTTTGTAGACTGTTTCTGCATTTTCATGGTTTTATTTCTTTCATGTTTTGGATTTTGTTTTAATAAATCTTGAGTAGGGTCAAGATGACAAACTCTTTTCGTGTGTAATGCTGTTTTCCAAATATTGGTCAGTTATGGGAAAATTCTAAAATTTTAACTTGTTAATTTTGTACAATCTTGAGTGACTTCTGTCGAATTCTTGGGAAATAAGCATTTTGTGGATTATGGTATAGATATAGTATATAGGCATATTAGCAATGTGTGGCCAATGGCCATTCATGAATTGGGCTGAGCATATTTTATCATTTGTTTATTCGCTTCCTTTATGAAGTGGGCCAAATTATAATAATGCGCCTAGGCAGATATTAATTGAGTTTAAGAAAGCAATAACAACTCTAGTAAAAAGCCCACATCAGAGTCCAAGGCTAAGCCCAATATTTGTCTACAAGTCCACAAAATTTTCGACCTCAATTTTTGTGGGCTTTGGATATTGGGCATCACTATCTTTCAATCAATCAGAAGAAGTTGCAACAGAAATATAAGCAGTGAAATTTATTAGCAAAGTACAAAAAAATTGTAAAAAAAGAGTCTGTGTATTTAAAAGGTTACTCTTTATTATGAACGAGCATGTACAATTATCACACCTACATACAATTTTCAACGGTGGTTTCAATTCTTCAAGGCTTATTTTATGTAAGTAACAAGTAAAAGAAAGGTTACATCAACTAAAACCCGCAACGATTATTTAGCACGAAAAATATCAATCATTATATAATCACCAAAGCTCAGTTGGAGTACGTTGTTGCTGTATATTTATATATAATTTATAATTTATATTTATTTAAGAAAGAAAGAAATAAAAGATTAAATAATTATTTAATATTTGACGGGACGTTTTTGAACGGTTGCTTCCTTTAGTGAAAGGTTCCGAACCGTGAAATGGTGTGTTTCACATTGTTTCGGTCCATTGGTCATGTTGTTTGACCGAAGAGGTGTCTCTTAATTGGAGATACCATTTCGGGTGGAAAAGGTGTCTTTTTTCGTGACATCTACTGGAAGTCTATAGATACTTCCATACATTGACCGAAAAAAATCATTCATTAATTCATTTTTATTTCTTTCTTCTTTCTCTCTATATTTTCTTTCTTTTGGTCGAATTCTTGCTCTAAAGAGGTTTCAAAAGAGTGTAGCTTTTGAAACGAAGTTGTAGGCTTTGTATTCTAGAAGGTGTATTTCTCGAAACCATCTACATCCGTGTGGGAGAAATATATACCTCTAAAGATATCATCTTTAAGGTGTGCCTAGTCTATTAGAAATAATCGATTCCTACCCACATAAATACTCGATAACAACAAAATCAACTCTTAAAAAGAAAAGAAAAACGTATAACAAGAAAAATAAAAACTTCCAAACTGGGATAAATGGGAAGCTAGGAAAGTAAAGACAAATGTTTTCAGAAGTGTCAGTAACAAGTCAAATCATCCACTAAAAAACAAACTGATTACGCAATATATTTTCAGTTTTATGTTTCTACAACATTATATCTTAAGTTATCATCAGTTTCTATTTCACTGCTAATGGCTGTGATCTCATTTAACCTCGAAAGTATCACAGGTATGGAAACTGAAAAAGATTGCATCAAAAGAGTAATTTCGTCAGCTTTTTGCCCTTATTTTTGGCTCACTTCATCACTACGTCACCAGGCAACCTCTGATCAAAGGGAGTAATTAATTACATGTGGGATTTCTTCTTCTCCTTATAAATTTAATCCTTTCGTACATTCTGTATCTATTAATTACTAACTTTTTTCATAATCTGTAGTTATGGATCTATGTTACTCTGGGTGGGGTTGTGTAGGTGCGTTGGGGAAGATGACTCTTTAGGTTTTTTTATTTATTTGAATTGTTATGGAATTTTTTGGAATTTTTTAATAATGATATCTTTTCTGTTTAAACAATTTTTAAACCTTAAAAATAGGTTAAAGGGGTGTGTCGATAATTTCAAATAAATGATGAAAACCCATTGATAATACACAATAAATAAAAGGTTTCCTGTATAATTTTTCCTAATTTGAATTGTGGATCAAGCTTGAAATTGGTAGATCTGCCTTAATGTTGAAAAACGTGATAGGGAAAAGGTCGGATCCAACGTGATATAAAAAATATTGCAAATTTTTTTTGTTTTTTGAATTGAAAATACAACATTTGTTTTTATAGACATAATCTGAAAAGTTACAGTTGAAATAGAACCTTTTTCCATCAGTTTAATATTTGCGCTTAATCAACGATTCAAATGTGGTGTCATTTCAATCAAATGGTCTGTTGGTAGCTTAGCATCAATGTATTATAATAATGAAACATATAAAAATTCACAAACTTACAAAGGCTTTCTGGCATACTTAACAAAACTGTCGCATGACCAGGTGATGAAGTGATACAAATTTGATTTAGATAAAGTTGCAGAAATTTAACAAACTGCAACACTCCATATATGAAGTTTTACTGTAAGAAAACATATTTTATTAATAATAGTATAGACCAAAATAAAAATAGAAAAAAATGATTTTCTTCCTGAAATTGCTCAAAATGATGCAACGGTTAACTAGCCTATACACAACAAATTCATTTGTCTGCTATTGTTATGCATTGTCAAATTTTAATTCTAGACCCCTCTAACTTTAGGGTTCTTTCATCCGAAATCGTAGATTAGCTAGATGGAGGATATAAATGAGTGATTATGTGTAATCTCTATGAGACGGTAATATATGATGCATGGAAATTTCGAAAAATCGACTGTTTGAAATTTATGAAATTTAACCAATTTTCCAATTCCAAATTTATCGTGCCCTAATTTTCCAAATTTATCATGTCAAAAAGAGAACTTTTACTATTTATTTTAATTCTTCGATATCACTAAATTTTACCCTTGATGCAAACTCAAGATAAATAAGCATAAAATTTATGCAACCATTAGTGTCTAAAACTTGGTGAAAATTGGAAAAATAAATAATAAGAGAATATCATCCATAGCAACTTGAATTGTTGCTAAAAAAATTCGTATAGTTTCAAAATTAACATTTCTCTTTGAAAAAACCACTAAAATTTTGAAAAACAATTAAGAAAAAAAATACTAAAAGAAAGGAAATTAAATAAATACAAATAAATCTTTCTATAAACATTTTCTTGTATTTTGCTCCAACTCAATCAATGACAAACATATTAGTACATAATAATTTATCATTCAAGAAGAAGATCCAAATTTCCATCTTTTCACATCCCATCCTTCTACACAGAAACATGTATATGTACAAAAAATAATAAATATTCTTTATCTTAAAGCACGGAACCAATAATACATTAACACAAATCTGCAAACAATAACATGTTAAATCAGTTGCTCACATAATTATGTTCAATAAAAAAATACAATAGAAGTATTAATATTAGCACATATTACAAACTGCAAGCACGAAGTAATTTTCCACCATAATAAATCAACACTCAAAACCTAATACTACATAAAACATTAATAATGAACAATTCTACTGCCAACTTCAACTTCTTATTCATAATTTCCCACAGTTAGCTCTTTGAAATACACAGCCAAGATATTTCTCTTTTCATCACACAAAAAGCTACAAAAATCCACCATACTTCAATTTATCACCTCCCAAGTAATTCTCCTAAATTAATCAAGATTAAGTAGTTAACTGCAGATTATCTCCTAATTGAGTTTTCAGTCCATAATCCTCCCATAAGGATCACCCATGAAGTACCTAAAGCAGCTATCAGTTACATTATTTCCTGTATTATTATTATTATTAGGAGATGATGATGAATTCCCATGATCATTTAGCCTTATAGTTGTATGATGATCAAGCCCTTGTTGTTCGCAATAGGCTCCTCCAATAGACTCATGATTCTGATAAAATGTACATCCTTTTGAGGTGATCTCTTTTGTTTTCTTGTTGCACTTGAGTAGATAATTATTAACACAATCCCACTTTTCTTTGCACATTATAGCACTCCTTTCATGTCCAAAACAAGCCATTTTTCTAGAAATCTCTTCCCAAAGTATCTCTTCTGAAATCCCAGTTTGATGAAACTTTAAATCCATTCCACTTCTCAATTGAATTAGCCTATTTATCTCACATTCTGGCCAAATATCACCCTTTGATGAATTATTATTCATAGTTTCATGACTCTCATCATCAACGTTTAATTCCTTACCTGTAAATTTGTGCAAAGCATCCATTATAGCTGCATCTCTAGCTTCAATCCATGCTCTCTCACTAGCCCAGAATTTATGTTCTCTCTCTATCCTTATAGCATCTTGTTTCCTCCATTCCTCCTCTCTTAACATCCTTTCATGCTCTTTTTGTTCAATAGTTTTCACCATCATCTCCATTAATGCTTCTTGTTTATCCATCAATTTCTTCATTTGATAATCAATGAAATTCTTAATCTTCACCTTCCAATTTCTCTTGCCCTTTTGCTTCCTTTTCTTTTGATCATTATCATCTATGCCTTGATCATTAGGATCATTATTATCCGAAGAGTTAGTAGTTTCTGAATCTGAATAATTCGAGAGACTGAGGCTAGTGTCTGAGAGCTTAGTGCCTTGAAAGGCTTCTTGATTATAAGCAGCTGAAGGGTTATTATTAGGAAAATTGTAAAGAAAATTACCACCTAAGAGATGCGTTTCTGACATAGAAGCTGAATTATTACTAGTTTGATCACCATAAAGAGCTTCAAGTTGTCTGAAAAACCTGTAATGTTTGCCATCTTGCCTTCCAGCTTTGCCTTCTTTAGTCTTTTTGTAATACTTGTACAAATTCTCAAACTTCTCTCTGCATTTCTTGCCACTCCTCTGATACCCATGTTCCTCAGACATGATCCTGATAATTAAAGGGAGAAAAAAAAAGGGATTATGTGAACAAAAGGGTGTAAATCCGAACACTTGATCTCTCTGGGTTGAGTTTTGAAAACCTAGAGATGAACAAATTAGGTTAAGATTCACGTGTTATTAATTTGTATATATAACAACATACCTTGAGACTTCATCCCACAAAGGGCCCTTCTGATTAGCCTCCTTGAACTTGGGATCAAGCCTTGATCTGATTTCTAGAAGTGTAAGTGTTTCTTGCCTGGGCCATCTCGCCGTGCCGCCATCTCCACCGCCGTTAAGATTACTATCAAACCCACTTAAACTGCACCCAGCGCCGCTGCTGGCACCTCCTGCATTAGTAGTTGAATCGGAACGAAACATGAGCATATCGTAGGGGTTAGGTGGGGCCAAACCACGGTGGCTGGATAATAAGTCCGGCGGCGGTGGGATCGCCGGAAATAAGTTAGGTCTAGTGCTCATGTACTGCCTTAGATCCGGCATGCCGTACTGATCTTGTTCCATGTTTGAGAAAAACACTTAATAAAACACAGTAAAACGAGTTTAATTTGTGTATATTCGAGAGAGAGAGAGAGAGGAGCGGCAGAGACGGATCGTGTTCTTACAGGAAAAGGGTTTGAAGAATAGATCATGTGGTAGTATTAGAGGACAATGGACCCATTTCTTTGTTACTACATATCAAAATTGGAATGTAGCTTTCTCTCTCTATCTCTATATACGTATGTGAGTTGTGAGTTGTGTGTACGTATATATATTCTGTAGGGTTTTGGATATGTATAGTGTTGATGCAACGTATTAGATACAATTAATGGGTTTTGCGAAGGTAATTCTCGTTAGCTTTTGAGTCACAATCTCGACAAATATTAATCACATAATATATATTTTTTAGATTTCTCAAATGTTTTAATATATTATGTAATGAATGTTTTTCAAAAAATAGGTTAATAGGTCACCAAATATCAGTTGTTTGAAGTGTAGGACAATAATTTGGTGTAAAGGCCAATAAACTGTAGACAAATGTCAAAAGCTAAGAGAGGGTGAAATAGGGTTCAAGATATATAGTTCTTCTTTGCTTTCTTCTTCACAGTATTTATGATACTGACTTTTTGACTCCTCTCTCTCTCTCCTCTCTTTTCTTATCTCTCTAAATTTCTCAACAGTCTCAAAGCTCACAACCCAAAATGGAGAGAAATCTCTCTCTCTCTCTCTCACACACACACACACACAAAACAAACGCACACATATGATGTTAATACTTTATATATAGTAATATATATATATGTGTGTGTGTGTGTTGTCTCTTCCTAAGTAGACTGACTTATCTGTGTCTGTAAAATTGATATCAGACTGATTTTTTACATAACTCAAGAAAGAATGAGTTTATTGAGGTCTCTCACATGTAACAATGGCTGTCTCCTTGCATATACATATATCTGTCTCTTCTTATTCCTTTTGTTCCTTATAACGTAACGTTTAGCTACCAATTAACAGTTATATAACTCTATAGCTATCTGTTTGAATTTTTTTGAAGTTTATTAACAGTAGTTTCATCCTTCTCCGGTCCAAACAAAAACAATTCCCATTGGGGCTCGATGGTACGTTTTAGTCCACTAATCGAGTTCTCTTTATATGTTTAATTTATTTATTCTTCACTATTTCCTATTGGGTTATAAGGGTTTTTTGGAATTTTAGTGTAAACAGTTCTTTAATATTATTTTACTTGGTGGGGGAATGTGTTGTTGCAGTCCGGCCAATACTGGTACTGTTCCAGAATTCTATGGGAGATTTTTAGGGTTTTATTTTACTCACTAAATTTTTATTGATAAAATTTGTTTGTTGTTATCAATATAAAACTTCCAAAAAAGTAATTTGTAATTTAAGAGGTTGAGGACAATCAAGTCTTTATAAATTTATTAACCCTAAATATTTGGGGGGTGGGGTTGGAATGAAAAAGTTGGGAAATGAGTATTTCAGATTGAAAAATATTATCATGAATTTTTAATATTTTTTTCGAAACTATATCAACTACCCTAAACTATGGAAACACCACTTACCTTGCCTTGATTTTAACTTTGCAATTATTATTTTTTTACATTTGACAAGTGAAATATTTATTTTGCTTTAACGACTTCCACCTCTAACATTTTTTGTTATTGTCATTTCTACGAGTTTCAATTGCAAATGAGTTCCTTAAGACTGTTTTTGATCATTTATGTGTCTAAATCTGAGTTGTTTGTATATTTAAGATTTCAACAATTGCAACAGTATATTCTGGATTGAGTTGAAAATTTATTATGAACAGTCTGAACCTCATATTGTACATCCTTTTCATAAAGGTCTCTTTGTTCTATTTAAGCATATTTCTTTAATGGGCATGCTTTAATTGAACTTATACGCCATGATAGAAAGTCAGCTAACAATAAACTTATATATATATATATATATATATATATATATATACCTCGATCGTAATTTTAGCTTTTCCATTTCTTTCTGTTTATATATACCTGGTCATCTTGAAGCTGAGGTTTTCGTTAGCTGTTTATGGCATGCACATCATAGCAATTTCTAGCTTAAAAGTGCTTGTTAACACTTCAAGAAAAAGTTTATATCAATTTTCTTTCTTTTTTTCCTTTCTATAAGGTGTCATCATGTTGTAAATTAGCTTTTCTCTATTCTGATTGAGAAAGGCATATATAGTTTATATTAAATTTAAAGTGAAGCCAATGGGTACTTAGTGCAACAATCTTTTAATACCAAAATTGTGATCGAGGAGAATAGTGATTAGGACCAAAATTGGATTCATGAAAGATCATAAATAATTAAATACTTATAGAGTGATGATTTCTAGAATTTTAGTATAGGGTGACTGTGGATGCTTCAATTTAACTACTTCGAATGTAATAGTAAAAGTATACTGAGATCAAATACAATTTTCAATCGGAAAAATAAAAAAATAAAACACATATTAATGCTTTTGATTGAGATCATCATAATATAACATATTTATGAAAGCGAGTTGAAATTCAGAATAACTGTTTCGACAAAAGACACGAATTATAACAAAGGTTTTCCTTAATTTAATAATCAAGTCTAAATTTTATTGATCTCATTTTATCAAAATATAATCGTGGTCACATAGTTCTCCCATGCACACACAATGATTTTGAAATATAATATTTATGATGATTGCATATATAAGCAGAGTCTTCCTCCAAAACACCATAATGGCTTTCACATAACGTTGTGTGGGTTCATGGCCAACAAATCTCCTCGCTTTATAATTTGAAAATTAACTACTCATAATTGAAAAGGAAAAAGAAATAAAATAACATTATAATAATAACTATTATATATACAAGTAAATAATTGAAAATGTACTGCAATTTATGAAATGGGCCCAATTTTTGTTCTTCTTTTTCGTAATTTAGATAAGAACATAGCTTCCAACAAGTGCATGTGAAATATTATATAAGGAAGCCCTGACTGACATTCATGTACAATTTTTCCACCGTACAAACCTTAGCCATTTAACACGATTTTAGTACAGTACTTTGCGTCTATTTTGATTTTCTGAATTTTGCTTGTGTCTTTTGTATAATTCTATGTTCATTTCTGTATATATTGCTACTTTTTCTTTTACTCTATATCTAATCATTTAAGTTTTTTAGTTATTTATTATCAGATAGGTTCTTACTACATTATATGACATTAATCATATCGCATTTACTACTCAAAAGTTGATTTTTATACCCATGTCAATTAGCTATATATGGTGAAAAGTCTTGTTATTATGATCAGAAGGGAAGGTTCTATCCATGCATGTATAATGAATGGACCATAATATATATATATATATATATGTATAGATAGAGAGAGATAGGCCCTTAATTAATCCAAACTGATCAGGTTCTGCAACAAGCATTTGTAGAAGAACTATTTATAGCCTACATATATTTGTTCAACATACCAAATGTTTTAGGGCTCTTTTAAGTATTAATTTCACGAGATCGAATAATTGGAGTTGCTGTATTTTGGTCCCATTTTCCTGTCACACTTAGTTAATTGCAATTTTTAATATGTTTTATTGAGGAAAATAATTGTTTTTATCTTATTCAATCCGAACATATGAGGGTCACCCATTAAACTCTAAAACTTTAAAAGAAGTAAATATCAAATAAGTTATCCTGGCTGTTTTTTTCAACTTAAATAAGTAAAATCAATTATGTGAAAAATGGCACGATAACATGGTCTAATTTTTTCAATATGACATTATCACTCTACTTTGAAACCAAAAAAAAAATTAAATTGTCTCTATCAGGCGATTTGACGTGAATGAAGTAAACACAAAAACCCCTATTCTTATGTTATAGAAAAGATATATTGTTCTCTTTGGATTGTTTTTGTTTTTGAAGTTTTACAAAATAGTTTTGTAGAACAGTTTTATCGAAACAATTTTGCAGTATAAATAATGTTAAAATCCTGTTTGGTTGATTATTCTGAAAAAAATAAAAAAATCGGGAACACTTTGCAAGGGGGAGTGTTTTGATGCGAGGAGGAGTGAAATGAGGTGAGAGAAAAGATATTTTTTTAAAGGAGGGTTTTAGTGATGTGTTTTTTTAGTTTGGAGTGTAAAAGTGTTATGTAAAACTTAAAAACAGGTAAAACCTGTTTTGCAAAATAACAGAATTTGGAGTTTTATTTTTCAAAATAACATCTGTGATTCCTAGAAAGTAATGTTTGTCCACGTACATTAACTTTGCATGGAGGATTTCTGCACATGAATTAATTAAAATTGAATTCGATTTAATTTAAAATATATATATATATGGTAGAAGTGATAATTAAGGTCTTTTAAACATAAAAGAAATTGCCTTTCCAGAATGTTTTAAGAGTGGCGTCAAAAGAGACACTTGATTGCTGGCTGGAAAACATGAGACATTAACCACGGTGGTTTGTTGGTATTATTATATTTATGTTAAATTATAGGACAAAGTGCACTTCATCCCTTAAAAAATTTGTATTTTGTACTTTCCCCCTAAAAACACAAAAAAGAGATATTGCCTCCTAAAAATTTGATATATGCATCACTTTGCCCCAATTACTATATTCCGGCCAAATTGTGATCGGAAATCATTTAAATGGTTTTTCCGTCAAGAGCATTACCATCTTTACTATTTTTTTGTGATTCTCTCACATGTATGAATTTGAGCCAAAATCATAGTACCTCTCTAACATATCATCTTAGAGCTGCAAAATTTTCACAATGATATCATCTTGCATATAAAGAATGGTAGAAAAAGCTTATCAGAATAAGAACTCACATCAAATGCATGATGAGATCATGGTGAGTATTTTGCAACCCTAAGATGATATATTAGAGAAACACAACGATTTTGGGCCCAAATCCGGATATGTGATAGAATTACGGATAAATGGTAAATACGATAATGTTCTTGACGAAAAAATCATTACAATGATTTCCGATTAAATTTAGCCGGAAAATAGTAATTGGGGCAAAGTAATGCATATATCAACTTTTTAGGGGGCAATGTTTCTTTTTTGTGTTTTTAGGGGGAAAGTGCAAAATACAATTTTTTTAGGGGGTGAAGTGCACTGTGCTCTAAATTAAATTATATGGCACTTTTGATGGTTTTTTAAATTCTGGTTTAAAAAATTACAGTACTTAAATAATTAAATTTTTTCGGAAGTATATAATTTGGTAACTTGTTGGAATTTTGTAATACTAAGTATTTCTAATATTTATCTCTGTATGCATGCAAATTTACCTTAATATTCATATGGGATTTTATCCTCTAACATTTGAATCATTTTTCATCAACTTAATACGAGTTATTATTTACATGGGATAATTATAAATTATAATCATACCCGGTGTAAATAACATCTAGTGGAGGTGGAGGCAATTTCATCTTCTTTTATTTAATTAATTAATTAATTAGCTGATAAATGAGTATATAAGGTGAGTTGTCACCCTAAAACCTCATCATTAAACTTAAGAAAGTTATACCAACTTTTAAAGTGGGGATATAATATCTTTTTGGCTGGAGAATACTAAATTTTTAAATCACAAAAGCCCGGGCTAACTGGACACGTGTCGAGTGCTTGTGAAGTAATTATTTTATTAATTATTAACTTGTTTTAATTGCATGCAACCTTGATAAACTCAAATAAATTAATTTAACTAGTTCTTTATTGTATTTCTTTTCTTAAGAAGTTATGTTGAATGATGAGATTTTTTATTTTAAATTATGTTTTATCTTTTATTCCACATAAAATTAATTTTAATTATATTATATTTATCATTGTGTTTATTTTATTTTTGTTATTTTTCAGAGTTTTTTTAGCAATATAAATGTATTTCGTAATACTTTTTTTGTAAAGAGGAACTAGGAACTTCTTGTACTGATCATTTTTTGTCGAGTAATTGCAAATAGTGACAACTCATGCAAACACGAGCAATTATCATTATTAAATTGTGGAAAATGACAAAAATATTTATTTGTTGCAAGTTGCAACTTTAACCTACGTACGTAAGAATTTATTGCTGTTGCGGCTCCTTCATATGTACTTGTTATAGAAAAATAATCTGAATCTATGTCTTATTACTCAAAAAAATGTAATCTCCAAAGTATTAAACTTACATTTTAAACAATTATTTTCCTTGATCTTTATTTCTTAACGATGTTATTAATAGTAAGTATACATCTTGGGCCTAAGTGTACATTTTGGGCCTTCGAAAGGCTAGAACTGATGGGCTGGAAATCTGCAGACTGTAAAAGCTTAAGTGGGCCCAAGGTAAAAGTAAATTTGTTTTTTCTATTAAGTCGAAAAAAGTTTGATAAATTCATCAAAGACTTGGGCTATCTAGCTTAAAGAAAAACACCGATTACTTATAAATTTAAGCTTAAATTACACATCTAATAATCAAACTCAAAACTTGGAAATTTGTAGATCTCAGCTACTTTGCAAACTTAATCCAAGAACACAGGATATCTATCCTATGTACTAATAATGCCATAAGATCAACTGATGCAGCTGATATATATGGACTTAATAAATTAAGTTAATTAGATTAAACATCGAATAGGAGTAAAGTACATATATCAACATCTCATGTTCCATTTCCAGCATATACTATAGGTTCAAGATAAATTTCATTATGCAACCAAAAAAAAAAAATTATTTCCTTTTCAATCAAATCGAAATTATCACTTCACTCACTAAGTCTGTAATAGATTAATCCCATTAAGAAAATAAAACCTCAACGTACATTAGTCTATATATATATATATATATATATATTTAAACGCCATCCAGGCTACAACCGAGAAATCCAACACCATATCTGGCGTACACCCCATATCCTCACACTTCACCATTTTTCTTACAACTGGTTTGCACTTAATTTCATCTTAATTCAACCTCTCCAACTGCAGAATCTTAACTTCCCAATCCACAAATCAACATATATAAATGGATACATTAATCTTCTTTAACCATCAGTTACTAATTATTTATGCATTAAACAAACTCAAAATCACACAATGTCTCAGTCTAAATCAAGTGGCAGCAACAGCGTCTCTCCACCTTCCGGCGGCGTTCCACCTCCATTTTCCGGCCGCCTCCGCCCTATATACCGCGGCGTACGGCGGAGAAAGAGCAGCGGCAAATGGGTTTCCGAAATTCGGGAGCCCAAAACGCCTAACAGAATATGGCTCGGCTCATTCCCGACGCCGGAAATGGCGGCGGTGGCATATGACGTGGCGGCGCTAGCTCTTAAGGGAAAGGAAGCTGAGCTTAACTTTCCTAATTCGGCGTCGTTTTTGCCTGTCCCTGCGTCCACGTCACCACGCGATATTCAGGCGGCCGCGGCTAGTGCTGCCGCCGCCGCTGGGGCGGCGATGGATGGTTTTGGCGGAGGGAATAATGTCGAGATAGTACACGTGGCGGAGATGGAGAATATTCCGGTTGTGACAAGTGAGTTTATTGATGAGGATTTGATATTTGATATGCCTAATGTGCTTGCGAATATGGCTCAAGGGATGTTGCTTAGTCCTCCGCGCATTGGGTATGGCAATGATGATAGTAACGCTTCTTATGAAAGCATACATGATTTGAACCTATGGAACTTTACTTAAATTCGGTTTAAAATATTTCCACAACAATAAGCAATCAGAATGTATATATATTATATGTATGTATGTATGTATGTATATGTGTGTGTTTTTGTGTGTGTGTGTGTGCATGTTGAAATGAGTGTGAGTATGAGTATGTTACAATTAACTTATTTATATTGATTGTAAAGAAATTACTGTTTTAATTAATATTTGCCTTCATTATATTAATAACCTAAACTCATGTATATTGTAGTGCAATCTAATTCATATGCTTTAAAGCATGAGAGAGAAAATATTTAAAAATCACAAATTCAGAATCTCTTATGGAGCTGAGAAAGAAATGGATTCTAGGGTTTTCAGGGGCAACGTTTTGGAGCAAAATTCGATGCATAAAATTTCATATCAGAAAAGAGAAATTAGAATAATATTAAGGGTTTGGTGAAGAAAAGCTGTCAGTTTTTGGTAGTTTTAATTAGTACACAGTTGAATAATTTAAGGGTTTGATGAACTGTTACATTGATTTTGTGGTTAAGATAAATGGGATTAATCCCTTTTCTAAATCTTTGTGATTCAGTGTTATATACAAGTGAAGTTTAGGGCTTTTTCAGATTTTCAAGTGTTAAAATCGAAATTTAAAAATCTTTGCACGGGTAAAAATAAATCTTCTATCTCCATATAAGTCATAATCATGTCCAGTTTTGGTCCCCAAAAATTAGCTACTAGATTAAAGTCCACGTTTGGGCAATATAGTCGGCAATAACTTAGCTGCCGTCAATTTAAGTGATAATTAGAGAAATTAAGCTAACGATTGGTGAAGAGCACCCACTAATTAAGTGTAATTATCATCTTTTTTACTCACTAATTATATCATTGGTCTCTCCTATTCCGTTTCACATTCTTTTATTCAAAATCATTTATCATCTTCTTCAATATAATTATCTATAATATTAGCTGCATATATATATATATTAAAGAAAATATTTTATCTCATATATTCAGTCAAATACAAGATGAGAGATATTTTCTTGAATATACAAGTATACAACTAACATTAATAGAAACTTTCTGAGTTAATTACTGTTTTAGATTTGTTATTGTGATTTTTATTCATCTTGTATGACATAAAATAAATGCACGTTAAGTGTTATTCCACAATACGTATAGGTATTATTTAGTAAATATCAAACATATGTCATTCATATATAATGTCAAATTAAAATGGTCAGTAAATCAAAAAAAAAAAAAAAAAAGATTATCTAATGTGATGGAAGCCAAAATAGAAGCCATTTTTTTCACAAATGGTAATATATATTGAAAGTTTATAGTTGAATATCGGCCCAAAATAAAACTAGAATGGAATTCTGAAAGGTACGGGCCAACACTTTAGTAGGCTCCAAATTAAACAGGCTACATGGGCCCAATCTCATGAACATGAGTCCATAATTTTCGAATAAACAAAGAAATATCAAATTAAACTTGACTATAGTCATGTTGAGTATATGAGTCATGGGCTCTAATTCACCCAAAAAATTCCAAAAAAAAAAGATCTTCATTTATGATCCAGATAAGTGTGGACTGTGGAGAACAATTAGGCCCAATTATCTATATGGGCCGAGCCCACTACTAATTACAGAAATTCCAAAATGATTCTTAAAAAGTAACTTTTACAGTCCAGGAGTTTATTGGACTCCATTATTGGACTAAAATGTGAACTAATCTGAGCCCACAATTTCATCATTTGTGGGGTAATAATAATTATTTCAACACTCTAATTTCTATAATTAATTCGTATATTTAATTGATGGCATGTTTTGTCTGGTGGAATATGACTTCATTGAATGTCAAAGATAAGGTTTGGTTCCTTTTGTTTTTGATAAGATGATGCAATAAGTGCTTGTGGTACAACTTGGGTAATATGCCTACAATCAAATTGGTTAGGGCCCAAAAAATGGATTAATGATATTCTAGTCTTCTTCTGATTATTTTTTTCAACCATTATTTTTTAAAATAATATTCAAAAAATGTATTCTCAACTAATTTCAACTAAAATCTCGCTAAGGTGATCATAAAAATGGATCGGTCTCATTTTAATTTTTATATAGTATGAATTATTAATATTTGTAGATTCAGAGATTTTATTATTGGATTTTTTAAAAGGTAGTAATTAAATAATTTACTTTATGCTGTTTTTCAGTATTGTTTATTGTGTTTTGACATGCATGACAAATATCCAATTAATTTATCTTACATCTATGACTATATTTATTGATATGAAGACTAACGGTGAAAACTCATGAATCAATCTGATAAAGCTGATTTAGGTACATTTTCTCCTTAATTATTATAATCTATATAATTAAACATAAATATCCTGGACTTTGATGTGGGTTTTCGCTGATAAAATTAAATTTTAACATCATGATTTTAAAGTAATTAGGCAAATATTCGATTTATTGAAACCTTAGGAGATAATATTAACGCCTCCAACTCTTGTCTTTTTAATTTGTTTAGTCTATTGAATAATACAAAATTACAATAATGCAACAACTTTCTTTCACAATATTCCGACAGAGAATATGAAAGTGGGAAATATTATTTATTTATTTTCACTTTTTGTTTGCGTAGTCGATGGAAGCATGAATGATTAATTCCATATTTTCTTGTATGCGTTTGTTTATTACTATTTTTAGGCGGCTTAATGACCAAACATAATTAAAGTGCTAAAAATTTAAGATTAGTTGATCCATCAAAGGAATAAGATTTTCTAAACATGGGCGATAATTTAGTGCATTTTGGTACCAATTATTCAAGGCGGGGTCACAAAGAACCTATTTAAATATCTAATCACATGCTTACAACTTAATTCTAAACATTAACTATCATTACTTTATTTTACTAAATGGACAATCAGCATATCAATTCTTTTGTAATCAAAATCATTAATAAATAGCATAGTTCAACATAATTGTATTAGGTAAAAAAATGAAATTTAGATCCCTTTTAGCTAGGAGAAATTCAATAACAAAGTCTTAACTACTAAAAGAATAACTTTTTGGATATTTAATTGTATCAAGGCAATAATGGAGCTAACTTTTGCATTTTAACTTGTCAACACATACAAAACACCACTAACTTTAAGATAATAATTCATCCTTAGGCTCAACTAATTAAAGAAAACTTGAAAAGTCTCTCTATACTATTGTTGGTCCCATTACTTTGTAGGTTTGCCAAGTGCTTTGGATTTGCACGCATGTTCCAATATGATTAACTACATCTATTATCACTAAGAATCACTATATAATTATGATAAGACATTAAATGATATTACTAATATGGCCAATTGTTATTATTATCAAGACACAATCATGCATTTTGTCTTAGTAATATTAGCCTATATGTATATATTTTTTTAAAAATGTTACCCTGGTGAACTACACATAATGAGGAGCGTCTTTGTGATTACGCAAATTATTAACAAATTTGATAAAACTAATACTTTCGAAATAAGCAACTCATAATTGGGTCCATTCAAAATTAAATTAACTTACATACAATCTAGTCCTTCTAATAAACTTTCCATACTAATATAAGGCTACAACATTGATCTTTTAGATGATACAATCAGATCAAATATCCTCAAGTTAAGAATTAAGCTCATATCTAATCAATAGACACATAGCTCTTGTTCTTGATACTCTCCATTCATGTCATAAATTTCCTCAGATAACTCTTCAATCAATAACCCACAAATTTCGATCTCCATTTCAGCTGCTATCTCCTCATTTTGTTCTGTAAACATTTTCCATTCATCTAATCGTCTCTTAAAATCCAATTCAATCATCATATCAATTGTGTCGAATCCAGCTTGTTTACTGCCTGAACAGATTATGTCTTCGGTTTTTTCTTCGATTATTAGATCAGAAACTAGCCTCTTCATATCAGCAGACATTTTTTTTGAAATATGTTGTTTTTTCGATTTGTTTAGAGATGGGCCCACATTTTGCTTTTTGAACGGTGAGATTGGCTCGTTTTCATCGCATGATTCACTTTCTTCTTGTTCGTCATCGTCTGATCCTTCTAGAAGCTTTCGCTCGAGTTCCATTGGGTCCAATTCTGCGAGTCTTTCGAATCTTCTTAGCCTGTTTAATAGCTGCTGTTTAGCTCCTGCATTTAAAGGAAAATGATCCCTCATATACATATAAAATTTATGATAATTATAGATTTAAAGTGTTTATAATTTAATTAAAGATCCCACCTTATAACTGAGGGTTGGTACAAGAAGTTTTTATCATATGATCTTTGTAAGGACAAAAAGATGTAATGATTAACAGATATTGATGTACAAGTTAGAACAATAGTGAAAAGAAAGTAAATGCACACTTGTACATTCCTGATCAGTAACTATCATACAGTAGAATTCAGAAACAAAATAACATTTATATTAAAATCAGCATGATTAATGCGACATGGGAAAAAAAATGAAAAGGACCCATCAACAAACTAGCATCATAACAAATTGTATGCTGTTGCAATATGATAATTACGTAAAAGATTATATATAATTCTTTTTAAATATATATATATGTACGTATGTATGTATATTTACGTACTTTGTACATTTGCATAGCTGCATTCGGGATCATAATCATCTTCTTCTGCATCTCGGCTTTCATTTTCATCGTCTTCTTCGAATAGAGGGTCCAATACAGATACTGGGCTACATTGTTCCTTCTCTTCTTCTTCGGCTTGTACATTATTCGAATTTACCGTTTCGTAATTTTCCTTCTCCTATTAAAATTCAACAAAATAATTTACAATTTAATGAATATATAATTAAATATCAAAATTGTCACTATTCTACAAGTGAAAATGTAGTGTAAAAAATGAATATGTCGACACAGCAAAATTATTACTCAACAATGTGATTAGAATGTACGAAATGAAATTAATGTCCAATAAAAAAACAAAATCAAGATTTGTCCTATAGTGGGAAAAATTTAAAATAATATTTTTGTAGTAGAGGCGTGATCGATAGTAACAAAATTCAAACAGACAGACAGATTTATGATTCCAAAAAAAAAAAAAAAAGGCAATTTATTGGTCTCTAAAATTTGTGGATCATCGAGAGTTTTTTATGTAAATATTTCGGGGGCATTTTCGTCATTCAATGTCGACATTCCGGCCACCAAATCAGACCCACGAGATCCTTTACCGACAGTACAAGCGAGCAAGTCAAACGTACAACTTATTTATCCGAGTTATAATTTCACTCTCCTCCTAATTAATTTACTCGATGAATGAAAATATTTCGTACCATTATTTTGTGCACCTGTCTCAATTTGAATTAATAATTTAATTCTTTATTGGACAAACATTTCCCAAGATTAGTACTCGTTATGGATGTAAATGAATGAGTTACAAAATGATTGAATAATTAATGATTTTACGAATAATATAAAGTGATGGCATTTTCTTTAGAGTAATGATATATACCACCGTTTTCATACCACCGATTTTTCACTCCTTCTATTATTAGTAAACAATCATTTGGTTTAATTAATTCAATTGAATTTAATACATTCATAATTTCTAAATCAAGAGGAGGTGAAAAATCGGTGGTATGAAAACGGTGGTATATAACATTATTCTTTTCTTTATAATGATTATTCTTTTCCTAAGTAAGCATTTTCCATATTATAGATCCTTTAATGGGTCAATGTGGATCGTTTATTGAGTTTCCAAAAATGTAACGTCAGTGCAGTAAAATAATCAATTTAGTTAGTATTCTATGCGTCAGAATTCATAGTTAAAAATTTATTTGACCATGATTTGATAAGGTATCAAATCAAATACATTATAAACAATATTTCGTATTCAATATTTTGAAGTTCAGTCTCAAATTAATTAGCTAAAATATATTACTTTTAATTTGAGTCGGAAATTACAAAAAAATGTTCAAACAAATATTTTGAGCTCAATTATAATTCTACAAACTTAGACTGAAGTAGAAAAAAGAAGTAAAATACAAACCTGTGTGACGCGGCGGCTCGGAGATGCCACCGGAGAACAAAAATCCGGGGTACGGCTGCCGGAGGTAGAAGCGGTTTTGTGAAGAGAAAATCTGAAAGGGCTTAAGCAATAGCGTGTTTCCATCAAACCAAAATCGCTACTTGTAGCAGACGACTCTAAATCCAACGATTTATTATCTTCAATACTCTCAGTCCAATCAGCACTGCTCAGCCTACGGCTATTACATGAACACGAGATCCTAACACTTTCTTCGAATTTTTCCTCGATGTCGTTGTTTCCAATAGCACGCTTTTTACTCTTGCTCCGATCTTTAAACCTTTTCAGAAACGAACCAAACAAACCAAACGCTGCCGTTTTGCTCTGGGGTTTGGACTTTGATTGTTGCTGTTTTTGGATCCTCATCGCAGCTTCGACTAGAACAGCGGCGGTTTTGGACGGAATGTGAAAAACGGCGCCGTTCGGGGACTTACATGGGCTTTTATTCGCCGGCGATGGAAAATTAACAAACGGCGATTTATAAACGTCGGGCGAATTCTGGAACGAGAAAAAACAGGCATGTTTGCAGAGATTGTTGCGTTTTGACGAGGTTTTAGGGATTAATTGTTTGGGTCTGTTGATCTGTAAAGACCTGGTGGGTTGAGATTGTTTGTTCAATATGGAGCGTTTATCAGAAATGTAGGTTTTCAACTGAAACGGCTCTTGATCTTCTTTGAGTAGCTCGTGTAGAAATTGTTGCTTATGAGGCATCATTAAAGAGACAATTATGATCGAAAAATAGCAGAAAAGAAAAAATGAAAAGGGTTGAGGAATATGATGATGGGCTTTTCAGTTGAAGAGGTTTTTTGATGAATGGAGAGGAAAAGGAGAAGTTTAAAAGTGTTGGTGTTGGATATTACAATGATAGAAATAGTAATAATGGCGGTCTGAGAGAGAGAGAATGAGGAGATTTTATTACTGATTCAAATCCTGGTTTACAAGATCGAGGCAAAGAAGATGGTCATTTTAAATTTTTAATACAATTATTATAAGCTGATGATTTAATAAGTATTTTTCACTTGTTTTTTACTGTATCTTTATGAATTTTTATAGGTCACACTCATAATACTTATTATTGGCTTTTGGGAGGTTAATATTTTTCAAAAATATATCACCACATATGTATTAATACGTATATATATGTAGGGTCCATTATTATATATACTTGTATGTGATTTGAGATCAACTCGAAAATTGTATTATATGAGTATATTTTACTATGTAATAATAATGGTAGATCGTAATCTTTAAATACATGGTGGATAAAGTGCTATTTCTAGACTCAAACTTTTTGCATAAAAGTGAATTTGGAAGATTTAGATATGGAAGAAGGTGTTGAAAATGAGTGGTGTAAATAGGCAGGCTTATAGGTAGCTAATAGGTAGTACTAGTACTAGTACTACTACTAATCTTGTCTGAAAATAGCAAGAACAAAAAAAGGATTTTCTTTATTTATTTATCTCTCTAATAATATGTTTATTTTATTTTTAGTGGTTTTGTAAATTTTGGTGATTTATTTACCACCAACAGGCGCGGGTGATCACAAAATACACGAGGATAAATGTTGACTTTATAGGACCATTCAGAATTTCCAAGCACTTTACTCCATGTATTGTTCCTTTTGGCCTATCATTTATCTTTTTTCTTTATGGAAAAAGGAAATAAAGAAACTAAACTAAAAAAATTATTAGTTAAAACACATATTATACCGGTATAATACACATACATATGTATAATAAAAAAATACTTTGTTTTGTGGTCGGCATTTTGAACTTAACAAATAATAATAGTATTTTTAAGTTATAACATTAGGTATATATACGTTATGTTCACTAATAATACTCTCTAATTTCGTTGAAAAATTAATTGATAAAATTATAATTGACACTAGTGTATGAGGTGAGATTGCAGACATTTATTCCCTGGTGATGGTATTATATCTGAAATGTAAAGAATATTTTGGAAAATAGGAGAAATATTTAGGGAAAATAAAGTTGACACTATTTTCGTCAATTGTTACAGAGAATCTATCAGTTCAATAACTCAGACATTACGAAAAGTTAAATCCCATATCTTAAAATTCTCTAATCACTGTTGAAAAGACTAGAAACTGTCATATCTATCTCACTAATTACTTTTTAAAATCCAAATTAATTATATTCCATGTTTCCTGTAAAAAGTAACCATCTTTTCAGCCCTTAGGCTATGTTGGAATGTATTTTATTCTACTTTTTTTTTTTACTATAATCGAGAATGAAAATATATGTTTTACATTATTTTTTACTGAAAATATTTTTAATCCTTATTTTTATTTGATGGAAAGAAATATCAATCATTACATTTTACATCACCTTTTCTATTACTGTCTTTTCATCACTTTTCTCTTTCATTTTATATCATCTTTATTTATTTATCTTCTGTTGATTAATGATTATTTTCGATGATTTTACATATCATCAATTATAAAAAAAAAATCAAATATATACTCAAACACATACTTTTTCATGTAAAAATCAAAACCCATAATCAATAAATTTTAAAAAATGGCAATTAAGAAACACTAGTTTATATATCTTAAAAAGAATAGTTTGATCGAACATTACTGTATATATCATAAAAAGAATAGATATGATTATAATTGTTATATGATTATATGATTGATCATTCGCATCTTTAAATACATTTTATTTCAAGTAACTCAGATTCAAATAAAAATTCCTATTTATATCATTTTGAAATAAAATAGTAAATGTGTACTTTACCTATATTTGGCATATATTGACAAGGATTAAAGTAACAGATATGGGGTGCATGCGTGAAAAGGCCGCTCCATATTCATACTCATATGGGTCTCGTACCTTCATTTACTGTTCAGTCCACTTCAAATTTTTTTCACTTTAATTCAAAATTACTGTTACCCTTTTTCCAACTGTCCTCAATCAATTAATATTTATTGACTATATACAAAATCTTTGTAATTTGAGTCAATCTCAACTGACCCACCACTTATTTCCCATTAAAATTTAAAATAATACTTTACTTGATTTTTTCACACACTAATATAAATCATCTTTTTAAATAAAATGCCAAAACTCAAAAATTTATTGAGGTAAAATGTATAAAATAATTAATAATGATTTCATGTGCTATTTTAGTTGGTACAGAGTATACACGTAACTGTTAGCATGTATCATTATCTCACTGAATTTTTGCTAAAACAAGAAAAATAATCTTACTAGAAATGAGTTAAAAGACAGTGTACAGTTGGAATGAGTTCGAAGAGTACAGCTGTAATGACCAAACTGGAAACTTTTAATGTGTCAGAATTGTTTTGGTTGTACACTTAAGTTTGGTTTTGGATTAGGTTTCAACTTTGAATCTTTCTTACAAGTTTAGTTAGGTTTTATGTCTGAATATTACAAGCTATAATTTGATTTAATTTATTTACTCAATAATTTATGGTTAAATATACATTAAGAGTAGGGATCCAATGCTGGAGAGCTAGGCCCCTTGTAATTTATTATTCTCCACATTTTTCGAAATTAAGTAAATACTTAAATTTGTTGTTTGCTAGTACAATAATTAATGCGTTTCTCTACGTACAAATGGAACAAATAAATGAACAATTTTCTTTCCAAATTTTTTTCTAAACAATTTATTTGAAAAAAATAACACTAGCTTGAGTAACAATCATCATACATGCAAAAGTTTGGACAGTTTGTATGTTAAGACATCCATACTCTCAGTATTAAGTATATTAATCATCAATACTATTTAAACTTGTATTTTCCCTATTAAAAAGTCATTTTTGAGTATTAGAAAGCCAACAACAAGAGAAATCTTGAAAAATCTTAATGATACAAATATGATATGAATATAAAATTTACTATAACTATATATATGTTTTAGATCTACATGAAGTAGACACATTTGTGATGATTTTAAGAAATTTCAACAATATATATTAACATGGCTTTTCAGTTTGCATTAATGTAAATAATTGCATTGACCCCAAAAATTCGTAGCTTCCACACTTGTAAAACAAAGAATATATATGGGAATAGGATACAAAAATTATGTATAATTTAAAAGCAAATTGCACGATATACCCACTTTCCACCTTTACAAAGCAACAAAAAAAGCCCCACACAGCAAAACTACGAATTTTCTTGGATTATGCTCTTATAAAATTTAATGGGGATTTTGTCCTTATTCCGTTTTCACTTTATTTTTTCACATGAAAAATAGTTTGTCAGAGGTCGCTAGGACAAAAAATTATCATAAATACACGTTCCATAAATTTTAGGTTGCAATAAATAATTAAATCTGATATATATGGATCGTTTCGGAATTTACTATTTCTCCATGGTAAGAATCTTTTGATCAAGTTGTAATTATAATCTCCTTTTAATAATTACAGAGATTAAAGATTGTTTAATTCGATTTGATGACTAATTAACCTGCGTTTGTCTGCTATCTTACATGTGAAAACTATTTTGTCCTAGGTGACATGCCCAATTAATTCATTTCACTTGTATATATGTCAGTGTAAATTACAGTGAAATTAATAAAATCGGTCATGTAGGTTCGACGTTGACATTTAATTATACTAATTTGGTGAGAAAAATTCATATGACAGGCTTGTAAAAGCTTCAACGAGAGAAAAATGTCATACTATGTATCAATATATATATATATATATATGTGTGTGAATTAACATGATTGTACTAATGCATACATCTTGAAGTAGTTTCAAAACCCTCATTACCTTTAATGTTAAGAATAATCAACTAATTAAACTTATATTATGCTGTTCAAAGATAAACATCATGAAGTAGAATATTAGCCCAACTCATTAATTATATCTCCTCTTAAATTATCCATTCCTGATTCGCGAACCACAAACGTTTAATTTATTTTAATGGCAGGTGCGTATAGAAAAATGAAAGCTGGCGACCTTCATAACAAAAGAAAAAACAAGAATTATATACTTCCATAAACCTTTCCACTTTCCATATGCAAAACAAAAGATAATAAACTATATAATTTATGAATTTAATTTAAAATATTTTACATGTACTTGGTGAAAAAGATCACAATACAATAGGATCGACATGTTATATATACCATTAAATATATAAAATGAAAATATATTATTATTTTATTCATGTATCCAATTATATAAAATATATCAAATAATATTGAAATTTCGCAAATAATTACCTTGTGAAGGGACGTATAAATTTGCACCGTCAGGTAAGTGTGCATGTATTCGGTGGTCTATTAAACCACACGTGTTGTTGAAGGTAGTCCATCCACGTCTCTGAAATTGGTCGGATCTTTTGTCGGCCTTCATATTTTGACCCTAACCACTCTAGGTCAAAAATTAGATTTATATAATTTTTTTCACATAGGATACCATAAATCTTATTGCAGTTATGATTACTTTTTAATTTGTTGTCTGCTGTACATTTGATTATTTTTATCTGGTCTAGACTCTAGATGCATTCAGAGTTAAAATTTAGCAAAGTACAATCAATTAAATAGATCCCACCATATATTTTCATATTAATATATACTCTCGCGAGGAAAAAACAACGTGGATCCTGGTACAAATCTTATATATATATATATATATATATATATATATATATGATTAGGTAGAAATCTTTCACAAAAATAATAACTACAGTTAAAAAATAAAATTACCCCAACTCTCATACTTTAACTTCTATTTAATTTAAGAACACAATTATTTCATATGAAAGGGTATCTTTTTGCTACGATAAATTTTAATTATACACGTCTTTTTCAATGAGGGACAAAAAAAAAAAAAATTATTTGTTCACACGGCAGAAAAATGACAATTGCTCTTTCTAGACACAAGAACACTAGAAACAACTCAACTAATGTGTGGTTGTGCGATTCTTATCATTTGGTTGTAAGAAATATTATGGCTCATATATATTAAATAATATATTATTACCAATTAGAAACAAGTTAGATAGATGGAAAAAATTAGCCCATCAGCAAATTGTTCGGCAATCCGCCATCCATTCTTCAATATTCATGATTTGGGCCGCGCGGCCCATATTGATAATTCAAAATCATCATTAATGACACAGCTACAATTATGTGGGCTTTCTCGAATCTGGTTCGTAGACCAAATCTACCAATTTAGCCCAATTACGTCAATATGGGCCCACAAGTGATGATAAATGATAATTTTGTGGGCCCATATTATCTCTAAGCCATCTTTAAATTCTCTGGTGTGTATATATGTATATATATACATTTGCTATTGTAATAATAGTAATTTATCACTTATAAATAAGTCTGCATATTGTAGATCCACGTGAATTCGGATTGTATCAAATTGGTTCACAAGATCAGCTTTACAGATAAATATCTCGTAATTGCAATGATTTTTTACAAGAAAAATGGTATCAAAATATCGGGCTATTCAAATTTATAATGATGGAATAAAAATAGTGTAGTTAGACCAAGGGCCCAGATTTAATTCCCCCATCAAATATCTGTATGCACCAAGACCAAAGTACCACAATAATTGTAAGACCAACACAGAATGTTTTTAAATCTCTGTCTCATCTTCATCTGCAAATCACAAGCCAACAAGTACTTTATACTAGGTGTAGGGCATATACTTAGAATTCAAATTCAAACCAATATACATTTATGCATAATGTGATTGATCATACTTGTTCGTTTGATTTGAATTCTGTATTTACGAGGGTATTGATCAACTGGAACTTAAGGTACCAAAATCTCACAACAATTAGCAAATCATAAAGGAAAATTTCAACAATATTAGTTGTGAAGGCTGGTCTAATCTAGAACTAGATACAGTTCAAAAGTAGTTAAATTTGAAGTGGAAATATTAATGAAACCCATCTTAGATTGATGACTAATTATGATGTTAGGCAACCCAGTGTTTTAAAATAATTGGCTACTTTTGTTGTTGTTAGGTCAGTCAAATCTAAATAATTAATTAGCTAATACCAGAGGTTACTGGAGAAATCTCAGCCTGCAGTTTTATATTAAGATTTAAGATTTAATTATAGATTTTTCGGAGATAAATTGGCTACAAATCTAGAATTATGACTATTCTTCTGGGATGTGTATATATATATATATTATATATATTTCTTCAGGAAATGATAAACAATATATATGATTCATCAAACAACTCAAAGTGCTCATGCAATCCCATAAAAAATTAGTCATAATTCATAGTGAATCAAACAACTTTTTGAAAATTCGTGATATTCAAGTTTATAATTTTATAATTGGATAAAACCCCACAAAAAATCTGCATATATACATACAGATAAGGGTATGGTAAAAAAAGTTGAAATAGTCAAAATTCAACAAAAAATCCTTGCTTGTAGAAAGCTCCAATAGACTTGTGGACTTGTTTAATAGAATTTGAATGATTCAAAAGTCATATGTTAAAGCAAACAGTACAAAAACTGAACATAGGATTCCCAGCTGAATTAAAAAATGCATTACTGTTTCTGGGAATCCAAGGAAATTACATAATTTCAGACATGAAAAAAACTAACAAAAACATATGATCAGAATAAAAGGAAAAAGAAAAAACACTTACAAGAATCCATAGTTTTGAGACCTGTTTTAGTTACAAACCTGTTTTAACAGAGATAAATTCCCCTTCCTAAAATTAGAAAAGCCCTTCCATCAGAAGCTAATTCCAACAAACAAGAAAAAACGAACGATACAATTACAACCAAATCCCAACATATTTATATATATAAATAGAAATAGAAATACCCTTTTTTCCCATTAAATACATCACACAAATCCTAATTAGAAACGAGTCGAGATTGATTATTATCATTAGGCTATGTGTATAGTTTCTATGTTCTTGCTCAGCTCCTCCAATTTATTCAGCCTCAACCTCTCGCTTTCACTTACCAGCTGCGATTTCTCCAAGAATTAAAAAAAAAAAATCAAAATAAGCACAAAATGTTTAACATAATCTTATTATAAGTTAACCAAAAATCAAAATAATAATAAGAAAATTAGCCATTTATACTCACCTCCATCAATCTAGTAATCAGCTGTACTTTTTCTTTGTTCTTGTCATTGAATGCTTCAAGGGCTTCTTTGTATTCTCTCTCCTGGTACAAGTACAACCACATTCAAAATTTATTATCCCTTATCAATAATTTTAACTATGAATATAGGATTGGAATTTTCAAATCATAGGAATGTTATTACCTTCTTTTGACAAGTTTGTCCCAACGGTTTTAATTCCTTGTTAACTGCATCGATTTTCTTACGAACAACAGAGACTTCCTTCTTCATTGGATCTGCTAGCGCGTCTAATTCCTGATAATTCATTCAAAATTGGTTTAAATTTCGCGAATATGGCAAGTTTTTAGCTGCTAAATGAACTTTTTAAAAGAATTATCCATGTTATAGATCAGTTACATCAAGAGTAAGCTATGGAATTTAACAACAATATATGCAGATTTGCAGAGTATAGTTAATCTAAGGTCATTAACCAGTTAATTGGTATACTATATTTCAAGACCCTTTTTTTTTTCTTTTTGGGTTTAATCAACTTGGATCAGGGATGAAAATACCCCAAGAGAAGCTAAAACCACAAATTGACATCCAAATTTCAACAACTTCTAGTAGTTTACATGGTGAAATCTAAAAATTCCATCTTTTTTGTCCCCTTATGAAAATATACCTAGTAGAATAAAAAGTATCTTAAGAATCATGATTTTATTCCAAGGGAGCCTGTCTAAATTCAAAGAAATACGATATAATCTTCATAAAACCCACAAATCAAACAATAACTTCTACAAAATTACTCCTCTTTAACAACAAGTGAGAGTTAACAAAACCTTTGCCTAAAAAAAAAGCACAAATCCATGAAATTAGAGTTATCCTTCTTCATACCAACCAACCCATGAAAAATTAACACCACAAAACCAAATCTCACCATGCAAAAAACTAAAACCAGAAGCCAAAATCAAAATCCCAACTTTTTCGTTCACAAACAACAAAAACCCACAATATTCTTCAAGCTATAGCATGAAAAAAAATTAAAAGAAAAAAAAAATACCTCACGAATAATAGCCAAACGTTTAGTTTCTTCTTCAATACGGCCCAACTGAGCTTGAACTTTCTCCTTAACCTCCATTTTCTTCTTCTCAATCTCCTCCTCTTTAGCCCTGAAAGTAGAAAGTGCAGATTTCGACATCTCTTCTTCTTCTTTAGTCATGTTGCCATTAAAGCTCAAGCTCCCTGAAATCTGCCCAGATTGCAGCTGGTTTTCAAGTGTTCTCTGAGTTTGCATCATTTTTCTGTTGCACAGAAACAAAAACCCTATCTTGTTTCTTGATAATTTCTTCTCTTTACTATCTATCTTTTCTTTTCTGAGGTGCTATTTTTTTTTTTCCTTTTGCTTTTGCTTTTGGAAAAAAATGATGATGAGAGTACAATGCTGGTTGGTTTGGGCTCTTATGCTTAAAGTCATTGAGGCCAGCTTAGCTTAAGGCTTTATGACCCACTATTGGGAAATAAATTAATATTTAAATTTTTGTTAAATTTATTTAATAGGAAGAGTATAATTTGGACACATAATATTTTTGTGATTTGGACACATAAGAGTGAAATGACTCAACTACCAACAACTTCCAAAAAATGGGACCGCACAATTGGCCTTTTACTCAATGAATTATGTCATGCCAAAATTTAAAAACTATGTCTCTTTTTAAAATCATAAATATCCAAATTTTAATTTGTATTTTTGACTCTTGATATTTTAAGTTTCTAGATATTTATATTAGTCAATTAAGTAATTACATGGAGCTCAACAAATATGTGAAGGAAGTGATGGAAATCATTATAAAAGTCTAAATCTCGTAATTCATTAAGAATAATCCCAAAATTCTAAATGTTTACTTGAATTGTACAAATATTTTAGAGATTGGACTAGTTCTACGAGTTACAAGATTTACACACTTATTTTTATTAGAATTAAACGATAATAAAAATTGGGCTACTTACATGAATTATTAGGAAATACAATGTACTAATTCGTTTTAAGCATAATTATGTTATTAAGCTAAAAGGGTAAAAAATAGTACCAATGTACAAAAAAAAGGTACATATTAGGACGCATGGTTTTAAAGATTTGTTTGGACTTTAAATTTTAATGAGAAAAATGCTTTATTCACTTTAAATTGTACATTTTATGAATACTTTTATGGACATCTCTTTTTTTATTTCTTGTTTAAGTCGTTGAAATCATTGATATCACGTATCATAGCATAACATAAAATTTGTATTTTTTGTAAATCAAAATATAATAGCGGTATGATGAAAATGTCCATAATACTTAATAAAATGATCTTTTGAAGAAAAAACAACACTATGAAAAAAGTTATAATTCAGCCTTAACCATGTCCATTCATGTTGTCTTCTAGATTTCGACTCAAATTTGAAACTAAAAAATTGACCATACTAAAACAATTTAAACCAATTAGAATTTTGCCGTTTTTAGCACTAAAAATTACACATTTATTACTCGAAACTTGCAACCATTGATTCCTTAAAATCATGCAATTCCCATAAGAAGAAGTGTTAATTTCTGAGCCAGATAATATTCGAAAAAGTGAACTTTTTTTTAGTATAATTTGTTGATTTTATGTGTATATTATTTTAGAGAGTGCACATGAATGATGAGCCTGTCTTTGTAAGAAAGTGGTTTTTCTTAAGTTGGTAGCATGGCTACTCCCAACTAACTTTTGTACTCCTCTCCACATGGAGCAGCTGACAAATAGCATATATTTTTACAGCAAAAATTAATGTAATAATCAGATATTAATTACTTAATTAGAGAACATGGAAATTTAATTAGTTTATTATAATGTATAACTGTATTTAGGTGTAGTGGGTATAAACATTTCGTAACGCAATCTTTTTGGCTGGAAAGACAGCTTCATATCTATGCACCATGCTCTGTCCTCATAATGCTTTTTGATGAATCTTTTGCAACTACATAAATCCCCAATTATTAGCTTAATTTTGCATGTCTCAGCCACTAATTTTCTTCGTTAAGAATATAATATTTTAAACACAAAAAGAATAAACGTTTTGTCATCTTGTTTGTTTTTAGGAGAAAAAAAGAAAACCATGCATTACCCAAAAAAAATATATATATAGTTATAAATTTCCTATATGAAAATACATTTCTTATATGATCCAAATTATAAATATCAGATAACAATAATATTAATAAGTGAATTTTAATATATGCCTTCAAAAAAAGGGTGCTTAAGCAAAAAGTTTGGTATGAAAGGTGACCTGACTCACACCTACACTTATTATCAGAAACAAATAAATTTGAAAAGCCGTATGAACAAAGCAGTATACAAAAATAATTTAATAAAACCTATACAATTTGGACTTCAAAGTAAGAATCTCTTCTTTAAATATATAAATATTGAGATGTTATACCACTTTTTTTTTCTGTCTTTTCTTTATTATTTATTTAATTGTTTTCTAAATAAATATTATGTATATAATATTTAATTTGTAGTATTATTAGTTGGTATGAATGTGTCAATTGTACTTTAGATATATTCTAAGATGATATAATCACAAAGCTAATGGGGCTTTAGCTTTTCTTTATTTCTTTCTCTCAATTGGGGACCATCTTATCACTTGACCCTGTCAAACTGTAGACATCTAGATTAATTACCACAGAATTATTGTATTTCTATGTATTTATTTAATAAAATAAAATAAAATAAAATAAGAAATGGGCTGAAAATGAAGATTCAATACAAATTTCAAGAGAAAAATCCAAACATTGAACTGAATTTGTCAGTTAATTGGGATTGCTCCCTGCCTCCCTATTTCTACACCATTTTTGGCACGTCGTATTCCTATTTATTTTTTTAAAGAAAAAACGATAAAAATATATTAAGTAAAATATATACTCTTAAAGAGATATTCATTAAATGGTAAAAGAAAAATATTTCTACATATAGATGACTTTCATCTTAAGTTTTGTGGCATATGGGTTGTAGAAGTTCATCAATAATGTATTGTACTAGATATAGGTTTTAAATAGTGGGCTTTCTTTTATGATAATTATGCTGCCCAAATATTAGAATTATATGTAACATATATTTGAAATTTCCATGGGGAAAATGATGAGTACAATTATAAGGGTTTTGGGAAATAATTCAATTATAGGTCTTATTGCCCTACTTAATCAAGAAGCTATATATAAGGAGAAATAAAAAAGTAAATGATGTTGATGATCATTTTGGGCCATAGGAATCCCTTAATTAATTCTAACTTTAAAAAGGGTCCATTATATGGTGGGGGTGATCAATATTTCCACCTAAATTGCGTCATTTTTTTATCACTTTGCTAATCTAATTTGTAATTAATTTGAGTAGCATGCTGGCCTAATTATGGGGGTATAAAGTATTATTATATATGGTAGTTTTTAAAATTTGAAGCCATATTTAGGTTAATTGTATGCAATTTAATTGTGAATTTTATATTTATCTGTTTCACACAATTATAATATGTTTTATTGTACAAGAGAAATAAACACATCCACCGTCAAACCTAATCTATTCTTAAAAATTTTCAATATTTATATGACAAATATGATAAGCCTAAGTTACTGGATTTAATCATTTGAGGTGTAAGGCCAATTTAAAGAGAATATTTCGGTATTTTCTTTGTTTAAATAATAATAATAATAATAAGCCTAGGGTAGTTAACCAACTGTTTTATTTGGTTAACTGTCCAATTCTCATGATTGGTTGGTTTCGATGGGACGGATTTTTTATTTATCGGTATATTTTTCTGATAATATTGAATTTTTTTGTTAGATATAAACATATCTTCTTTATAATAATTAATTGTTTCTTTCATGGAATTTTTAAAATAAAAGCCACTAGGCGCTACGAGTAACTTTGTAATGATAATATAATAGTAATAATAATTAACAATATTTATTATAAAACAATGGAAATCTGTGGGGTCGTCCCTCTTTATTTTCTGAAGATTCTTTTCACACTAAACGGGACTTAGGAAAACATTTCATACTAGATGACAACAAATTAAGTTGACCAAATAATATGAATAACAAATCCATATTTAGATAGAGTAAACCTTACTCAAACAAAAAGGTTTAAAATTATACAATACACTTTATAATTTATCTGCATGCATATGGACTTATCCAGAAAAAAAATGCACTCTTATTGATTTTATTATTTCATTTTAATTTACTTATAAAAGCACGTCAAAACTTGTATTTGTATTATCCGACAATTGGGATTTTTCTAGTTCACCTATTTTCAGTTTATTGGATAAACCAAATGGTAGAAAAAAGGCATAAACAAATTGTTCAAATTTTTATCAAACCAAAACACAAAGTCAATTCAAATGGTTCAAATTTTTATACATGTTTTTATCATTTTGCAACTAATTATATTGAGGTTTGTTGACTCAATGGACAAAGCTAGATAGACTTTCATAATCGTTTTAAATTTAACTATATAATCTTTGATTAATTTTTCAAGTTTATATTTAAGGAATATCAAATCAGACAATATATTCTGTCCAAATCTAATCCAACTAAGTTACTTTATCGATTTTTTTCCATAAAATTTCTACTATTTGGTTCAATTTCGTTTTGTTAATATATATGTCTAGTAAACTAATAATATAAAACACATAAGACCTTCTAAATAAGCTCGATTTATTAGCAGTGAAATTCGAGCTTTCTCTCAGATAATTACTTTTAAGCTTAATAAATGGTCAACTAAATTTGAACAATACTTGATTTAGCTCTAACTACCGAATCCCATGAAAAATTTAATCATTGTTAGTTGTAACCATGCGATTAGCACTCATTAATTAATAGTACTACATGATATATCATACATATTGGTCGTTAAGCTACCAATGTCTTTTCACAAAAATATATTAATATTAGATCATCATAGTTTAGAAGTTATAATTATATTTCCAATTTTTTTCAAAAACACAAATTACATCAAACAATTTAACACAGTGATGCTGGGTTGAGGGAGAAGAAATTAGGCCCAATATAAGCCCACTCATTTTAAGCCCAATAGTTTTTCTAAGTGAAGAGTCCATAACCAATGGGAAAGCCCAATTAAGGAAATTATAGAACTACTGGACTCTCTTTTAATAAAGAAGCCCATTATGTTTATTTGGTTCGAGATAAGAATTATGTATCCATATGTTGGAAAAACATCTTGAGCATATATATATTTGAAAAATGGCAATTAATTGGGCATCCATATGTGGAGATGTATATCAACACAATTAATTTAACTTTCTTGTAAATTTTTTGATACATATAATAATTAATATACAATAAATAGTGTATATCATGATACTTAATAGTATAGGAAATATATGTGAGGCTGAGGGGCAACATTTAATTTTAGAGGGCGTTGGATCGGGTGCAGTTGTTGCTGTACAGTACAGTGCATTCAGGTGGAGAATTAAATTTATATAAGCCACGTCACCTGATTCGTCTTTATTCGAAAATTTCAAATTATTACAAGTCACTAACAAGAAATGATATTAAATTAAAATGCTGCCTCAAATATCAATTCTATATAACATATCAGGTTTAATAATATTCATATAACATATATAATTATAATTATATAGAGGTAAGTTGAATAATTTTCCCACATAATCGACATCTTCATTTTACCAGTATATAATATATTATCAATTTTTATGATAGAATGAAACAAAAACCTAATAACAAGTCTTGTCAACTATGTGAAGATAAAAATACAATAATATTTTATCAGATATTTTTCAGAGGGTGTCAGAACTCTGCTCACGTGGGTCCCTCGTGACTTTTGTTTTTTCTCATCTCCAATATTTATTTATTTTTCTTTTTTAGATACAAAAAGAAAGAAAGGTTCTAGCATGCGGGCATGCCATATCTTATGTAGATCCCTCACGTGTCTTCACGTGCTTTATTTTCTTCGAGATTTTTTACCCATTTACTATTGTTATTTTGTTAATGTTTATATATATTGAGCTTTATCATATTGTATAAATTTGTTAGTAAGAATACTCAATATTTAACAAAAACAAATCAAAGAATATTTCATGAGTAAATAAAGATTTATTCCACGAAATTATGTAAGATTAAGAGTTGAGAAAGTAGATTGTAGCTTATTTACTATTGGATAATGAAATAATGTAACATTAAAAGTTGAGAAAGTATATTAATTATATAATAATTAATTGAATATTCAATATATAATAACGTAACATTTCATTTAAAAAAAAAACACTACATTTATTTAAAAACTTTCCTAATACTAATTTCTTGCTAAAATTGAGAGGAGAGTGACGTGGAGCAGAAAAAGAAGTCTTTGGTCATATCAATAGAATGGGGTACTTGAAGCTGGACCACCCGAGCCCAGTGGGTCGGGTCATTTGGGGCCGGGCTTTAGCTGGTTTCCACCTGCAATTTCTGACACTTACTCGTATATTTGGATCCTATTCCGCAGTGCATTCATTGCTCTCTTGGAAATTACCTTAATACCCCTCCCACTAGATCCCCTACTTTTGTCCTCTATTTTGTTAATTAACTAATTTGAGGTTAATTAATCAACTTAAATTAAACTAGTCCAACAAGGCTTTTAGTTAACACTACTACTATTTTATTAAGTTTGTGATTCTTTTTAGCATATATGGAATATCTATCCAAAAACTATGATAGGATATTTTTTCTCTCTTAAAATTGATGGCTAATTGAAGTGATAAATGGAAAGCTTTAGAAAAGAAAAAGTTAATCCAACAACGAAATTGTCTATTAGTCTAATTGCATGATAATTGATTGTAATTGTTGATATCTATTCATTGTTTGGTAGCTTAATTAAATATATATATATTAATAGAATAAATAAAATAATGTAATAATTTCAATTATAAAGAGATTATAGTTTCCTCTAAAAAAAGCATGGAATATGAGGAAACCCTTTCAAACAATAGTTTGAAACTATGATGCATGGAATAACTTTCTACTACTCTTTTTTCAATCTATTTTAATATGCAAATAAAAATAAAGAACAATCTAACCTCAACTTAAGTTCAAATAATGGCATATCAATAGTTCATTTCAGGGAAGAATTATTCATTCTAATTAACCATCTAAAACTTGAAAACTAATGAAATAAATTGCAAAACATACAAACATATTAGTTTTATATATAATTTGAGATTATATTAATGAAAATTCATTTACTTTTATTAATTAGGATATAGGTGTTTATGTGCACATATAAATAAAAGCTAGTAGTAATTAGGAGATTTGACCAAAAAAGTAAGAGATAACATGTGAAGCATCGTTCATTTTTACATGCTCCAATGCACTGCCACAAGATATATATATATCTTTTTTAATCTCTGAGAATAACACCTAGAGAACCATATTTTTTTTCTATATTATCATTAGACCCTAGAATATCTTGGTTTTTGTAAATTACAATATTATATTATTATTATTTACATTATTATATTAAAAATGACAGTACTTTGAAGGAGGAGAAGAACCCTCCCTCCTGGGGTTAAGTATTTTAAGTTACCAAGAAAGAGTTACTACTACTCTCTTTCAAACAAAAATTCCACTTTGTTTTAATGACACCCCTATTTCAATTTCATTTGTCACATGGATTTATGCCATCAATGTTCAAATTTTTAATTACTCAATTCTATTATTTTTTCAAACCCGACCCAAACCCGTTAAAATACCCGGATCCTGAGCCTTTTTTTGTTCAATAGTAATATGAATATGCCCAAAATAGGGCCTTTTTTCTTGGGGTGGTCATTTTTTGCTAATTTATCATATATGGAAAATAAATGGTGAAATTATAGTAAATATTGAACATGAGCCCCTGAAATTCTGTTTAAATTTTATGGCAAAGCTGATGAAAGTTACACAGACAATTTCTGGGTTTTAGCTGAAATGGAATTTAGCATTGTCAGCTTAGCTCCTTTTCTCTTTCTCATCATCTTACATGAAATATTTTTAACTTTTAGTGTAAATTACAGAACAGTATTTTCACATGTATTATTATTTTCTAATATATATATATATATATAATAATATTATATATTATGGCCTTGAAACCCTAACCTCTAGCTTCTGCTTTTCTCTCTTGTTCCCAAAGCTGCACAAAACAGACAGGCTTACCCCTCTACTCTATACTCTGTTTTTTTTTTTTTAAATAATTTAAATTCTGTTTTCTTCTTTTTTACTTTCCCTTGCAACTGTCTTGTCTCTACTGTCTTTTTCTCAAGTGCCCTGCCCTGCCCTGCCCTGCCTCACTGTTTAAAACTTCTGAATTTTGATATAACACTTCATATTAATTATCAACAATTATCCAGATTCTTTTTTTTTTTTTTTTAAATGTTAAATCTGATTAGTTGCTAATAACAAATTAAAAAGATTCATTCTTTTGTCTGATCTACCAATTAGGTAAAAATGTTATAAATTTACAGAAGAATGGGGTTCTTTTTTCAGTCATGTGCTCTTCTATCATATCAAATAAATGACCCAAAATAACCAAATGAATTGTGTTATTATATATATTTTATAATTTTCCAACAAATCAGTATAAATCGTAAAGAACCCTTTTTTTACCAGCTTTGAATACACTACAAAATCCTAAATCTGAGTCAGTATTCAGTAAACTCACTCACCCTCTGACTATTGTTTGCACTTTTTCAATGGACTTCAATCTGAAGCAATGGAGAGAAGATGAGTCAGATCAAACACAAACATCATCTGCAAAGCTACCAAAACTTCTGCAACTCACACAATCTTCTTCTTCTTCTTCTTCTGATGCACTCCCTTTGTTTCTATCTCCTCAACCTAATCTCTCACCACAATACTCTCCTTCTGATCTTCATAATTCTAATCCCACAAAATTTCCCAGTATACCCCTCTCTCTCTCTCTCTACTTTTCTCTTTCTTGTTTCAGAAAGTCTTACTACTTGCTGTTCTGAAAAGTTTTCAGGGTTTTTTTAGCTTCAAAGTTTGGTAATTAGTGTTGTTTTTTGTTTGGTGTACATGCAGGGATGGGAAGCTACTTCAACATGGCACAGTGGCAAGAGCTTGAACTTCAAGCTTTGATCTTTAGACATATGATTGCTGGTGCTGCTGTTCCTCCTGAACTACTTCATCTTGTTAAGAAAAGTCTCGTTACTAATTCTCCACATTATCTCTGCAACCCTCTTCATAACTACTATCCTCATTATCAGCCACCTTGTAAGTTTAACAAAAATCACTGCTTTTGTTGTTTAAGTTTGAAATATTGGTGGGTCTGTGTTGATATTGCGTAACCTTGTTCTTGATAGCTATTTTTGTTGTGAGATCTATGAAGAATGATTTAGCAGTTCATTGTTTCTGTTTTATACTAGAAATTTGCAGTTTGATAGTTAAGTATACTGATTTAATCGAGTCATATATGGTGGATTAGTGGTGCAATCAGGGTACTGGGGGAGAGGGGCGATGGATCCAGAGCCAGGGAGGTGCCGGAGGACTGACGGCAAGAAGTGGCGGTGCTCGAGAGATGTGGTGGCGGGGCAGAAATACTGCGAGCGGCACATGCACCGCGGCCGTAACCGTTCAAGAAAGCCTGTGGAAACTCCCACATCCACCACCACTACTACCACCCCTTACGGCGGCAATGGCGGTGGCGAATCCCTGAAAACCAGTCTCTCCGTCGCTAATCAAGGACTGGCGGCGGCTGGCGGTGGCACCTCTCATTTTACTCTTTCCGGGCCTTCACCTTCCATGGATCTTCTTCACCCCAACCGAAGGTATATTAGCTAATTAAATTTCAAGTATTAAGTTCGTTTGACGTAATTTTTGCATAATTAGTTATAGAGTTTTCACTTTTTTCAAAACGTCATTTTGTAAAGCAAAATTATTCAAACAAGATCATAGGAAAAAAGGGCCAAAACAGTCATTAAAATAGCGAGTTTTGGGCTTCAAATGCATATTTTAGCTTTTCAATCGATGGCCAAACGCACCCTTAGTCTGTTAAATAAGCAAAGTAGTTAATTTGAGAATAAATATGTAAAATCCTATGCAAATGAGTTTTAGGGGTCCAAATTCTTTATTAGGCTTTTGAGGGTTATCATGGAATTGAAAATGGATATTATAGAGGCATCTTTGCTCCCCAAAAGGAAGAAAAGTGAAGAAAATAGATGTACAATGATCTAAGCCATCAATTGGTTTGATATTCTCAAACAACTTTTCATCTTGCTCTTAGATTTTAGTAAGAGGGGTCCTCAAAATGAATTCACTTTCTATTATTAGCTCAATGGAGCCTATACTGACCCACCACTGTCTTTAATGTAGGACCCTGTTTTGATATTTTACCTTAGTATGGTCCAAGGGCCTTTGATTATGCTCAAATTCACCCCAACCACTTGTTTCTCTCATCCCTTATCTAAAACTCTATTTATGTCCCACCAACTTATACCGCCATGATTTCAGTATTTCACTTTATGATACGATATTTTAACAATTACATTTATATAGTATTCGATATTTACTCTTAATTTGGGCTCTAATACGATGCTTATAGGCCTTCGGACTCTGTGATAGAGACAAAGTACCCGTTTGAAGCCCAAAACGATGGTCAACCCGTTGAAAATCGAACCCTTAGACATTTCTTCGATGATTGGCCTAGATCAATTCATGGGTCGGAAAATACAACGACAAATTTGTCCATTTCAATGCCCGGAAACCCTTCATCCGATTTCTCCTTAAAGCTTGGAACGGGCAATGTTGATGAGTCGTCTAGGGATGAAGTTGAGAGGGATCGACCCCAATTCACATGGGGCTCTAATACGGTTGGTCCGATGGGTGGGCCCCTTGCGGAGGCGTTGAGGTCTTCGATATCTACTTCATCACCGACGAGTGTACTACACCGGTTATCAAGAGGATCTACTTTGGAGGCTAGCTTTATTAGCTCCTAAGTTTGGTCATATCTACACTTTGGACCCTAATCTTTTATGATGTGTTCCATTGGCTTGTGTTGAGTGTTTCTTTTTTCCTTGCTTTTGGGTGTTTTTCATTTTTCTTTTCCACACTTGTTAATCGTGTGATTCTCTTTTATCTTTTGATCTCTTTTGATGGTTGCTTTCCGATCTTGGTGATTATGTTTATGTACAAACTTTGTTAAGTGTTCTGTACTAAGTTTTCAATGATGTTTAACTTGCATTCTTTTGATTGGGAGATATACATAAATGAGACATAGAGGATCTATGAAGAAATTAGTAGATTCTGAAAAATCTTAAATGACCAAATTTGCCTCCAAGAAGACGATACGAACAATTTTCACAATTCCATACTTCTTTTTAATAGCTCAATTTCAATTCTGAATACACCAAAGTATAACTGTTATTCAAATTGCTCTAACATCAATTTGGAATACACTGAAATGCTGTTATCATACATACATATTGGTTTGTGCAGTAACATACCGACATGGGGAGAGAAATAAATGCAATTACCATTCTCGAAATAAATACTACTACTACTTTGAACTTATTTTGGCTGTGATGGCTTTGTGATAATAAACCAATTTTTCTTTCTATCAAGGGAACTTTTTTGTTTGAGAATAAAGAAAAGCTTCAACCATGCATTATTTACTTCACTAACACATCTTATGTCAAGAGAGCTTCAGTCCCATATTTCAACACGAAAACCTAAAAAAAAAAGCTCACAAAAATGCTATATATAACCAATTAATCCTTCACCATCACGAGATTGCATAATGAAACGAAAATTCATAGACCAAGAACATGAATATTTCCACGACGAAAAAGCACTGCTCCCAATTGGGTCAATTTAAAAAACATCATCCAGATGAATAATGTCTGAGAAACTCTGTACACATACATATTTGTCTTAGCTAGAATTTGATGCAAATATGGAACTATATAGTAAAAAAAAACATTATGCCTTATTCAAATACCATAATGAGAAAAACCCATCCCACAAATGAGTATCTACTTATCTGACCTCCCCTGTTATTTTCCTCCTTTCTTTGTTTCAGGAACAACATATAGTGATTGTGCAACGAGACTACATTGAGCACGTTGCAGCTATGACTGCAGTCACCGAGTCATAGTCACATTGCTCATGAAACAGAGTCTGATATAACTACTAACCTCAGCCTTCAATTGGTTCCACTTCATTTTCTACCAAGGCATATACCACTGCTGTTCTAGAAGGTGCATAGATCATAAATGAACGAGGCCGCTCATCGTGCCACCCATCCTGTATAGACCAAGTTCGATGAAAATAAAGTAAATATTTTAGTTTAAATTCAAAAAATATATTAACCAAAATAAATTTATATATTTTAAATTTTTAGGAAAATTTTCTCCCTAATCAGTACTGTAAAGCAATATCCAATTTAATTAAGTAGACATCAGATAGAAGAAATGTCATTTCTAAAACATGAAGAAGACCATCTGATAAAAGTAGTATTAACAAGATTTAGATATTTCTAATCTTTTTTTTTTTTTTTAAATTTTCATGAAAAACATAAATATTAGAGAGAGAGTGAGATTATCTTACAGAAGTAAAATACTCCGCCTCATGACTAATTCTACCAAATCCTCCAAATAAAGGATCATCAGAGTCCAAAGCAACCTGTAAAAGGTAGTTAAGAATATTGGTTTCATAAAAGATTGAGAAAAAAAAATTGCTAATTAAGAAGATGCCCAGGCAAGCAAAATAACAGGTGGCAATGACATTCATATCTCGCAAGGCGATCAACTTCAATAAATCATTTTCTAGTCATACCTTATATTTTCCTGGCTTTGAGCAGCCAATGCGATAATCTGAATAACTATTAGTCCAGTGAAAATTGAAGACAAAGACTAAGTTCCCTCTTTCAAATACAATCATCCTATCTCCTTCGTCCTTCCTTGATATGTATTGATGCTCTGACGTCATGAACTGCAGAAAACATACACAACAAACTTTTAACTGTAAATATACAATAATCAAACAAAATTAGCAGAATTGAAAGGTTAATTCCAATTTGCTTATGAGATCCGCTAAAGCCTCAAAAAAATATGGTAAAGCAGCTTAAAGTTGGTTACTGAGTCATCCAACTAGAATGGTAAGTCTCAGTCAGCTCCTCGTTAAGACCAATTGTGAGACTCCAAAATCAAGTTGTTACCAGATGCCCAAATATACTCATTAAACCAGATTATATTCATGTCAAGCAATAAGCCTAAACCAGGAAAAATTTACTTATATATATAAGATGACACATGAAACATGTTCACGGACTACGGGATCGAATTACTAAAGCAAAAACGATTAAAATTTTCAGGGCATTTGTGCACCATGTAATGAAGAATCTTTTCGCTTATACTTTTTCCAAACTATTTAATATGAATTACTCATGCACTTAATGAAAAAGAAATTACTTGGAATAAATAATTATGGCAAATACTTGGTGCAAGGAATACATACACTGTATTTTTCTTCAAGATGCTGCATTGCACGGTCAAATTCTTGCAGTCCATGATATCTTAAATATTCTGCATCACCCTGGATATCCATCGAAGTTAAATTGGAAACAAAACGCTCAATTGACTTTAGAGATTGCACAGTAGATTCTGCCGATGGTCAGTGTAAAGTAACATCATCCAATAAAGTTTAGTAAGAGTTTGCAATGCTGTATTGACTTTAGAGATTGCATAGTAGATTCTACCTAAGGTCAGTGTAAACTAACATCATCCAATAAAATTTAGTGAGACTTCTTACTGCAAAAATTATTGACGAGATCAGAAAAAATCAAATCTTTTAATTTGAATTTCATCTTTCAACAAGGTACTGAATTCTTAGTTTACACTTTACATTAACAAGAAGTCACAGGAACGACCCCACTACTCAAAATAATACTATCATAAGTTTGTGATAATACTCACCAGGTCAAATCTACGTCGGCACTTGTCAAAACTGTTACCATTTCCAGGAACGACCCTCCCATCTGGAAGATGTTGATCACCTCTTGGAAAATCTATCCACTCTGTTGTGAAAGGAGAAAGGGCTTATATCATAACGTGTTTTTTTGTATTTAAATGAAAGTCATGTTCTCGCATATATAAACATAAACTACTTTATATTCAATCCTTCTCATAAATACAACAACGCATAAGTACCAGGATGTCCAAATTCATTTCCCATGAAATTCAGGTATCCTTCTCCACCTAATCCCATTGTGATAAGCCTAATCATCTTGTGTAATGCTATTCCACGATCTATTAAGGGAGTAGATGGTCTATCCAATGCCATGAAGTCATACATATCCTGAGAAGAAGATTTGAACACAATAATAAGCTTAGAAGCAGAAGTGGAATGCGTTTTAGATCTTTCAGAGTATTAAAGAGAGAGAGAGAGAGAGTCTTTTAAAAAAGAAATATAACACAGGGTGCAAATAGCAAATTATCCACCCATGGGGTATATAATTATTCGTGAATGAGAAAAAACATCAATTATAACATGTTCTACTGAAGCAATAAATCTGTCTCTGTAGAAGGATAAAACTGCTCGAGGGAATAATTGAAAGACCTGGATTGCATTGAAAAATATGAGTATTTCTTTTCAATATGAGAAAAATTTATACATAATTTTATGTTGTCTGGAGCATTTTTTTTAAGTCACTTCATGTCTGGAGATAAAATGCCAAGGAGGATGGAATTATTAAGGGGGGCAAGAATAACAATGACATTGTTTCAGCAGAAAAAAAAATAACCGTTGAATCTCAGGCTAATTTTGCATGCATGCATCACCTTATCCATCAGCCAGAATGCAATAGTTTTATCACCAACCAGGGCTTGGTCATGACTTTCTGCGTAGGCAACACATTTTTCTAGCCACCTTCTGTTAGTCAGAGTGTGTACGATATCTCCCATTTGCCAATCCTCATCCCTTTTCCTGCATCAAATAATGAGGAATAGACAGATACTTAAACATGACCAATGCATAAGCAGTATGCCTACAGCTCTTTGACAATCAGCATGTGGAAGGTTGGTTAAAGTACGATTATGTAAGATTCAAAAAAAAAAAATTTACTTGAACCTAGAAGAAAATGGAAGTTGGTATTTATTTGAACGAATCCGATCCTTATATCTTTTTATCATTTTTCATGGTTCCATATATTCATCAATTTCTCATACTACAATAACCCCAAGCCTGTAACCCCATAAAATCTCACACTTCCCTTTTGTGCTGCCAACGAGTTGTGGACTTCTAAACTTCGCATGAAGAAACAATACATGTACGAAAATCAGAGATCAAATATTTGCATGGTTTAGGAGCATGGGTTACATACTTGAGCATTTCGATCCACTTGTCAGCAATTGCCATATGTAGACGATAGTCAAACCCAATCCCACCATCTTGAAGAGGAATACAGAAAGTTGGCATGCCACTAACCTGGACATAGAAGTTTTCTATGAGAAGTTAGCCATATTCATTTCGCGATAAGGAAGAAGCAATTCCGGTTCATCATTGCTTAATACATGCATTAATAAGCAGTCACTATCGATAGTGATAGCCCCAACTTACAAGGATAAAAGGTTTGCTAATGTTCGTTTATGTAAGAAAATCTGTATGTACATACTTATAAAGATACCCATATTCAAATAGAAAAACTAAATAATAGAAGTATGGTTATTAATTTGGTGGAAGAGCATATAAATGGGAGTCTGGGACTATAAAAGAACAGAAAACAAATAGAAATTGGAGCAGAGGAGTTCATGACAAATATAGAAATTCAGACAGATATATACCGAAATTTGGGAGAAAAACAGTGGAGCCAAGGGGGGGGGGGAGAAAAAAGAGAAGATTTACCAATGTACCCCCAAGCCCCACCCCCATCCAAAAGCAAACAAACGAGGCATGGCTTACATTGTTCTATGTTATAGTGACAAACTTACATCTTCACCAACGGTTATTGCTTCAGGAAAGAGCCCGTGAATAAGATCATTAACCAGCATCAAAAACACTACAGCATCAACATCTGTGGCGAATCCAAAGTACTCATTGTAGTTCCCAGTGAAGGCCATCTATATACAAACATATATTAGTTCTGATATTGAATGGAACATCGAGGGGAGGATGATATGAACAAAAAATACACTGTACCTAAACGCTTTCATCAACTGGATTTTTTAATCACTGAGATGTCGAAATCAGAATATGCGTAAAGCTTAATGATGTTCCCATACTAAATTTACATCTTAGTCTAGTTCCTAGTATGTCAAGTTTGATTTATTTACAGCTCAATTACACCCCACCTAACAATCGAATGCCATAAAAGAGGGACTGACCACTTCAGAGTATAATATCAACTGACAACAACTCTTGGGCTGGAATACTGAATACATTCCAAACTCACTCAATAATGTCCTTTAATTATAATTTATAAATGCAATGCTGATTGGGAAACAATTCAACAATGGGTTGTTAGTCCAACATCTAAATGAATAAGATGGACACAAAACATAAACGATAATGAAAAAATAATGAAAAGGTAATATATAAGGAACTCCAGAACCTTATTATCTCATCAGAAGAACAGAAAGCCAATGATATAAACAACCTATTGTCTGAATTGTCAAAGTGAAATATTAAAAGAAAACACTCAGTTTTAGCCTATTCTTCCCTCACGTTGCCATTTGATATAAACAGGTGAAGAACAGTAGCAAGCTGATGAAAAAGAGTACAGTGAACCAGAACTTTTTCTTTGAACGAAACATGGGAGTCACTTGTATTTGAAATTGAGCATTTTATGCAGTTTATTTATAAGCCTTTGTCATTCGATATCTATCAAGTCATCTACAACTTCATTCAATTAATTGGCAAACAAATTGCCCTACTGACCAATAAGACGGTACCTGCAAACCATGGTGAGTATACATCATTGATGTCACACCATCAAATCTGAAACCATCAAACTTGTACTCATCCAACCACCATCTTGCGTTAGACAGAAGATATCTTAACACCTACAACCAAGGCATTTAGATGCCAATAATGCTGATATTATTGAAGGAAAAAGTAAAATAATGACATCTATCATCAACTTTGAAGATGGTACGTACTTCCCACTGCCCATAGTTAAAAAGACGAGAGTCCCACACCCAATGATAACCACGTGTTCCAGAGTGAAAGTAACAGCTATCAGTGCCATCAAACATGTTCAGCCCATCCAAAGTATTATTTGATGCATGGCTGCATAGGTTAACAAATTATTGAGTTGAACATTAAGGAAATATGAAACAATTTCTGCTTTGAGAGATTACTAATAGTTAAGTGATGGCATTAAACCAAAGGCAAAAGCAGAAAAAATAAAGAAAATATAGAATAGGGAATGAACTTAAAATAGAGGGTAGGGAAAGATAAATGTTTAAGAAATCAAGCAGCAATGTCAACTATCATAGTCAACTCTGAACAAACACCTTGTAAGGCCTTTATGCGCCAGAAAATTGGAAAATATGCATCAACATCCAATTCACATACACACAACACATATCCAAATTTAGCACGAGACCTTCAATATACAGGTAGATGATGGAGTATTTATTACTTCCTAGTGGTTGAAAAAGCAGATAATATAAGAACGAGCCAGTCCACTAATATTTTCATGGAATTCTTATGGAATATAATGCTGACTGACTATGAAGTTTGGATGTATACTTCACACATTGTATCATGGGCATTTAATTATTACCTGTGCACAATATCCATCAGAACAACCAGACCCAACTCATGAGCTTTATCTATTAAAGACTTGAGATCGTCTGGAGTACCAAACCGACTGCTTGGTGCAAAGAAGTTTGTCACATGGTAACTGAAGCATGTCAATGGAATATACAACTTTGTTAGAAAAAGAAGGAAGGAAAGAACATGGAAGAGGAGAGAGGATAATTCACAGAAGTTTACATATACTATAAAGCTTTACATAAATGATTTAAACAACATAACAACTAAGGTAATGCAAATTACCCAAAACTGGCATAATATGAATGCTCTTGAATTGCCATTATCTGAACAGCATTGTAACCAAGTCTTTTGATGCGAGGGAGCACTTCGTCTCTGAAGTTGGCATAAGTATTGATACGAGGCTCCTGTATTCAAGGTCAAGAATATTAAGTAGCAACATACATCAGATCGGTATCAAAGAATGAAGCCTAAATTTGTCAAAACAACTTGGATATCATGGACAACTTTTCCAATGATTGCTGTTTCTAGAGCTGCACCATGAGTCTTAAGAGACCCATGGATAGCATCCAAATCAAATAGAAATGAATAAAATTGCGGTAACTTAAGCAGGGGAAACAAATTTATTACATAAGAGAGAAGAGATGGATACCGTACTACTCATTCCGACATGAGCTTCATATATTCGTAATGACTCTGGTCTCTTTGGACGAGGATGTTTAAAAACATATTTTTCCTGCAAAGTTATTCAAAAAGCATTATAAGACAACAAGTACAGAAAACAAGAAACCAGTAGATAAACAATCATTTCTAACTTTTTAAACTTTCAAGAATCAAGCAACTGTCAAGAGATCGATCAAGATAAGTGCTCATCAGTGTTTCAGGTTTATTTAAGAAAACCTTGGAGAACTGAATTTTGTCCCCTTGTGTTCCAAAATCATCAAGAAATTTTCCGCCATTTTATTCAAAGACAATAATGTTAACAACATAACTGGCAGAATTCGTAAATACCTCTTCCGGTGGATCATAATATATTCCATTATATGGAATTTCTCCAGGAGCCTGAACAGAAAACTTGATCCAAGCTGGTATGGAGTCTTTGATTCCCGAAGGAGTATCCATACGAATCTACATAACAATACATAGATATTATTCACCAGCCTGCCTTACCAGTAGATAACATAAAGAGCAAAATAGATGCCATTCATTGCAATATATATCTGGCCACTGGATGCCAAAACTGTTAAGCATTTAACAAAGGAATCAATGACGGGAATAGAATTCCTACAGAAATTTCAATATCAAATAATGTGAAGCAATTGAATTCATATAAAAGTACAGCTGCAACATTTTTAAATACGCAAAAGCAGCTCCTGCCATTAAAAAATATTACCTTTACTCGGGAACCATGGGGTATAGCTGGAGATCCATCTGCATTGTTTGGCAAGAAAATCTCCCAAATGCCAAATTCATTCTGTAAAAAATCTCTGTGAGTAAGCATGTTACAGAAATTTGATATGGTGAAGATCGCTAAGCAACAAATAAGTGAGTTATATAATTCAGCCATAATAAGAAACAAGTAAAACTAAACCAGAATATGATGCGCTGTTTTACTGATACTAAGTCAGCACAACAAAGGAAAAAAGCATTTCAGAAGAAAAATATAAGCTCTTGAAGCAGAAGAAACTACTCTTGAAGTGAATGAACAACTCCAGCTTTTCGACACTCAACTAGCGGAATATATAAAACACAGGACATTGTGACATTCAAAAGGACCAACTAAAGCTTACACGAGTCATGACATCAGCGTTAGGGTTCCAATTGTTGAAATCTCCAATAAGTGTAGCTGACTGCATGTTCAGTAAAAAAATGTAAGAATTACACAAACAACGCATCTCAATCTTGGAAATGATGATATAACCATTTTATGTACCATCACTTCTTCATAAATAAAATATAAGCTGTTACAAGACAACCTACCTACCTCTTACTACACACAGGCACGTATCCTTGACAATGACTATCTAAAAGAGAACTTGAAAAGGATAACACAAGCCAGTTGAAAAATAAGGCAGGCAGGCACCCTTGACAATAACTTTATAAAGAAAGACTTAAGAGAAAATATAAGTGATCTAGATTAAAAAAACTAATTGACTGATGAGGTGGGAAAAACTGCAGAAGAATTATATGTCCTACTGCACCAGAATAACAAGCAGCACTAACCTTGGCTCCAGGTGCCCACTCCCTATAAGTGATACCTGCCTCACTGATACAAATTTAGCATAAATTAGCACTGAAGTACCTAGAAATGAAGATTTTTTAATCAAAATAAAAGCTAATCATTTCACATAAGAAGTATTACTATGTCTTGAGGCTGTCTAGTACGAGGAACAAAATAATAATTATCAACAGGGTAGCACATACCTACGAGTAAAACCAAATTTCTCATAACCACGAGAAAATACTTCTAATCCGCCTTCATATTTGTCAATTGCTTCTCGCAATTTTTTATACTGCCCATATCTGTAAAAAACAATATTATGTAATGAGAGTGTGAGACAAACAAATGAGATAACTTCCGAATGCAGCTCTTGTGATGTTAATTTCAGAAACCCCTACTGAGAAATTGACAAATGAAAAGAATCCTAACATGTCTAGTATAATAATACAGTAAGAACACTGGCTTTTCAAGTATAATAAATTCTCAAACGAACACCATAAGTCAAGCCTAAATGGATCTTTTATATCTCAAATTTTACGTCTGTCCAATAATTCCTTTGGGTACAAGTCAAAACAATCTTACCTATAATCGAGATGTTCACGGTAATTGCTCAAAAGTGGATCTATCTCATATATCCTCTGACCGACTCCAGGTGGAGGGATGACCCGATCTCTGACCCTAGAAGATTCATCACTTATCGCGTCATATGCTGTCTCCGAGGTTCCTTCAGTGGAGCTAATTTGCTCAACCAAGTCTTCCCGATCTTCAATTTCCATCTCAAGTCCCTCCTCAGAACTTTCTACATCATCTGATATCTAGGAGAAAAAATCACACAGGAAAAGAAAATAAATGAAAGGGGAATATATTGCTCACTTGGATATTGCTTCATACATGGTCAAAAGAGCACCGATGAAATAATGCCACTTCTTTTAATCAGTTTCCATGATCAAAATAAACCCAATTGCAAGATGAAGGTTTGTGATGGTTGCAATCATAAAGAGACCTCTTGAACCACAAATGTTTACAGATGAGTGTTAGGTTATTTAGCTAATAACTCAAAGTTTTCAACTGTCATTAGCTTTTCCTTCTTACCTGATAATTTTTCCTATTTCAGATTATCACGTTTCCCACTTTTTATTTTCTGAAATTACTCATTTATTTTGTCTTCGTGGAAGTAGGGGGGTTATCTAGATTCATGCTAACATGCCTGGGAATTATCTGAAACTATCTCAGAGACCTCGAAATTTTGTATTGCGGATGTGTCATCATCATTCTCAGTGCCTGGAACAAGGACCTTCTCTGATGCCGTTGCAGTAGAAGATTGGGATCCAGACTCATAAGTCTTTCCACAAAAAATCTTGCCTGCAAAGAAGCGCCAAGTTAGCTGAACTTTTCCAGAATGCAATATCTACAGGTAACAACAATAAAGTAAGGCCAAGGCGCCAAGCTAAAGAATCCTAGATCAGGACAACTTAGACCATCTCCTCAACAACTTAATTCTTTTTAATTTGTTTTAACAAATCGAGAATCTTATCCCGTCCACTAAGAATCCAAAATAAGTGAAGCTCTATCTATCTTTATGACAACTTCAATTCTTTAAGCCTGTATGTACAAATCAAATGGTGAGCCTAATTTAGTCTAACTAAATCTAGCCACTCACTGACACCAAAATTTATATAGTCCACCCCAATTCAGCAACTATTATTACATTGATTGACTACCAACTAGCAGCAATGACTAAATACTGAATTTCAGTTGAATTACACATTTCACTCGCAGCAACTCCAGAACCCAAAATCTAAGTGCAACCCTCAATCTCAGAATAGAATCAAAACCAAAATGAAGACGATTGCACTAGTATTGACTACAGTTTACTCAAATAAACACTATTCCCCGTCATCTATAAGCTCAATTGCTATAAAACACAATTTAACTCCAAAATCGACTACCTTTAACCTAATGATCATTCGAGAACCTTATAAACTTGCATCTAAAAGTCTATCCGTAACTAAGTAACCAAATTCCACTCTACAATTGAAGAAAATGAATAAAAAACACACACACACACACAAAAAAAAACCGAACGAGATGTGAAAATAGAAAAAATACGTGAATGAGATTTATTCTTCAAGAAAAACGATAGATTCACAATTCTCCTATCAGCACCATGTGAGCTCGATCCATTGCTTCCGAGCTTATACACCGATGGCACAGTAGGCAGCCGCACACCAGATAGCGTATAAACCATTATTTTTCCCCAAAAAATTTCACCCTAAATTATTGGCTTTGAAACGCAAAAATTATTGAGTACAGATCTGCCAAGAAATCCGTGAAAATTGTTTCGATAAAAATGCCAAATAGAGAAGCTACGTGTGAAGTAGAGAGTTTAGCACCATTGCATGGGGATGGGGAGATTGAGATTAGGTGAGTGGGGTCCACTGTACCTCATACGGTCTTATATGCATCGTCAATTTTAGAGTGAAGATATTTACTCTTCGGTTTTGGTGGGCCTTAATATCACGTGGGCTAAGTAATTTATATCTGAAAACATCAATTATTACCTTCAAAATTATATATGTGGATGTGTAGTTTTTGACATTTTGCAATTTATCAGTATCTTCTGTATATATAAAGAAAAATCAATTGCATCTTTTAAAGCATATTCTTGCTCATTAATTCCAAATCAAGGAGATCATAATTTATTTTAAGATTCTTAATATCTCTAAAAAGTCATTATGTCGCAAATTATGACTGCATTATATGCGTTTGAAATCTTTTAAAATAGGCTCATGCTTAAAAAATTATTAACTTTATTTAGAATTTTTTAAAAGAAAGGGGCTTTCTCTCCAATATACTTGGGCCAAAGGGTCTTACAATCTAAGGTCATTATTTCCATCATCATTTGGGCATTAAGGCCCATTTCCCTAATAAGCCCATATCTTGATTCTGGGCCATGGGCCGAACTGGACCTCTAACTCTAAGGTCATTATTTCCATCATCATTTGGGCATTAAGGCCCATTTACCAAATAAGCCCATATATGATTCCGGGTATGGGCCAAACTGGACTTCTATCTTGCAGCTTGCTTTCAGTCCAATTCTCCTCCCATACAGTACTGCAAATCCCAGTGCATATTTCTCACTTTTAGAATTTCATCAACTTGCTAAAAATCTTGGGCAGATTAATCTGAGGGAACAACAGTTTCCCCTTAATTCTCCATCTGTATAACGCAGCTCTGTTCGTGCAATTTCCAGCTAAATATTCGACGAGTTTTGAGCCAGGTATTACTGAGATTGATTGATTGGTTACATCGATTTTGTTTTTTGTTTAATTAAGTGTTGTGTTTGATCTGTTAATTCTGTTCTGGTTCAGCAGTTAGTTTGTGTTCTGTTACTCTTATTAATTTTCATTTTTGAATGATTTTATGCATCTGAATTGTAAATTCTGATATCGCATATTGCAATATATGTATTCTACTGTGCTGGTTAATCAATTGTAGTTTGTTTAAGGATTAATTTTTCGGAAGATTAGGAAAGAGTGATGCGGAAATGTGGAATATTTTCTTAATTTAATTTCATGTCCATAAATATGCTGACAAGAATTTTAGTTGTTAATTCTGTATGTGCCTTATGTTTTGATATATTATTTTCGCTACTTGTTACTGTTTCTGGAAAAGAAAAAAGTTGAACTTGCTGCCGAAATGAACTATCGCAGTGTTAAAATTGCTTAAAAGCTAGAAGTTAATTATGGCTGCATCTGAAGAGAATAGTGCGCTATTTCCCATATTTGTGTTGACGATGATCGCGCTGCCTCTAGTCCCATATACTTTCGTCAATTTATACCTAACATTTAGAAAAAAGACGAAGAATTGGAATTGCCAGTGTTCATCTTGCTTCCGCTCAGGGAAGCACCGGAAATCCATATTCAAACGTGTAAGTTTCTGATTTAACTTCATTATTTGTGTTTTCTTGGAGATGACTATTTGGGTAGCCGATCCTGTCTCTATACTTCGTAATGATGATACACTAACTTTCTTCGAGCCTTATGGAAATTTTCAGATTTCAAATTTTTCAACTTATAGCAACCTGACAGTAGTGTTGCTCTGGGTCGTCGTCACACTCTTGATTATCTATATCAAGCACCTCAACACCGAGGTATGTTCTGGTTTCTGATCTGCTATATCAAGCGACTGAGTTATTAAGAAAATAGATTCGGAGTGCAGAATCTCCTTGTATCCCACAGTACATGTATGTTCTTATGCAACATCTTTCACCCTTAAATTATATTCTAGATGATTTTGCTTATGTTAGATGGCTTTCTATTTTGTGAACTTCTAATGCTAATTTAACCATGCTGAGATGATATGTTGTTCATGAGTTGAGTTCTCAATTATACCTCAAGAGTCAGAGAAGTACTTCTAAAATTTGTGGGGAGGAAACAGTCAGTTAAATTATTACATCTTTTGATTTGTTTGAGATTTCTGATCATCAACATGCTTCTTCTGAAATCTAAGTGAACATGATGATTCTGCAGGTTCAAATTTTTGAGCCATTTAGCATACTTGGATTAGAACACGGAGTTTCAGATTCAGAAATAAAGAAGGCATATAGGAAACTTTCCATTTTATACCATCCTGATAAAAATCCGGACCCAGGTTGAAGGTGTTCAATGACTGCAATTTAGAATGATTTTACTTAAATATCAGATTGAGATGGAAAAATGACTCGCCAAACTTTTCTCTGCAGAGGCTCACAACTATTTTGTAGATTATATCTCCAAGGCTTATCAAGCTTTAACGGATCCTGTATCACGTGAGAACTTTGAGAAATATGGCCATCCTGATGGCAGGCAGGTAGTTTTCTTTCCTTATCAGGGATGAAGGAAACAATCCAATATATTTAATTACTGTTCTGACAGGTTTTAATATAGAAATTGGACCTACTAATGTTTGAATATTTCCATGTAGGGCCTTCAAATGGGGATTGCTCTCCCTCAATTCTTGCTGAATATTGATGGAGCATCCGGTGGAATCCTGCTACTTGGAATTGTAGGAGTTTGTATTATTTTGCCCCTGACAATAGCTGTCATATACTTGTCAAGGTCATCAAAATATACCGGGAACTATGTCATGCATCACACGATGTATGCTTATTACCATTTTATGAAGCCTTCATTGGCTCCAAGGTATGGAACTGTTTGCCACACTTCGTATTTTACCAATAATATATGTTTAAGTTTTCGTAGCCTGGTTGTATTTGATAGAACAATAATTGAAACTCTACCCATTTCTGTAGTGGTACGAAATAGGGTGCCTTTTGGAATTTCCTTCTTTACTTTTGAAGCTGTACTTTTTGTATTTAGTTCATTGCATTGCTTGCTTCACTCACACTGGCACTATAGGTGTTTCTTATATATTTTTCTAGTTTATTTTCTAGTAGTTCAATGCAGGACAGGGTGCAATTATGCTATAGTTCGAAAGTAATATATAAGAAACACCTATAGAAACACCTATAGCTCAATGCAGGACACAGTGCAATTATGCCAGTGCCAGTAAGAAACAGGGTGCAATTACGCTAGTTTATTTTTCTATAGGTGTTTCTTATATATTGCATTAATTGATCTCTTCACCATTTATAGATCATGTTTTACCAATATTTGGGTTTTCTTAAGTTAGTAAGATATATTTTGGATTGTATAATATTTGGCACTTGTGGATAATTCTAATATAATTTATAGGTTTCAAATAAAAACAATAAATTTTTCAAGGAAATGGAGTATTATTTATATATTATAACGTAATATGTATAAAACATTTAAGAAATGATTATGAAGGGATTACAACTGTACAAGTATATTTTCATTAAGTTCGTATATATATGAAACAGTACGTATTTTTCGGTTATTCGTACATACATGTTGGCTGCTGAGTATAATACAAATATTTAATAACTAGTTTTCTTTCCCAAACTCCCTTCTCGTTGTCCATGTGAACTACTTGTTCCTCAAAATCTTTGTATCTGTAAAGAAAGATATAATGATTTAGTTCGAATGTGCCAGCAAGGTCATGGAAGTTTTCATAAGGGCGGCTGAGTACATGGAAATTCCTGTTCGTCGGACTGATGAAGAATCCCTTCAGAAACTATTTGTGTTGGTCAGGAGTGAGTTAAACCTGGACCTTAGAAATATCAAACAAGAACAAGCTAAGTTTTGGAAGCAGCATCCTGCTTTAGTAAAGGTGACATATAATCTGTTGACGAGTTTTAGTGCTCAAGTAGAGTTTCTTTTCTTATATATGACTTTCTTGGTGGCAGTCTGAATTGTTGATGCAAGCACATCTAACCCGTGAAACCACAGCATTATCTCCTTCACTGCAGCATGATCTTAAGAAAATGATTTTCCTTGCCCCTCGTCTTCTTGAAGAACTAATGAAGGTATTAGTAATTTATCATATCAGTCTGACTTTGATTTAGCTTTTTTTTCTTCCCTGCTTTATGTATACAAATATATATATATATATATATATTGTATTTTAATATATATATGTACGTGTGTTTGTATATATTTTATTCATTTGGTACTTCAATTCAGTAGTAAATGATACTCAGAAAACTCCCACAACCATGCAGATTCGTCATCTGTTCTTATCTGATTACCTTAAAATTAACTTGGACCACTTAAGAATTGTTTACAGAAACAAGTATATCACCGTCACTAACACCATTTCTTTGACTTTTAACTGCACTCTTATAAATGAAGAAAGAAGAAAGTTTTGTTTTCCATGCAGATGGCAATTATACCACGCACGCAGCAGGGATATGGGTGGCTGAGACCTGCAATTGGAGTGATTGAGCTATCCCAGAGCATAATACAGGTATATTTCCGAGTTCCAATGATCATTAACGAGTACAAAGAACGGAGTGGAGCCATCTTGGCTAATAGTTGATAAGTTTTCTAGAGCTGTCAAAAATTCTGATTTAGAATTGTGCTTCAAAGGGTTATATCAAGTTAGCTCTTCCTGTTTGATTGTAAAGAAACTCATGTTTTTATGCTGTTTTCTATGTTATCTTCCAGATTATTTATATAAAATTTAGAAACTTCAAATTCAAGGGTAAGATCAAACTCAAAAAAACTACTTATTCAACTCTTTGGCGTCAGTTTCCGTTGATGCCTTCTGGCTTTGCTTCAGACGAGTTGTATTATCTCCTAGTTTTTTTGAAGCTAGATGAAAAATGTGTATGCTTCCTTACAAGAAGACTAAAATTTCTGCTGTTCTTAATGCAGGCTGTTCCCCTCAGTTCAAGAAAAGCAACTGGGGCATCGAACGAAGGTTATGGTCCATTTCTCCAGCTGCCACACTTCAGTGAGGCGGTTGTCAAAAAAATTGCCCGAAAGGTTACTCTCTCTCTCTCTCTCTCTATATATATATATATATATATATTATATATATATATATATGCTGTCTACTGGACAATCTATTTTATGGTGATTTAAGTTCCCCAGCCCTTTGTTTTATGTACAGAAAGTACGTTGATTCCAAGATCTTCGCGAAATGAATCAACAAGAGCGTGCAGAGCTCTTAACTCAAGTCGCCGGCTTTTCCCCTAACGAATCCCAAGACGTAGAAATGGTTCTAGAGACGATGCCTTCAATTTCAATCGACATAACCTGCGAGACAGAAGGTGAAGAAGGAATCCAAGAGGGTGATATCGTCACAATGCAAGCCTGGATCAATCTCCATCGTTGGAATAACTTCATCCGTGCCTTCCCACACGCTCCCTACTTCCCTTATGAAAAAGAGGAGAATTTTTGGTTACTTCTTGCGGACTCATCTTCTAACGACGTTTGGATGTCTCAAAAGGTCAATTTCATGGACGAGGCAACAGCCATAGTTGCTGCAACAAAAGCAATTCAAGAACTGAAAGAAGGGTCGGGTTCTAGCCCGAAAGAAATTAAAGCAGCTGTGAAAGAAGCAATTGATAGAGTGAAATCTGGTTCTAGGCTGGTTTTGGGCAAGTTTGAAGCCCCAAGTGAGGGGAATTACAATTTAACGTCTTACTGTTTGTGTGACTCGTGGATTGGTTGTGACGTAAAGGCTAATATTAGGTTGAAGGTTTTGAAGAGAAGTCGATCTGGGACTAGGGGCGTTTGTGGTGTGGATGAGGTTCCGTTTTTGGAGGAAGGTGAAGAGGAAGATGAAGAAGGAGAAGAGGAATATGATGATGATTATGAGAGTGAATATAGTGAAGATGATGATGAAGATGTGAAGGGTAAAGATGGTATGGCTAATGGGCATGCCCATGTTGGTGATGGTTCAGAAAGTGACGAAAACTGAGAATTTTTTTTGCTTGTCGATTTAGTTGTTTGCGTTTGTTATAGAGAACGAGAAGATAAGAAACAAGTTATGTTTCTTTATAATGCTAATTTAGTTGTGATCTTTCTTGGAAAAGGATGTATGGTATTCATTTTGTACTGAATATGTGATCTATAAAACACCTCAACTGACAATTTCCAGTATCTCTTTAGATGGGCTCTATCAAAAGAAAGTTATAAACTGATGATTTTTATTCGATTTTAAGAGACAGATGCAATGGTTTAAAAGCGTACAAAAGTACATAAAATCTGAAAAACTAGGTGGCCAAGTGATCAGTGTCGAGAACGAGTTTCTTTGAAGGAAGCACAACTGCAGCAATAGGTTTATTATCAAAGCCACCACCTTGATCTATTATCAATCTCAACTCTTCAATATGGACCTTTGCATGGTGACCACTTACCACGATAGTCGACGTTTTACTCAATTCCTATACAAAACAAAAATAATTTACAGAATAAGAAGGATAAAATTCTTATGAATATCTAACATATATCCACAAGCATTGACTTACTTACAGAAAAGTGATTATTGGTATGAAATAATTATACTTAAAAGTTGCAGAAGATTGCGAAAAACGTATTAAAAGAGTTTAATCGATGCAAAATAGCAATCACCTCAGGCATGTTCCAAACGTTCTTTCTTCCGCTGAGAGGTTCAACTTTAGGGATACTTGTGTCCTTGGCTTTCAGATACTTAAGCTGTTCTTTAACGCCTTTACCTTTCTCCAAACCGGCATGCACAGCAATCAGTTTACAGGTTCGTAAACCGTCTTTCGTTTCTATACATACATCATCCTAACAAAATCAGAATATCCAAGTTATTTATCAGATTATACTTATATTTATGTATAATATATGCAATTTAGTTTGTTCATGTTTTCTGCAAAGAGCAAGAACAAATTTACACAAAAGGGTCACCTCTTCATGAATCCAAACCAAATCAGCAAAAAAATTCTTGTGCTCATCAGGAACAGCCTTCATCAAATCTGTACAATATAAACCATTGTAACATCAAACTATTGCAACTTAAAAATCCAACACAAAATATTTCACCAAAAAATTTTATACCAGCAGAGCCATGTGGGACCCCATAGGACTCAAAAGTGGGGCCAGCATCATAAATAGAGCCCTTATAGTCAATACCCTTAGCATGATTAAACCCAATCATTCTACCAGCCCATCTCCTGCCTTGCAAGTGCATATTCTCGTACCCTTCACCTTTGTACCACCTTTCTCTCTCCTCATTCATCTCATATTCCTTCCATGTCTCCGAGAAATCTGAGCCGTCGGATGGGCTTGGAAGAACACCAAGAAATGCAGCAAATGCCAGGTCATGGTTGCCACATAGGAAAACATGGGATTGATTAGGGTATTTTGAAGGCAAAGAGATTAAGAAATCAATCACCTTTTTTGTCTCAGGTCCCCTATCACAATAATCACCCAAGAAAATTATTCGAGCTGTCTGAAAATCAGATGGGCCTAAAGCGTTTTCGAGATTAGACCATAAATTTTGTAGCTTTGTTATGTGGCCATGGATGTCACCCATGCAACACACAACTCTTGGTTTTGTCGAGGCCATGTGTTGTGATATGTGAGTTTACGTGGATTGTGTGTGTTTTTTTTTGGTTGAGTTACGTAGTGATTAAGATGAGATTAAGAGTGTATTTATTAGAGTAATTTGTACGTTGAGTTAGAATATTTTGGTCTACATTTATGGTAGGTATGTAAAAGACATTTCTGTTTAATGATTGTTATTCCACGTGCTTTCATGTCGTGTTCATATGATTGTTCTTCCATGTGCAGATGTGCCTCCACGTCGTGTTGTTTATGTTAGACTTGTTTAAAGTTTGGACTTTGTGGTTGAAGAATTTTTGCATTTGTACATTATTATATGTATGTAAAATTGAGATACAAAAGAATAAAGACAAATTAAATAAACAAATCAATAAAACTGACAAGTTTTGGTTTGTATACTTAATCCATGCAGATCATGCAACTTATATTGATCTCAGTTCATCGTAAATGGCAGAATCCCATGAATGAAAATAAGAAAGAAATTTACACAAACCAAATCAGCAACAAATTTTTTGTGCTAATCATGAACAACCTTCATCAAATCTGTACAACATAAATCATTGCAACCTAAAATTCCAAATTTGAAAGGGCTATGGTTGAAAGAACTGGATCTCTGTAAACGTATGTAATGAAACATTGGATCTGTCAGCTCAATAACTTCAAACAAACCTGATAGCTTATGAGTTATGACAGACCAATATTAAATGACGAGGCATGCACTTGTCTTCTTGTAGCTTTGTTATGTATCCATGGATGCAAATCACGACTCTTGGTTTTGTTGTAGCCATATATTGTTTGTGTGTGTTTTTGATTGATTTAAATGGTGATTTATATGAGATTAAGAGGATATTTATTACAGTCTGTAATGTGCCTCCACGTTGTGCTGCACGTATATCTTCATTGCTAGCCATATTAGACTACATCCGAGTACTTTTTTTTTTTTTTTTTTTTTTGAAACATAACACATTTACATTCCCAGTATTTATTTATGTACCTTTATAATTCGGAAAGTAAACAAATATGAGACGAATCGCAATTTTAAACTAGAAGACCCAGTTTGATTTTCACTGCATTGCCAATATTGCCACAAATGATCCAGCAAAATAGAAAAACAAAAGTATGCAATTATAAAGTGTTCAGGTACATTAGATTACACAACAGTGCCTAAGAAATAAAATTCCAAATGCTAGATAAGACATCAGTTCAAATATTCATGGCACATAGAAATGAAGCTCGATTTTTGATTAATCTCCACTTGCACAACCCCTACAGCCACAATGGGAGCATTCTATAACCTTCTCCTCTCTCAAATGCTTAGGGACTCTGCAAACACACGTCGTTTGGAAGTTATGGTCCCTTGGCTGCATGCACCTTAAGCAGCACAGCCTTTCATAACCGGGCTGCAATTGAAATTCGAAACCACTTGATTATGAGAAAGAAGTCCAAAGATATGAACATAATTGAAGAAATGCCAAAAAACAGAAAACATGAAACGATTTATTTTTGTAGTGTAACATTTAACTTCAATATCAGGATCAAACCTTTTTCCACTTTGCAATTATATTACGATCAGCATATCCCTGATCCAAGCAGAAATCGTATAATTCCTTTGAGATTTCCTTCCTCCTGTGATATAGGTCGAAAATATAACGACTCTTTTGATGGGCTATTTTGAAAATAGGCCACAAGCCCTCACATTTTCGTTTCCCATCATTTGGATCATTCTCGGCTGCCACAAAATGAAAAGGGACGAAAATCTGATCATCCATTTAGTTAATTCTACTAGATATATCTAAAAGCAGACAGAACACAACAAAATTAAAAAGAATAATACAAAAGGAGAAAAAAACATAAGAGAAATTGGTACGAAATGATTAAAAACCTTCTCTCATCTTCGCCTGAAGTTCAGTCAGAGTAGGTTCAATCAACTCCCACCCTTCTGGGTAGGTCACCCGGTTTGTCTTCACCTTAGGCATGATTTCTTCGGCAATGGATATGGAACTATATGAAACGAGAAAAATTATGGAGAAACTGCATTCACAATATCTGTAGTATAAGTCTATGCCAATGATCAGGAAAATGATTATCTACAAACAAGTTGAGTCAATCTTGCTGTTATGTGCTTAAGGGTTACATTATAGAGTCACCCTATGTTTTCACTGGGATTACATGCACTAGAAACTTCCAATTTCAATTCACATCCTAATTAAACTTTAATACATGAATAGAAGACAGAACTTTATCACATCTTACGGCCAAATCACACTTAGCCTAATGGATGAGATGAGATGTATAACTGCATTTGGCATTAAGATCAAGTTTATGTATCCTTGTAAGTTACAGCTAGTTCATCAAACAGTTTGCAGACACTATATAAATCCCCGCAACAGTAATTTTTAAATATCTCTACTTAACAGCTAAGATTAGTAATAATATTTAAGTACTTTACAATTTACATCCATGCTTGCTTGTAACAAAAAAGAATCAATTCGAAAGTAGCTTCACAAGGATTAACACAAACAATGCATTGTATATAAAGCTCCGAATTTTTTGAATTCAGAAAAGCAGTATTACCAGATGCAAAAATGAGTTAACTGAGAAACAAACAAAAATAATCATGATTAGATACCTATAGTGAGAGAAAGAGATGAATTACAGACAGAAATTCGAACAATTTTGACGACCAGTGCGATAGATGTTGATGGAGAGAGAGAGAGAGAGAGAGAGGGGGGGGGGGATTCGAACGGCGACGTATAAAGGCCGCTAAATTGCTTTGGTTATTGGGCCGGCCCAAATTCCTATTTCATGAAATAAAACAAGTGTTTTAAGTGGGCTGGATCTGGCAACTGTTAATTACTGGTTCGGTTCTGCATATGGGCACCTTCGTTTTGTAGGTTTAGGCAAAAAGAAAAATAAATTATTTACAGCTTAAATAAAGGATGATATTTATAAGTGTAAACGAGTTGAATGAAGCAGAAAAGAAATGTTATTAATTTAATTAGAATTTAAATTCGAAATTTATATTTAATCTTGTTTCATTATTAATTGAATGGAACTAAATAAACTTTAATTAGATCAGATCAAATACGAGTCGCACTGTTTTAACTTTTTTTACATATTTTATTATTTGTTACTATGTAAGTCCATAGCATCCTTTGAATCACTATCCAGTCTTACGAATATGATTAATTCTCCACTTCAGCCACTTGAAAAGAACAGGTCCAACAAGATTTCAATATAGATCATTTGGGTTCACCTCAAATCAACTTTTACAGAATAAAAATTGTGATTAATAGCTTTAAATTGAATTCAAGATACAAACACACGTACACATTTCTTCTGTTTGAGAAACAATTGTGAACAATCAAGTAAACCCACAAGACATTTTAACACAGTAGAGAGACCTCCAAAATCTGCAATGTCGTAATCCATAATATCACATCCAAAGACGATACCTCAAAGGCAGTTTACCTTCTTAAAGCTCCATAATTTCTTGTCACCTACAAAGAAATTTCATTACCTTTTAGCATTTACAGAATGATGCACAAATACATAAAACTTAAGAACAGCATTAATTACCCGAGGTTGAGACTTATTAAGTTTCTTCGCCATGTCATCATCCTCGTCATCATCATCATCTCTACTTGAGAGCAATCTCTGAAGTGAAGATGAAGAGCTATCTGTTTTTCGTCCCCTTTTAGAAGTTGTTGTAGAGCCTCTACCTCGTCCCCTTGGAGCCGCTCTTTTTTTCCCCTTACCTTGCACAGCTTCAGCATCATCCTTCCATACGATACAATAAAATTTTTACGACTCAGTAAACTTGTATTGTATACACAAGAAGTTAAATTGAACTTGAGTATATAGTTAGTACAGACCGAGCTATCAGCAATATCATTAACATCAAGTTTAGCTGTTTCATCGTTTGAATCTGAATCCACATCCTCTTCATCAGCTAAACTCCGAACTGAAGCTGACGCAGCAACAGATGCGGACCTAAAGCCAAATATTGAAACAAAGAGTGTAAATTTATCTCAGGGATGAAATTTCGCGGGATAATTTCATGCACACCCCTCACTTATCATGTAATTACCAACAGCCCTCTAAGGTTTTGCGAATCGCCAACACACCCCTTGTCAGGGGTGAAATTGTAATGTGACATGGGGTGAAATTGAAATCTACTTTTACTGACGGGAGATTATGGTAATTTCTCAAACCTTGGTTTGTTTTTAGTAACTAGGATCTTACATAGGAAGTGTCTATGTAATTTACCAAATTCTTGAAGATGTATGTTAAAATATGCTGCGAAAATATCAGTTAAGCTATACCTTTGTGAATGACGAAAACCCAAGCTTGCATCTAGAGTACTCTGTTTTAATGTATTGGACGCTCTGCCTCTACCTCTCCCTCTTCCCCTCCCTCTTCCAGTAGTCTTACCAGTTTCTGAAGCATCACGAGAGGACCGAAAAGATTGTGAGGCCTCTTTTTTGCCCTTTTTGGTATACATTGAGCCAGAGAATATAGTAGCATCCTCATCATCACTGAATGAAGCAGCATTTCCAACTCCTTGAGTACTTTTATTTCTAACAACCTGTAAGGAAATATTACAACAATTTACGATACTAAACCTCGTAGCTTACAGAAATAAAAATGCTTGCTGCTAGACCAGAATAAAGACGTACATCCGAGGACTGGCCACTAAATGTGAACTGTTGGGCATCTTTTGGTTTCGTGGCTCTTTCTTTCACACGTTCCTGCAAATAATCATGTTTCTTTACGTAAGTTAATTTTCTATAGACAACCGAAGACGCCTTTCTGATTGTGCCCATACAAAGACAACTTTAAATATGGAAAATGACTTACAACTGAATTTGGAAAGGTATGATTGTACTTGATTTTTGGTTTCATAAGGAGGCTTTTTTAAAGTCTATTTTATGTCAGCATTTTCTTGATGATAAACAATTTACAGAAACAGGAGTAGACACAAGAAAGGCAGGGAAGATAGGGAGAAGTAGATTTATTGCCTCTAAGCACTCTCCAACTTTTACAATAATGTCTTCCTCTTCAAACTTTTGAGCATCTGGTTCCAGAGCAATTTTACTCTGTAAAAGAGAAGTTCAAATTATTAGTATACTCCCAAGATCATTTATGGAATAAAATGGCTACTACAAGGCAAACAAGTAAAATCAATGGAACAATCCACTGCCCATGCAACTACACAGTATCCAACTGATACTTTGAATTAGGGATTAATGTATAATCACTTACACGAGTTTCTTCAAGATTGTATAGTAGACAAGAATGAAATGCTGTTTTGTCATCCTTATTCACAAAATTGTGTAATGCAGCATCCAAATCATTAACCGGAAGTATCTCCATTTTCTGCAATATCATATTATACAAAGTGATTACAGAATGGATTTATCAACTTCTGCAATATTATATTATACAAAGTGAATCCAGATTTAGATTGATCAATTCTGCAATATTATATACAAAGTGAATCTAGATTAGATTAATCAAAACATACACGGTATCTGGATCATTTGATTCTTCTACTCTCACAGCGACAAAATCAACATATCAAAAAATCATAGGGTTAAGTGGGCTAGAAACTCAGTTATCTACTCTTCAAATAAATGAGAGGGTCAATTTTGACAAATTGGTAAATATCTACTTTGAAACGGTTTAATCAAATAGTACCCTCAGTCCACTACACAACTTCTGGCCATTCTGGTTATTATAGTTGATGAATATATTCAGCAGATCAATACTAACAAAAGCTGACAAAAGTCAAAGAATAAAGGGCAATTCTTTCTAGTATGCTACAGAAAAGCGGAAAGGCTTTTTTGCTTATGTTCTTGAGTTAAAATCCTAAAAGATTCTCGGGGAATGCATATTACAGATATTCGTGTGAAACTGATGCAATGTGTTTGGCTGTTTGTTTATGTTTAGATATAGTTAAAAATGTAAAATGTGTCGAATCAATAATGATTACTTGATGTAGAGGAATAGAAAAATAATGATAGGAGTAAGTGAATACCAGATTGATGATTTTGTGAATGATGGATGCAGGGGAATGGGAAAGTGAATTTGGAAAATCTGTATTTGGTTGAAATAGTTTGTAGTGTGAATTTTCCAAATTTTGTGATCCAGAACACTAAAAATAGGATTTGAAAATATAAACAAACAATGCCCAATATTTCAGCAATAATGTGATTAACATACTGATTAATCCCAAAATGCTGCAAAGAAGAAACAGTTTGTATATATACCAGATTACTTTCAGCAACTAATGCTTCGATGTTTTGCTGATTCAGCTCTTCTGGTCGGAGTCTTTCAGAATCATCAATTTTATCTAATCCAAAAAAGAGAAATTATATCATCATTAAAGCATTTAAAGAAGAAAAAAAAACAGCTGATAATATGAACAATGAGAAATTGTTTCAGACTATAGGGATCGGCTAAATTTCTATGTGAAAGGCGAGGAGAGGAAAAGAAATGTCTAAATAATTTTTCAATATAATGTGAATTTCATTGAAGGATATGATTTCTTGGTAGCACTATGAATATTGACAGTTTTTATTCAACTCCAAAAGCAAACAATCAAACAAAAATTCTATTCATCAGCAAAAAGATTAAATTATAAACATTGAAAGTACTAATCCTCAATTTGTGCAACAATGGAAGAGCTGAGAGAAAATTTACGCCATTAGAGGTGGTATAAATGTTACAATGTGATTAAAAATACTCACCCAGACCTTCACCTCGACCTTTTCTTGATGCCTTAGAAAATATAAGAATATCCTGGGGATTCGCGACCTACATGTTTTACAGAAGTCATGAAAAGCCTTGGTCTTGACAGGTTCTTTTATTTTTAATCGGGTGGAGAGGAGAGAAGAACAAAAAAAAATGTGTGTACCTTCCCAACATATTTTTGACCAAATCTTTGTGGATTTATCGTCATAAACCCAGAATAATCCACCTATTCAGTTTAGCAGCAAAGTTAGTAAAATGGAATGCAAATATTGACCAGTCACAAAATGAGAGAAAAGGAGCCACAAATTGGGGGTTGAAGAAAAATAAATAGAGAATCACCTTCACTCGAACTAAGGGAAGCTTGAGCTCTGATTTATTAACAGCCTTCTGATTAGACCTTTCTATCAAATTTCTTACCTAAAATAATGGAACAACTCAATGATAAGAAAGAGGAAACATTGTTCACATTTCTTTACAAGATAAGAGAAGAAACACAATGAGATGCAACAGCATACCACTTTGTCCAAATGGTCAAGAATGGAGTGCTGATCATTAGGATCAATATCAGATTCGTCCTTTAGCACTACCTGTATATCAAAGATTACATACTGTAGCTGAAGGTTCTCAATTTATTCACAGAGGGAAATAAATCTACCTCGGTATATTCGAAAGGCCTAACTGAATTGAGAGGTATCTTCGTAGGCCGGTATTGATTCCCCTAGTTATTTAGGACCCCACAAACAAATAATTTTATGGTTTTTGGGACTATGGAAAAAATGCATTAAGAGACTAAAAATAATGAAGAATTCGCAAGTGGATAATAAAAAGAAAATTTGGCCAATCACAACCTTAATCTCTAAAAGTAGCACATGCTTTGGCTTTGATTCACCATCAATCAGAGATGTTGCAACAGATGAACCAGGTTGAGTAATGTGAAAACCCATGCCTGGAACTTCCTGTTAACCAAACAACAGTGATTAGACACGATAACTGAAAAAATGAAAATAATAAACTTTGAAAGTTCAGAACCTGAGGATCAACAAGGCATTCGTGCTCATGTCCCCAGACGATAAAATCCAAAAATCGAGGAAGGAAATGTTCATTTATTGCATTTTTAGGATTTGTCTTCACTCTGAAAGCAAGAAGGAAGAACTGTAATTGCTTTTAACTATTCTGAAAACCTCATTTTAACTATACATTGTACAACAAAAAGACAACATGACTATCAGCGATCACCTATTTTGATGAAGTACTAGTATATTAAACCAGTCTGAAACTTGACAGCCTTCCTGGGCTTCAGGTCGCATCCACTGCACCGCATGTGGGGTCTAATGCATCACAAAACAAGAACAATAAGAAAATTTCGTGAATAAAATTGAATGAATAACCAGATTCAAACACATTATATACCTGAAACATTCGATTCAGGCGTTCGTCTCTGATATTACCTAGACCATAAAGAGCTACAGATGTTGAGCCCTGTAACACAAATTTTGGAATTCATCCCAGAAAAGTTTAAAAACTGCTTCAGCTGAATAAGTTTTCACTCGAGTTATGACCAAACCTTTTTAATAAGAATAGGGTATAGGGTTATCTGCCCAACACCAGAACCTTCCAGAACCATTTTCCCGAAATAATTTACGAGATTACATGCCGAAAGGATATCAACGGCAGAAAGATTGTCCTGCAACAATAGTTGTCAATAACTCCCAACATTCAAAGTCCCAGATAACACATTGAATTGTCCTTGTTAAGATGTGAATCAATGGTAAAAAAAAAAAAATATCACATTAATATTTAAAGTCACTCTATACAGTCATTTAAAAGATGAGAAAACAGAAATTAAAGAGCTGGAACAAGCATCTTATATGTTAACATATACAGGATAACAGTACTTCAATTGCATCAGGAAAAATGTTATAAGATCTGATTGATGTATTCATGACTTTGAAAACGGAAAGCAGACTATTTCATACTAAGTGGAAATAAGAAAATTCTGATAGGAGATTGTCATAAAATAAGGATATAATACACATTTTTATAAAGAAAAATCAGCATCACGTTTACCATACGATTCATACCACTCCTGCAGGATCATCATGGTTTCCATGAATACTGAAAACTGGCAACCCAACATTGAAGTGAGGATCTTCATAGTTAACGTGGCCGAAGCTTCATAAAGAAAAGATAGACATGTCAAAACTTTTAGCATTACTTTTGTCCACCTATGAGTGAGTAGTAGATTACATATGTTTTATAGTGAGTAAAATATTGCTTGTTAATTAGTTCTTGATGATTGATACTGCAAATATTGCAATATATTAGCAACTCTTTGAGAAAAGGATGGGGTGAAAGAAACAGAATCAATTAATAGCAAATCTTAAGTGAACTATAGAGATTACGAGTTTGCAAAGTTCACTGTCTGATCGCTGACAACTTGGAATTGAACAGGTTTGTCGTCAAGACAGTGACGTCTGAGGATCTCAATGGCTTTGACTAAGGTTGACCTTGAAGGCTTATTCTCATGAAAAAGATCACCTCCAAGTAGTATGAAGTCCACCTAACACATTAAATCAAAATTTTGGTTCAGGCAACAAAAAAATAATGAATAAATTACAAGCAAACTGAGCTTTTAACTTTATGATGTTTTAATACTAATAATCTGGATATTCATATATGATAAACTGAAAATTGAAGTCATAACTACTAAACTGAGGATAATGAGCAAAATCAGAAGTACAGAGAACTAGACTTAATACCTGTTTTTGCTCAGCAATAGAGCATATCTCTTCAAATGCCTGAAATGAATCATGCCTACGAATCTCATCCTTCTCCATATATCCAAGATGGCAATCCGTAGCTACTAATATTCGTAGCATATCACTTTTATCATCCCTAAAATTTCCAAGTAAAAAATAAGAAAATTACTTTCTCATGCTGGGTACCAGGGTCACCAGATTATCAAATAATACTAATTTGAACAACTATGGAAATAGTAAATCTAGCTTTCAGTTTTTTTCTTTCACCTTGAAGATTCGCCCATTCGTGCTTTGAACAGTTTTCACCGCTTATTATAAGTTATTCCTGGAAAAACAAAAACCAAAAAATCGATCAACATCAGTTTTGCTTCTACTACGAAATGGTTATGTTTTTTCAACCAAAAACATGTAAAAAAGTCAGTAATATAAAACAATACGCAAAACCCTAGCTCTTCCCATTTGCCCCCAAAAACAGTAAGCAAATAAATACTATTTCGAATGATTAAAGAGAAATTAAATAATTTGTTCAACACACTAAAGTAAAAAAGGATAGTTCATACAATGAAGAATCGAACCGGCAATGGCGACGTTGACACTCAGTGGAGCTCAACGAGTCGAGTTAAGCACAGTGAGGTGGCGGGGAATTTTTAAAATATATAAGAAAAATATTTTTTATTCCTTTCATATCATCTCTATAATTAATTCATTACACTACTTAACTTGTATTGTAAGTCCCCCAATTGGATGGCTAGGCCTTCCTAAAAAAACAAATTTTAAGGTAAAAAAACTATGAAAAATTCAATTTTTTGGTGTGTGGTAAAAAAATTCTTACAAAAAACTCTTAAAATTATGAAAAAATTTAAAAAATTCTTGTAAAAAATGAGTAAAATTGAATTTTACTATTCATGATTTGACAATTAATACAATCAATTAAAACTGTTTTTCTGAATATTTTTTAAAATTAAAAATTAAACTAATTACATATTCTAATACAAAATAATGCAACATTTAAAATAAAATTTATTGTGACTATTTTTTTAACTTATAAATCAATGAGTTTGACTAAACACATTTAAGAAAAATTATATATAATATCAACACAAATAAATTTCTCAGAAGAAAAAATATATCACATCAACCTCAATCATTATCTATTTTTCTCTTAAAAATCTCATTCAATCTCATTTTGCAAACCACATTTCTTATCCTTCAAAAAATATTTTATCATTTTTATCACGAATATAAATTTTTTGAAATAGGTATACCAACCAAATGAAACCTAATTTTTTTTAAAAATCTACATATACAAAAGATTATGTATTTGTTTGTTTGGATCTTGGATATGTTTATTTAATTATTTAATATTCGATTTTCCTTTTTTATTGTCTAATATTATTCTTGGAGATGAAATTTCAAGTTCAAACAATATTGTAGCCATCTATAACTCATCAGATTGTTCATTTGCCACAAAATCTAATCATTTATCATTTGACAAAATCGTTTTCATTTTCATTTAACTTCCACATGGAATATCATATCCAGGGCTATAACTGATATAAGACCATCCAACTCCAACATATTATTACACTGGATACATATAATCTTACAACTAGAACAACTCAAACTCCAAAGGATGTCCATTTCCATTATACTCCACAAACTTCACCCCTTCTTCATGAGACTCTCTTCCCGAGCTTTCGACATCAAAAAACTCGGGAATTTGAGGCGGGACAGCACATCGTATCAAAGCCCAATTCAAGCCCTCGAAAAACGGGTGCCGTTTGATCTCAGCAGCTCCCATTTCTGTTCCCAAACGATTCTCGGGTTCTTTCACTAACAGCCCTCGGATCAAATCCCGAGCCTGAAAACTAACCATCGGGCTATCAGGAAACTTCAAATTCTGCATAACCACATTCGTTAATGTTTCTTCGTTTTCAACGCCTTTAAACGGCGTTTTCCCATAAAGAAGCTCGTACAGAAAAACACCAAACGTCCACCAATCCACAGCACTACCGTGCCCTTCCCCTTTGATAATCTCGGGCGCTAAGTACTCGTGGGTCCCAACGAACGAGTTGGACCGAGCCTCTGTTGGCTCAGCAACGAGCATAGGTAATAATCTAGCCTGGGCTATAGCATCGGTTTTTACCTTTCTTGCTTTTGCATTGGTGTGTAAAAGCCTAGGGCTAAAGCAGGACACCTGGCATGAGGGTCCTGCGCAAAACGGGTCGATGCAGTTGGACCCTGCGCATGGACCCGAGACCCTAGGTGGCTCCGTTGTTGAAGAAGATGATTTAACAAGAATCGGGCTGACAGAGCATCTTAAGGACAGGTCGAAATCTGTGAGCATGATGTGACCATCTTCACGGACCAGAATGTTTTCGGGTTTAAGATCACGGTACACGATACCCAGCATGTGGAGATATTCAAGAGCAAGAAGGACCTCAGCAACATAGAATCTGCAAAAAAAGTAGGATTTTATTGAACAATACGAAGGCCGAGATATAAATTGATGAATCGGTCTTATTTTTATTTTGGGAAAATTGCAATACTGGCCTATCTACTAATAAGATAAGATAGGGTCTGTTGCAATTCTAATCCCAATGTTCACAAACTTATAAAATTAGTAAGATGATTCTTTTGTAAATATGGTCCCATCCAGTTGAAAACGGATGCAAATTCGCTTGTGCAATGCTTGCGCCCTTAAGTTCAGTATTGATCACACGCAAGGCACGTTACCAAACTAATGGTTTCTGTCCGTTTTTAACTGTTGGACTGGGATGAATTTTGCAAATTTGTAAATTTTGGGACTAAGATTGCAAGAGGACCTATCTTATGGAGCTAAAGCTGCAAATTTCCCTATTATTGTTCTAAGGTATGAATCAGGTATAAACTGGGTCTAAACAGAAGCATATTATCCTTTCATGCTTGATAATCTCTTATTTGATTAACAGAAAGATCTTAACAATTAACCAGTACAAAGCTAAACAATTTTTACATGCACAATTGAAAGCAAAAAAATCTCGGGGACATCAAATTCCATACCTTGCCTCCTGTTCAGGAAAGTATCGTCCAGGTTGCTTCTGTCGGAGTACATGTAGATCTCCACCAGGACAAAACTCCATAACATAACAAGACAAATTATCCGATGTAAACTGGGCGTAAAGTGTCGGAAGAAATGGATGGTCCAGCATTCTTAGAATTTCCCTTTCAGTTTGTGCTCTAACCATCTTCTTCCTTTTCCCCAAGAACTCATTATCCATTACCTTTATCGCAAACAGGCAGTTTGTCCCAATCAATTCAGCAAGATAAACAGTACCAATGTCCCCACAACCAAGTTTTTTCAGCAAATTAAAGTGATTCAAGCCTAGGAAACCGTATCTTTTCCCTATGAAGCTGATTGCTCCCCATCTAACATCCTTTGACATATGTGGTCTATTCCCGCAAGTGGGCCCGCTTAAATTGCTCTCATCACTTAAGCTAGTGGTGCTACTACTAAAGTCACAAATGCTGCTTTTTGAGCTTTGAGAGATATCCCCTTTCTCACTTGATTTCGAAGTCATGATGGTGTTAACAACGGGAGTAGAAGGTATTAAGTCTGATTTGCTTGCCTCACATTTCCTACTATCTGTAAATGCTTGAACACTGGTAGTTGTTGGAGGGTCCTTACTGGAATCGTTATTTGTATCCTTCAAAGAACACTGACACCTCTGGCAGATCATTTGCTCACTACTTACCTCATAAGATGTGTCTGAAATATCAGCTGATACTGCCACCTTCTTTGATTTCTTTATAACGAGATTCTTGTTTCTGATGACTGGTTTAACAGCACGAGAGGTGTTTTTAGTCGATTTAACGTCTTTATTGCTTTTTACTGCGGTAGACGAAGTTACAGTCTGTAACCTTGACTTCTGTCTCGGTTTAGGTGCTGCCTTGCTGGCACAATCCTTACTTACACCACTTGCCACCTTGTTCAAGCCAGACATTTTCTTGTGTGACTTTAAAACATCATCATCATGAACATTATGATGAGGCACTAAATCATGTTTTTCTTCCTTTGAGCACACAGTTTCATCTAACTGTATGTCAACTTCTGCAGTAGGGGTGATATTACTGGTAGAACAATTACTATTTCCTCCTTCTACGAAAGACATTCCAATACTATATCCACTACCAGGTTCATCAGGTACGCATTTTATACTCTTCATGTCTTGTGTAGCACAAAAAGCAGGAGAAGAATCGTAATATTGATTCGAACGAGAAGAGGCTTCAGAAGAATATGAAGTACTTTCTTCTGTCATTACAGAGTTTTTCATTCTGCTTTCTCCAACAGATGTGTACAAATTTGTGATTTTCCCTGCTTCAGACATCCTAGGAGAAGCAGATGGCATAGATAATCGTTTCAAAGCAGCCATCTCAGCTGCCTGAGATATACACATCCCCCTTAGTGCTTGTTTAAGAGAAACAGGTTCAGAAAATCCAATTCTAGGAGAGTGACTGCCAGTAGTACCCTTCATTGGTCTCTTTGAAGCATTCCTCCACGAATCGGAGAGATCAAGGCTCTTAGATGTTCTCAGATTGACTGATTCAAATAGCTTATTGATATCATCATTCAAAGATTTGTTAGGCCCTTTTTTCGGGTTGGGAGGTTTTCGTTCTCTATCTTGTCCTCTTACTTGGCGAAATGTTTGTGGTGGCTTAATTGTGGTTGGCTCATCATTTGCTTCCACTATTTCACAATTTCCACGAGAAGAACCCATTGATAATTTCTTGTTGTGTGATTGATTACTCAAGAAAATTTAACACCATGGAGGGTCAGATTTAAGCCTAGACAATCACACTGGCCAAATTTCTCATGCAGTTTACAGAAATGCTGTGACACAGGACCAGGGCTATAGCATAAAGCTTTCCATTGACTCGGTTATCCAAATCTTCATCACCAGCTAGCTAGCATATGCAAGAACACTGTGAGTCAACATCAACATCCAAATAATGGATTGTGATAATCAGATTAATATGCCACAGTTATGCAATTTATAACCACATGCCATATTTACTAACTGAAAGTTGATGAATAGATTGACCTGCCAATCATCTAATAAAGCTATCAGAAAATCCAATAGCTGTCTTAATACTTTTCAGTTTAATGTAAGAAGAAGAAGAAAAACAACTAATTAAATATCCAATAAATATTTTGGTTTGTAAAACAACTAAATTTGAGCAGAAAATGATTTTTCCAGATTAGTTCATCCAGGAAATGGGAAATAAAATATTACTAATATTAAATAAAAATAAGAAACATATGCAGAAAATATCAAATTCATCAATATTAGCCCAGTAAATAAATTACAAGCAATAAAAAAACCAAATTTTCAACAAAAGAAGCATAAAAAGAACCAAAACTTAAAACTTCAACTAGGAGATAGATCAACAATAACAATGTGCTAAAAGTATGGATACCTGAAGCATCTAGAGATCTACTGTTGAGTATACTAACACAAAGATCACTCAAAATATTCTCCTCTTTAATCCCAATAGTTAGTATTGTACTGTGTCCATTTGAGCTGGTTTTGTTCAAAAGAAAACCCTAATTAAGAAAATAGTGGGATTTTGATTTTAATTCAGAGGAAAGGCTATTCGGTGGACAAGGATAGGAACGAAAGAGAGATGACAAAACTCTACTGTCTCTCTCACATCAATCTCTCTCTCTCTCTCTCTAGACATATTATTTTACACTATTTGTCTCTCTTTCTGTGTTTTTTCTATTATTATACAAATTATTGAATGGGTCCCACTTAAATGGCTTTGGATTCGGATTTACATGTAATTAATTTAATTTTTTTTTTGCCCTTATTTACCAACAGAGATTTGTTAGGCCAATCTAACCACACTAACAAAAATTAGTACTAATTAATTCCTAAAATGGGAGAAATTAGGTGGTATTTAAGCAATAATAATAATAGAAATAAGTGCTATAAAACAAATGTCAGAGGGGGTTTTACAGGATCATGTGATGCATGGCAGAAATTTTGGCAAATATGCACCTCTTTTTATTCCTTGGTAGGGTTGGTCTGAATTGTACCTATTCCACATGAATTAATATTTGCCTATATATATCACTTCATTTCATTGTCATAATATTCAAAATACAAAATATCTGAATATTAGCCTCAATTTGTCCCCTTGAAAGTGCTCAATAATTATGTAGAGTCAATTTGGATCATCTATCAAAATCATGATATATTTTTGAAATCAAATGTTGATTATATAAGTATTTATATATCCCACTAATGTTGTTCTCACATAGTGAAATGATCAAGTAAAATGGTACGTGGTTACAAGTGAATATATTATTATTATAATATTTGAATTAAATGTCAAAAAGTATAGGAGAACAATCACTTTCATGCACAAGTTTCATCTCCGGAAAAGGAATGCTAATAGATATATGTTCCCAATGTATTGGCTTTAAATTTTAAAATCTCCATACTATATAAAAAGATATTGGATTAAGTGTTGCGGTCCCAAACTGCTAAAAGATGGCCAAAAGTACCTTAAAATGAAAGTCATCATAAATATTCAGGATAAAATAATAAATAAATAAATAAAAGGACCTTGAATTAAAAGGCCAGGATTTGGTTTTTCTTCTTTTCGGCAATGTAGTTTAAAAGTAGAGCAATTTCAACCAAATATAAATGGTCCCCCAAATGTGAAGGCCCAATTTGGCACAAGGCCCGTATAACAATAAAGATAAGGATTTTCTTTTTCTTATGAAAAATAAAATATATATATATATATACTTACTTTTAAACACACTGAAAATGTATTTTTTTTAAGTAGATAACATTTGAAGTTCCAATTTTTTTTTTTCTAAATCCAAATGCTTTTAAATATTGAAAAAAGGGCAGATATTGAAAATTAATACAATTTCATGTGTCCGATTTAGGTGAGTATAAGAAAATAAATTGTAATTATTATTTTTATAGATAATTTGATGTCATGAACTCATCATGTCCCACAAATATGTGGATATTATCTAATTTTACAATAGTTTGTTGTCTAAGTATCAATAATTTTTAGGCGCCCTTTGGAAGAGTCGGTCAAGAAGGCTAAGGCTACAAATAATTGTGGAGCAATAATCTTTTTCAAAAAGTTAAATTTCAATAATGATGATGTACCTTTTTCTTTATATTCTATTATAGAAGATCCTTTTCATATTTATTTAGTCGACTTTGTGTTTAGGGACAATTTTGTACATGTTCTTATGCAAATTAATTCAATAAAGTAAGACAGAGATATCCATTCTAGAAGTCCTATTACAAATCAAATATATGCATTTGTTTCATGATTTTGGTATAAGTAATTATCATATGCTAAAAATTCCATAATTATGTTATTACATTCGTCAATCTCCATCTAATTCTATGAATATCATACTGAAGCATAATTATTTTCTCCTTTAGAATTTCAACAAAATCGATATCTACACTCAACGTTTTAAAATATTAAAGATATACAACTCTGTAATAATCTACAATAGTTTGAAGAAACTTAAATAATTAAATTGGTAGATCCTAATTCATGCATTTTTATGGCAAGATGTATTGAAAGAGTGAGTAAAAAAGGATAAGAATAAATAAAGAGCAATAATCTCTTTAAAGTAAAATTACAATAATGACCATATAACTTTTTCTTCATATTCTATCATAAGAAGATACTTTTCACATATAACAAAAATAAATTTATCCACTTAGTCCACTAACGTGTTTAGGGACAATTTTGCCCCATTAATCATCACGAGTGACGCTCATGTATATGTTTATATGCACATTAATTCAATAAAATAAATAATTTTATGTTTACCGTCTTCGTGTATTATATAAGTCAAATTTGATGTAATGTATATAAGAATTTTTTTAAAAATTTGCAATCAATGGATGTAAAAAAATATGTGAAATTTATATATATATATATATATATATATAATATTATCAAAGCAAAAAATGAATATTGGAATTTCCAAAAGAAAATTTGGTCAAGCAAGTAAGTCAGCGTGATTTGGCACATCCATTCGTCCAGCGTGGCCACTGCACAATCAGCATAACTAACGGTACATATAATGCCACGTGTAAAGCACCACTCAACTTCCTAAAAATCTCAACCATGAACCAATCAAAATCATTCAACGGTCAACGCTTCATATTACCCTATATATCGTCATGATGTCTCTTGCCTTTTCTCACCTAAATTCTCAAAACAAAGCAAACGAAAAAAAATCAACTGTCATATCTCCGACGATTATTCTCCGTTAGATTGATCGATAGCTGTAATAATCCGATGGCAGAGAATTCTTTCAAGTACGTGATCATCGGTGGTGGTGTTGCTGCTGTGAGTATTCTGTTCATCGATCACTTTATCAACTCTGTTTTTTTTTTGTTGTTGCCAAATGATCATTTTATCAACTCTATTATGAGCTAAACTTTTGAATGTTGTTATCATCTTCTGTATATCGTTCTATGTATGCTGGTTTATTGATGTTTTATTTATTTTGTTCTACTTGTATTATTGGTTCTGTCTTTACTTACTGTTTCCAATTTCAGATGAAAAGGAAAATTTAAGGGCTCAATTTGGATGGAATATCATCTTAGGGAATTATGTTTTAAGATAATAATGATGAAAAAGTGTTTGTAAAAATAAGAAATATGGCTTTAGACGTATGTTTGGTTGCGTTTTTTCATAGAAATATATAATGATTCTGATTGGTATAATATGTTTTTTATCAAGAAAAATTTGTTTGTGTTGATATTTACATATAATTTCTGTTAAATATTTTTAATCAAACTCATCCATTTAGACGTAAAAAAGCGGTCATAATAAATCATATTTTAAACGTTACGTTATTTTGTATTAGAATATGTGATTGATTTGATTTTTTGTGTTGATAAATAATCAGAAAACTCAAATCATGAATTGTAAAAGCCATGTAATGGAATTGTATGTGCATGCAGGGATATGCTGCCAGGGAATTTTCCAAGCAGGGAGTTAAACCTGGTGAACTGGCTATCATTTCTAAAGAAGCGGTAAGTACTAAAGGCCATTCGGCAACAATGATTATTTTTCCTCTAAATGAGTTGATTATATGTGAGCTTCTCTCTTTTTCTAACTAGAGTTTTGACAGAAACCATACTCTTGTTTCTCTGTACATTGTTGATCGACATGTGTATGAGGAGCGTGTTGCTAACTATACCAAATTATTTTGCGAGGGAAAACAATATTAAATTATGTATGGAGCTGCTCTATCTACTGAAACTCATACAACTCACATCAATCTTTATCAGTAGTTATTTGGTTGAGCCATTGAGCATAAAGGACTAAACCTTTTAACTTCACTTTTCCCATATGATGGTTGAAATGGAGAAATTGATGTACTCTGCTCTATCTTTTCTTCCATTTTAGCTCCATCTTTTTGAAGTATAACCATTTGTGCAATTTTATGATTTGTTTAGAACTAGTATTTAGCAGAAACAGTATAAATGAAAAATAGTATAAAACAACTCTCTTAAGTACCAGTTTATGAACTTCTTATATGAAGTGAAGTATTATGCAAGCTGGAGTACTATTGTTGCCTTGACTCCCTACTTTTACCTTTAAAATAACTCTTCTGGATCTCTTGCATTCTTGTTTCCTGGACTCAAAATGCCTTCTGCTCTATGTCAAATAGTTAATTTAAATGCTTAATGATGGTTTCAGGTGGCTCCCTATGAACGTCCAGCTCTTAGCAAGGCATACCTGTTTCCTGAGGGTGAGTTCATATTCCATATTGTTGGTCAATGATGAAGTAAGGCTGCATCATGGCTAAACTGTTAATATTTAATCGACAGATTATATGACATTGTTTTAGCTAATTTGTGTATTGAAGCAGAGACGAGAAGTATCCTCACTGGCAAACATGCACACACAAGCAATGCCAAGAATGGGGACTTCTATCATGTCTCTTATGTGTTTCACAAATGAATTACAATGATAATATAAAAAGAGTCTACCTTAGGCAAATATATTTTGTCTTTGCTTCTTATTTTAAAACTTTTTCTGAACTTTCCATCCAGTCCATCCAAGTATTGTATCAGATTTATCTCACAAGAAACAATCTCATTTTACATTATATTTCCTCCAGGAACTGCAAGACTCCCAGGTTTCCATGTCTGTGTTGGAAGTGGAGGAGAGAGGCAACTTCCTGAGTGGTATACTGAGAAAGGTAATATGCCTATCACATATGTGCTGTATTATCATTTGCATACTTATTGAAGGCATGTATATATGGGGATTCTTCTCTCTCTTAGACGGTGTGATCCCTCACATGAGCTTATCTTGATAATGCAGGTATATCTTTGATCCTTGGGACAGAAATCGTCAAAGCAGATCTTGCATCAAAGACACTTGTCAGTGCAGCTGGCGAAACATTTAAATACGAGACATTGGTTATAGCAACTGGTTCTACCGTTAAGTATCGTATTCAGGAATCATTCACATTTTTCGTCTTTTGATCTGGTTTCCGTCTCTGACTGTATGTATTATCTTTTCAGGTTATTAAATTGACAGATTTTGGTGTACAAGGGGCTGATGCCAAAAACATCTTTTATTTGAGAGAAATTGATGATGCGGATAAACTTGTTGAAGCAATCAAAGCTAAGAAAAATGGGAAGGCTGTGATTGTTGGAGGTGGATACATAGGGCTGGAGCTAAGTGCAGCTTTAAAAATCAATGATGTTGATGTTACAATGGTTTACCCAGAACCCTGGTGCAGTAAGTTGAAATAACTTGTACATTTAATAAATTCTAAGTTACTTAATATTTCTGTGCAGTTTAGTTAGGCCTGACTATATAGTATGTTCTTGGGCTGTCATTGACTCTGCTTAATTACAGTGCCCAGGCTATTCACTGCTGGCATAGCTAACTTCTATGAAGGTTACTACGCAAACAAGGGCATTAATATCATCAAGGGCACAGTAGCTGTTGGTTTTGGCAAGAATGAAAAGGGCGAGGTGAGTTGCCAAGCACATAAATCTTAATCATTCTTGATTAATATGTTTCTACAACCTTCATAGAGTATAATTTTGGTGGTTCTTTTTCTCATCTTTCAGGTTACAGATGTGAAACTTAAGGATGGAAGGGTGCTAGAAGCGGATATTGTTGTTGTTGGTGTAGGTGGAAGACCACTAACTGCCTTATTTAAGGGCCAGGTTGAAGAAGAAAAGGGTGGAATCAAGGTGTGTGACTTCGTTTCTCGTTGCCTTTCTCTATAAACTGACCTCGTTTTCATGTTAATTAATGGTTGCAACAAGGTTGAGGCAAAACATTTAGTGAGAATGAAATCATGGCATAGCTACACGTATAAGATCTAAGAATGACCAATTTCTGAAAAGTAGTTTTTTTCCCTTGAAACTTCACTCTTAATGCTGATTATTTAGTGACCCGCTTCGGTATGCCTCTGAAGATTGCAACAATAATTTCTCAAAACTTAATATTCTTCTATGGAAATACTTTCTAAGTATTGCTGACCATCATATCTCTCACTTGATTGGAATGTTCCACACAAGAGCAACTATTGTGTGAAAAGTTCTCTTCTATATGCTTATCAACCACCAAATAATTAACTTATGGAGTATATTTATCCAAAGCACTTGGCTGTGTTTTATATTTTTGAAAAAACAGGGCTAAATAGACATATTATGACCTTCTGTTTGCAGACTGATGGTTTCTTCAAAACAAGCATTCCTGATGTATATGCTGTGGGTGATGTTGCTACGTTCCCCATGAAACTATACAATGAGATTCGAAGAGTCGAACACGTTGACCATGCTCGTAAATCTGCTGAACAGGCTGTTAAGGTATATCTCATATTTCCATCTGCATAAAAACATTCTATTTTTTCATTTATATGACAGACTCCTATGTATCAAACTTCCACCTTACTCTTGAAGCTTAAACACTGATTTAATTGCTTTTCTGCAGGCAATTTTTGCTAGTGAACAAGGCAAAAAAATCGACGAATACGACTACCTTCCATATTTCTATTCTCGTGCATTTGACTTATCGTGGCAGTTCTATGGCGATAACGTAGGTGAGACCGTTCTCTTTGGGGACAACAACCCAAAATCTCCAACTCACAGGTTTGGAACATATTGGATCAAAAACGGGAAAATCGTTGGTGTATTTTTGGAGAGTGGTACTCCTGAAGAAAACAAGTCGATTGCTAAAGTTGCAAGAGTTCAGCCTACAGTTGGCAGCTTGGACGAGCTTGCTAAAGACGGGCTCGCCTTTGCCAATACAATATGAAGTCATTTCTATACTTGGATACAGCTTTAAGTGTCTTTTCTGTGTTTGTTTCTTCAATGTTTGTGGTGGTGATAACAGTGTTTCTTTTTATGTATTGTAAAGTGTAAACTATGTCCCGTTGCAAAATATTTCGAGATTTTTACGTATAGATTTTCTTTGTTATGGTTTGTTGTGTTAATGTTTCGATATGTGGCATTTGCATGGTGAAATTTTTCCCTGTTTGCAGATATTCAGGATAGCATTCAACATTCAATTCCATGTCTTCTGAAAGGGAAGTTTTTTTATGCATAGTATTTATAGTTTTATGTCTTATTACCTGCTTATAATTTCCTATAACTTTGGCTTTTTTCGACTTGATGCAGGATATATCGGGTTAAGTTTTTTCGACTAGAGGGACGTGACCTTCTCGATTACACAGTCCTCGGTATGTGCTCTAAACAACCCATAGTTTGGATTATATTTGATCAATTGATACATGTTTACAAATTTACTCCTAGAAATTCTTTGTGTTACTAACTGATGCTTTCTTTTTATGTCATGGACATGATAAAAATCCTTTTGTGGAAACTATTATACCTAAATTGGCTGTTCTTTCCATCCTCTTTTGTCTGTGCTATCAATACCAATCTCTAATACAATAGTGACATATTAGGTCCTTATTATATTTGTGGGGGATATAGACTCGTGATGTCTTAATCATTACTGATTAAAATGGCATGCAGAACAAATAAATTTAGCAATTATATCTCAAAATTCACTGGATGACAATGTGTTAGGAGATCATAAAAACTATAAGACAGCTATATTGATATTAACCTCTCAATTATTTCCACAGTTGTAGTCAGTCCAGTGCTTCGTATTTTTAAGGCATGTACCTTGAAATTTGTGAGCAAATAATCATCTTTTTTTTTAATCGAATTTTTAGTGAAAGAAATGAGATATTTTTAATGGTTCTGTTCTACAATTATTTCTTATCAATTATCATCTCTCATGCACGGACACTTTAAAAAATCACAACGTGTCGTATCGGACACCTGATTGGACACGACATTCGTCCGACACTCTCCGACACTGTGTTCGACACTCTCCGACACCGTGTCCGACACACCCGGCACCGTGTCCAATATAAAAATAAATTTGTCTGCTTAAATAAAATAAAATATGGACACCGTAATGAATATAGTTAGATGGTATGAATATAGTTAGATGGTATGTCTACTATGTATGCATTATTTGTGACACTTGATGTTATTTCACTTATTTTTTGTGATTTTGAAAACTGAAGTATTTGTTTTTCTTTCAAATATATAACTTTACAAATCAAATACAAATTTATAAAGTACGATAGTCATTATTATAGTTTATTTCTCTAATCAGTCATTTAAATTAGAATGAAAAAATTAATTTATATATTTTACGTAAATTAATGAACATATATATGTATATTAATTTATATATATATATTTTATTAGTAGTTTCGAGGCCGTGTCGTCTCCTAACATTTTTAAAAATACCGTGTCGTGTCGTGCGCCGTATCCCGTGTCCCGTGTCGTATCGTGTCGTGCGTCGTATCCCGTGTCTCGTGTCCGTGCATCATAGATTATCATAGTATTTTCACCAACAATCAAAATTTTGTTTTTTTCTTTCTTGCAAATAATAAAAATTTGTACTTGTCTGGTGCATTTTAAGAGAACCATCCAAGTGTGGTATATCATCATGCTTATTTAATTTCAAATCGAAATTGCAGGTCTAATGTAAAAGGTACAGAAATTAATACTATGTTGACAAATCAACTAACACTTCATCAGTGACAACAAAGGGGTGGGGGACAATATCTCCTTGTAATTTGATCTATATATCTTCATGCTTTTTAAAATCCAACTCCAAAAGCAAATAGTCTAATCACGTGCGAGAAATTCATGTTGCTTAAAATTCCCACATAAATAACACCGAATATTAAACTAGTAATAGATTAGCAAGAACTAAAGTTCAAAAAACAATTAAATTATTGATTAGAGCAAAAAAGAACAGACAGTGAAAGAAAATGCGAAATTAAAATGATTGTGAAATGCTGATGAAAAGGCAATGGTAGATAAATAGTTATTGCAAAAGGACAAAAGTAAAATGAGAGTATAGAATAAAGAATTTAATGCTAAAAAATATTATCATTATTTATGGATCTACCAGTCCTTACAATATCATTGCTGGCAATAATCTAGTGGGAGTGCTGGCAAAAGAATTACCTAAATTTCACAGACACGTATATATTTTATGAATATAACAGAAGGGCACAAAATCCCGACAGTGATATGATTTCTTAAGTTAATATGGTCTTTCTGATTAATAAATTGTATACTACAAATTTTCATTAGTATTATATATTTTATATGATTTTTTTTTTGTAATTATCTTAAAATGGTCTTTGAATTTTAAGAAGATTAAAAAATCTATATATTTTTTTAAAATATTAATAACTAGTGCTGCAAATTCTAAATAAATAAATTTTACACAAAAGTGAAAATTTGACTAATTCTTAGGTGCACGTTTGTAAAAATTTAAATATTATTTTCTATTTAAAATGAAAAAAATGGGTATAATGAGTTTTTTAATCGAGAAATATTATCATGAATTTTTCAGATATAAAATATATATTAAACAATTTTCACCTATAAATTAATTATAATAGAAACTCATATCTTCCATAATATTTTACTTTAATTTAGGTACTCATCAAGAAATTCACAACTCACGTGCGTCACACTTAATTCTTCCTAGTTCATATAAACATAATGTATCATATAAAGGAGTATAAAGATACAAAGAAATAATCAACCTAGATGAGTGAGTACTCTTTGTTCAATTAATTTGTAGTACTTTATATCTTAAGATTTGTTCACTTAAGCTTTGGTGGTAATACAATTTGATTCTTCAATATACTTCGTTAGATGTGCACCAATCTTCTTCCAATGTCCATTTTTCTAACATGGAAAATTTGTCGGCATTAACATGCACTCCACTCTCTATTGTGCCCGATGTATATTCGCTTTTTATATATAAACCCCGAGGTATTTAGCTTTAGCAAATAACCCCCAAAGTATGAAATCTTGGCAAATAACCACTTTTGTTAAGTTGACCGTTAGCTAACGGTTAACTTTATGGGCAAACTTGTAATTTATATATTAAAACAAGGAACAAAAAAAAATTTAATTCACTTTATACTACAATAATTTTTCTCAATTTCAAATATTTATTTATTTATCTAAATATTTAGATATATATATATTATATTATTCTATCTAATAATTTGAAGGTAAAATTAAATAAATTTAGATAAATAATTTGAAGGTAATATAATATTTGAAATTGAAGGTAATTAGATAGAATAATATAACATATAATATATAATATAATATTTTAAGGTAGAATAATATAATATTATAAATATGAAGGTAATTTAGATAGATAATATTAGTACAATATTTGAAGGTTTGAAGGTAAAATTAAATAAATATAGATAAATAATTTGAAGGTAATATGATATTTGAAATTGAAGGTAATTAGATAAAATAATATAATATTTGAAGGTTAGAATAATATAATATTATAATATATAAATTTGAAGGTAATTTAGATAGAATAATATAATATATATTTAAATTTTTAGATAAATAAATAAATTACTGTTGTATAAAGTGAATTAAATTTTTTTTATTTATTTTTGTTCTTCTTTCTTTTTATATGTAAAATTACAATTTTGCCCATTAACTTAACCGTTGACTAACGGTCAACTTAGCAGAAAGGGTTACTTGCCAAAATTCCATACCTCGGGGGTCATTTGCTAAAGCTAAATACCTCATGGGGTTATATACAAAAAGCCCATTCAACAATATATATATATACACTGATAATTCTATAAAAAAATCCATAAATAAATCGATGTATCGCACTTCCTTGAAAGTTACGATTAAAATTATTTTATTATAGTATTCTCTCATTCAATAGTGTATAATAGTCTGATTTCATTAAATCCAACCTATTATACAATTTTCTATTATATGTATATGAAAATTTCAAAAGTACCCGAAAATTTTACATTAAAATAGAGCATGACTTGGTAATAAACAAAGGAATAGGTAAGCATACCTATCATCTTCCAATTTCCATGCATCTTTGATTCTATAATTCTATTGTTAGCTTTTATCCACCAAAAAATTAATATAACGCCTCAAGATAAGCTACAATATTTGATGCGATGTTACATATTATCTGCTACTTTTTATAATCTTTTTCATCACCTTATACTGTGATTAATCTTTATTTGTTGCATTTAATAAGTCAATAATCGAGAAATGATCGATGATAAAATATAAATATAACTACTTTTATTTTGTCATTTATTACATCCAACATAAATATAAATATATACTAAAATATTCCAAGAACAAATTAAAAGAACATAAATAAATAAATAAATTGACAGCCACCAAAGAACATTGATAGATATACAAAAGATAATTAAACTGGTAAAATTTAAATATGGTCCCCAAAGGAAATTTCTGGGGAGCCACTTCATACTTATTGATCAGAATTAAAAGGAATCAAAGTATGAATTGTTCTCCATTCCCTTCAAAGACCATTGAAATTAATTTCAATCATTGATCATATATATTAATTGTTCTTTGTAGACTCAAGTTGACTTCAAAAATATTTTTATTTTGAATATTAGGTTGATGTACAGTTGGATAATAATAATTGAAATTACTACTTTTGTTCTTTTGCTGTAGATAATAATAATTTGGATAGAGGGGATATTATTTATTGCTTTTTGGGTGGCAATTATAGTAGAAAACAAAACCCTAGTTGGTACTTGAGCAATTTAATGAAATATTAGTTGTATTCAAATAAGACCTATGGTCTTAGAATAGATTTTTTACTTTGTTTGAATTACAAAGAGTTTGAATTATGACACATTTTTGTAACCATATAATTGAACTATTTGATATATTTAAAAACCAAAATATTTAAACTTAGTAGGTACTTAACTCACTAATCTTATCAAGAAAATTAAAAATTGGTATATTTTAATTGGCCTACACATTTTTTTATACTATGAGTTGGCATGCATGTTAGCAATTTGAATAACTAATTTGAAACAAATCTCTATTTTTGATACTTTAAATCGGAAAAGATGACCAAAAAGTAAATAAAAAATTAAATAAAAATGATTTAATTATATTAATAGATTATAAATTTAAATTGACATAGTGAGAATGAGGGAAACCCTTCAATGTCGGTAAAATTGGGGATTGATGATAATTTCAGTCAAATCTATCTAATTTAAGTCAATTGAGTATTATCGTCAAAATTAATAGAAAAGCTTTAATTTCAAGGGTTGCATGTGATTTTTTTTCGATGAAATTCAAAAATTTCAATGCAATTTGCACCAAAATTGTCAACTTTTTTCAAGTCAATATACCAAAATTATCAATATACCAAATTATAATATTAAATAAATGTAGACCCAAATCTTTCAAAGAGTACCATTGACCAAATCAATCGTACAAAGTTGAAATAAATTAAAAGTGATTCACGTGGTGGACCGATGACCTATTTGCATATATTCATAAATTTTACAAAGTATCAAATATAATAAATTAATTAAAATCAATTAGTTAAAACTAATTTTAAATCAAAATTAAAAAATATGAAAAACAGACAGTAAACTCTTTCACATAACCCACAGGCCACAACTAGACTTTGAAGAAGGTGGGTCCTAATAATTATCCAAATAATGCATTTAAAATCAAATCATGTATCTTAATCCCTGTAACTATTAACCTAATAAGCAGCCCTGAATATTTTATGCTAAATTTATAATATAGTAAATATATCCTAATACATGCATGCATGCTTAATTAATAATGATTCACTATTAGTATATAATAAAATCCAATAATTGTTGTTTTAGACAAAAAATTGACGAAATTGACGGCTAATCATTTCACTAAACTTGCTATCTCTTTTGCAGAAAATCATGCAAAAGAGATAGTTACTAGTTACTTAATATCTCTTATCACCGACTCTTATAATAAGATATATCTTTTATGTACACATTAATTTCAATAATCTAGTCCACTAATAAAAAATATGACTAGCCAAAAATGTAACACGTAAAATCACCAAGAAAGTTATGGCTACAAAAATGTCCAAATCGATTTTTTTGACCACCAATTATCTCATTGTCAATGTGTCAAAAAATATAAACAAAAAAGGACCTACATAAGCAATATTTTATTTGTATAAAATGTAAAAGTATACTTGAAATTAGATGCTAGCTTTTAAAAATAATGTACAAAATGATATAAGAAAATAAGTAAAAGAAACACACCAACAAAATAAAAGCATGAAAATATTTTAAATTAATTATATTGAGTTCCCTTGTCAATTCAAATCATCAAAACAATGAAAAGAATTGTTAACTGTGAATTAAATGTTTGTAGCTGTGACAGCACACACCAGCATTAGTAGTTTATACAGTTCAACAACTCACTGTTTTAAATATCTGCTGCTGATTTAAATTTATTAATTAAATTATCCATTATAATGGGATAATGTTACTTTTACTCTCTTATTTTTCCATTTAGAGATCACTTTAATTCTTTTAATTTTAATTCATTAAATCTCTTAACTCAATAATTTATTTCAATATTTTCTTAGAACATTTTCAATCATTTTTAACGAAAAGGTTGGTCATTGACATGCACATATTATATTTTAAGGACTTAAATGGTGCATTTATCAAAATTGAAGGACTAAAATGATTTATTTAAAATTTAATGGACTAAATCAACAAATATAAAGTGATCTTAAAATAGTCTAATATATTGTTGGAAAATGAAAAATTGACAAAGTATCATTTAATAACATTGTAAGTTTGTAACAAAATACGAATTATTAGATATATACTTTTAGTAAATTTACATTTTGGGATTTTAGAATTATTTTTAAAAGTAAAGGAAGTAATCAATTTATTATTAGATATTAAATTCTGTCACATTAATATTATCCACAAAAACGAAAATAAATACTAATCACATAATCTGGCGCGTAATGGCGAAGCGCATATTTTAATTTAGTTTCGATTATATAAAATAGACTGGGAAAACTCACTTATACAATATATATATATATATATATATACACACACTACATACATTATTGAACGATTATACATACAATATCCTCCAAAATTGTGTGTGTGTATGTGTGCAAAACTCATTGAATCTCCTCCAAAATCCTCGAAACTGCTGCTTGATTAGGGCTCCAATGGAGGTCGAAGCTCACGCGCTCTCCACTTTCGATCTCATTTCAACAGCTGCTGTTTCCTACAGAAATCACTCCGGTTTCCTGAAATCTGAAATGTCGCCGGAGCTGAAGAAAGTGGCGACTGATCAAAATGCGGAGAAGAATGGTGAATCGGAGGCGATTGCTGTCGGATGTCCGTCGAGTGCCGCCATGAAAGTTCAGAAGGTTTACCGGAGCTATCGCACACGGCGCATGTTAGCTGACTCCGCTGTCGTTGCTGAAGAACTATGGTAACCCAATTTAAGTATTTTTGATTTTTTTATTTTCCAAAAACGTAAGCTTTACGTCGCTGAAATCGAAATCATGAGTATGCTTTGGACATGGTGTTGTTTTTGTTAATTGAATTACCTTGCGTTATGCATTTTAATTTTTCCATTCACAATCATGCATAGAGGTTTAAAAGAAAACGGCATGTTATTGCCTTTTATCATTTTATTTTAAAAATTCTCTCTTTCTGTTTCATTTTGGCAATTATTCTGATGAATTTGCGTTTTGGTAATGAAAATTGAAGGTGGAGAGCAATAGATTTTGCACGATTAAATCACAGCACAATCTCGTTTTTCAACTTCTTGAAGCCAGAGACTGCTGCGTCGCGTTGGAATCGTGTCAGTTTGAACGCTTCCAAGGTATATATATCTAAAAAGATCATTCAGCATGTTTGTAATCTATTGCTTTTACTAATTAACCAATAAACTATTAAAGAATTAAAGAATAAGGCTGAAAATAGTAAAATTAACAGGAATAATTGAGCTCAACAGTGGATGCAATTGTCTGATGCTGTTTTCTTTACTAAATTATAAAAATATGTGCACAGGTGGGCAAGGGTTTGTCTATTGATGCCAAGGCACAAAAGTTAGCTTTTCAACACTGGATTGAAGCGGTATATTTACTTTCTTAGTTTAACTTTTTTCTTCTGTGTTTACATCATTAGTTAATAGGAGAAGGCTGTTAAAGTTTGAAATTTGGTAGTTGATTGTAATAATTTTGTAAAGTTTGATTTTGATTGCTGTGTATATGCTATAGGTCGATCCGAGACATCGTTATGGGCATAGCTTACATCTGTATTATGAGGAATGGTGTAAAACTAATGCCGGCCAGCCCTTCTTTTACTGGTGAGGAAAATTTGAAATATGTTCGAGTGTAAAATAATTACGTGATAATAATGGCAGTTTACTTGAAGAGATCAAACATGATGACTCTGTTGAACATCAAAAGTTAAAGTGATATCATTTTTCTGTTAACTAGATGAGAAAGAATACTAAATATAGTGATAAAAAATCTAATTTCAGAAATGCTACTTCAGGTTTTTTGTAACATTGTGGAATCAAAGAAAGAATTTTTGTTGAGATTTGAGACATCTAGATTATTATTTGTACAGGCTGGATATTGGGGATGGCAATGATGTTGATCTTAAAGAGTGCCCAAGATCAAAGCTTCGTCAACAATGCATCAAATATCTTGGACCAGTAAGTCACCAGAGTTTCATTAATTAGTCAACTGCTTTTACTTTTATTTTTATTTCATTCATATAGTAGTCCGAAGAATAAAATTGATCTGTTATGACAATTTACTGACAATATCCTCTGTTTCCACTTCAGTTTAATGTTTTTGTTTACACGTCTTTTATCCTTTATTATTCGGTTTGAAATAATCCCCTTTTGGAAAACATATTATTAATTTCTTATCTCTACATGTTATTAACAGCAAGAGAGAGAACATTATGAATATGTGGTTGTTCATGGAAGAATTTTGCACAAGTTAACTGGGGAACCCCTTGATACGCACAAAGATTCACAAGGATCGAAATGGATATTCGTGATGAGCACATCCAAAGGTCTCTACATTGGAGAGGTAAGGTCTAATAGATAAAGTAAAAAATACATATGTAATGTTTCTCTTTAACCCCTTACCCTCATTTTAATTCTCTGAAACATTTAATATTGCAATGAACCCACCCAGAAAAAGAAAGGATTGTTCCATCATTCGAGCTTCCTGGCTGGAGGGGCTACATTAGCTGCTGGAAGGCTCATGTCAAACAATGGAGTGCTTAAGGTATTGTCTAAGATCACTATCCAATATGCCCTTTTTAAAACAAACATGTCTGTTGCATTAGCTAATGCCTACATTAGCATCTTATAGTGAAGTAAGTTTCTGTTGTATTGCTAAAAAGTTCTTTTTGACCCTTATTATATGCAGCAACACATTGATTTCAAGGCCAACTTAACCATTTAAAAATGTATTATTTCTTTGAAATAGACTGTTTGATGATTTCAACGTAATGCAATGGCATTTTACATTTTATGTTTTGCAGAGTATATCACCTTATAGTGGACACTATAAACCAACTGATGATAGCCTTGACATCTTTTTATCGTTTCTCAAGGAAAATGGGGTCAACCTGGATGAAATAGAGGTAGCCATCACAATTTGATTTTATCTCAGCTTCAATTATTTAAAGCTTCACCTAATAGAATTGTCCTTCCTCTTATTTTATCAGATACTTAAAGCAAACGAAGATTACGATAACAATGGAACTGGAAAATACAATATAGACACATCTATATCTGATGCTTCATCAATATCAGATTCTGTTCCTAACGAAGACGAGAATGGCCTCTCTTCAGACACAACTGAACCTTCTAAACCCGAAACTAAAACCGAGTACAAGAGAACTCTGTCTGGCGGTCTTCAAAGTCCTAAAGCAAACGTGCCAAAGACTGCTATACTACAAAGGCTCAACTCTAAAAAGTCTGCAAAATCGAATCAACTGGGCCATCAACTTTCGGTCAAGTGGTCAACGGGTGCGGGCCCCAGAATCGGTTGCATTGCTGACTATCCCGTCGAGTTGAGGTTACAAGCACTTGAACTTACTAACCTCTCTCCAAGGACATTTTCGTCATTGTTAACTCCCAGGATGCTTGCTGGTCTCGTTTCGCCTTCTGCTTGTCCTTCAAGCCTTAGCAACGAGGATATATAGTAAGCCGATTTTCGGGTTCTTATCGTTATGCGTTTTGATGCTGTTGGAAATTTTATACTAGGTTAATCTATTATGGTGTTTATTCTAGTACTGATGGTGATGTATGAGAAACTGAGTGCTAGTAGTGTAGGAAGATTATGTAGTATTTGCTTTTGAATAAACAAAGATTGGATCCCCATTTTGAGCAATAGGAGGTAAAAGGATTGGTGGCCCAGAATGCATATATGGCCAAGTAGCAAAACAACTTTTGCTAGGTATCTTTTTGTCCTCAAGTGAATTTATCTAAGTCTCCTTATGATCCTCAGGGAATGTTTGGATTGAGTGATTTGAATTTGAGGAGGGGATTTAGAGGAAGGATTTGAAACGACACTTAAAATAGAGTCATTTAAAATCCATCGTAGTTATGGAGAAAATAAGTCAAAATAAATGATAAGGGATTTGAAATCCATCGGAACATGAATTCATTCAAAACGAACTTAAATAAATTTGTCGATAAATTTGAAATCTATAAATTTTAAATCATTCGATCCAAATATACCCTAATGGGACGGATCATCATTATTGAAGATTGTTTATAGTTCCCTATGCCAGATGGCAGATAAGTAGCTTCAACTTGACAATGGAAAAATAGTTGCATCCATAATGGGTTCAAACCAGATCGAAAATGATATTCCTATCTCCCAAAGATTGATGTAACGTCTTGTTGTATGTGAATGATAATGGATATTGATATTTTTTAATTAGATCTATAAAACTCACTTTAATTACATCATTACTGATATAATGAATGAGAAATACAAATATGCAACTTTTTTCCATAAATGAATGAGCTGTCATCAACCAAGGGTTGAAGCATCCAATCATCTTATTCATAAACTATCTGGATGCAGATTGGTGAGTCCATTTGGATGATTTTTTAGATGATCAACACATTAAACTACTAATAACATATAAAAGTAAAAATCCTATCACACAATTAATCAATTTAAAAGTTCAAAACAAAAAAGATTTCTATACGAAGAAATTATTGACTTTTAACTTGTAACTCAAAGAATAATTTTTTCAATGAATGGATATTTAGTTTCTAAAATATTTTCATGGGTTTTAGATATAAACATATATTTATGTTTTTTTTTTCTTCTAACTTTATAGTGATTTTTCTATATGTACATCAAATATCATTTATGTATATTATTCTTTCATTTTAGTATATGTCAAAAGAGGAAAAAGAAAAAGAGAGTAAAAAAAAAAAAAAAAAAAAAGGTCTGATTTTTTCTGGCTGTTAATTCTCCCAGACCCACGTTGTCCCTACGTAGCCGAATCTAAAAAAAGAAGTAAATATCTAAAATGTATCTCCCTTTTTTTAATATAGAAACAAATAAAAGAAAAAGACATGCACAGTTTTCTCTCTGCATCTACCCCAAATTCAATTCCACACTATTGCCCCCCACACGTCATGTGCCTAAATCGGCCACAACCTCGTATCCCTGCCGGCACCCCTCTCTGCACGTGACTTGCTGACATGGATGGGTTTGTACCGACACGTGGCGTACAATACGTCTCAGTGTGAACTGGGCCTACTTTAATTTGCTTCCTTATATTTCTGTGAGTTTTCTTCAGTAATTAGAGTATGGAAGTTAGCAAGGAGGAGCCACGTCGGAAGGCGGCGGAGTTGGTGGCTAGTGAGCTGGAAGCGGCGGAGGTTTTGGCCGGCTTGGCTCACGGCGGAGCTTCAGTTTCCGGCGAACGCGCGGTGGAGTCGGTGATCACTCCATCTTTGCCCTCTGATCAGGTTTTGTATTATTCACTATTCTTACTTAACATTTAATAAATTATTCATGTTTAGTCAACAAAGATATTCTTTTTTGGTACAGTTATGCTTTTGTGGTACATATCTATATATATATATGTCTGTGTGATCATTCTCTATTTTATTTACTTATAAAGTATTTCATTTACTAGTTTGAAACAGAGGATATAGATCCATGAAAAGACTCTGTTTTGAACTTTCTATCTCCGATTGATCAGTGTGGTTCTAATGCTAATGATTCACCAATTGCTCAACATTAAGAGTTTGATTGCGTTAAAAGAAAGCTTTTGGTGTTATTAATCAACTAAAAACAAAGACATTGAGTGAGTAATAGAGTTTGGTGTAGTAATTGCATCTCAGTTGAATCTCTAGGAATCATATCTTCAGTGTACGGTATCAAAGAAAATGGGGCATAAATTAAATATCTAAATTTTGAACTAGAAAAGAACATTTAAAAGCACAACGAATATGTAATTAGCCTTCTTCAAGTAGATAAGAATACACAGGAATATAATATATATCTTTAGTTTTCCATTTTATTCTCCTTTTTCTCAGCCAGGGGGGTTGGGCTTAGGTGGGTAAAGAATTTATGCTAATAATTTTGAGATATTATTTTTGTATTAACATACCCTTCGTTGGATTTAGCTGTGTTTTCGTGTATGTCAGGTTCAAGCAATAGCTGCTCAACAGTTTTCCCGATATACAACCGTTGAAACCAGACCCATTGAGCAGCTTTGCAGTACAAGTTATAAATCAAATTTCGTCACCAAGTTAATGCCGAAATTGACAAATGTACTTCAAACTTTCTTGACTTATCCCGATTATGCTTTTGTTCCAAATTCCTTTTGAAAATTTCATTCTGTTCTTTGTTTCTCAGGCGGAGAAGGAAGAACGAAAGCTTCGTCGTATATTAGCAAATAGAGAGTCCGCTAGACAGACAATTCGCCGGAGGCAGGTTAGCTTCATTTTGGATTTTGGCTACTTATGCATTAATGTTATGTCATTGATACTATGATATTGTTATTGGAAAATCAAATTATAACATATATTTTTGTTTTTTCTTCTCTTTACCAGGCTATGCATCTGGATTTGACCCAAAAAGCAGCTCAACTGTCGGAAGAGAACGAGAATCTGAAGAAGGTACATGGCATTTTTCGCCCATTTTTAACTTCAATCAATTCTAGAGTCAAAAAATTAACTATGGCAATTTTTTTCCGATTTGGGTTGACAAATGAATCCTGGTAAAAAAGAGAAAGGAGCTGGCTGTGAACGAGTATAATACTTTGAAAGACCGAAATGAATATCTCAAAGCACAGGTAAAGTCGAATATACATGTCGACCCTTTATCCCTTTCATCACATTTATTTTGCGTCACGTTATTTCACATGTGTAGATGGCTAAACTAAAGAAAGATGAAGCAGGGGAAACAATACAAAAAGATCGAAACGAAGCCCGGGCCCACATATCTGAAACCTCGAATAATCCCGTTTTTCCACATAATCAGACTTGTTTTGCTCCCAACGTTTGGCCCTCGATTCTTCCTTACACAGACCTTCTCCAGTTGCAATATATGTCTCGTTGTAATGTCGCAAATTCGTCACTACCGTTTGTTGTAGTCCCCGTTCCTTGGTTGCTTCCTGTTGTCCCAGTTTGCTCTCATTTGGACAATAATGAAGCACGGAATGTGAATCAATTGTCTCGTTCAGACACGATACTGCATGGAGATAATATTCGGTTGTCAGAAAATCGAAATACGAGGGTCAACAAGGGTTCTAATTCTACAAGACCAATGGCGGCCATGGACAGTGTTCATGGAGCTGGATTTGGTGATCAATACACAGGATATCATCCCAGAGGTACAAAGTTCCACATAAAAAAAAAACAAACATATTTTTATGAATTATTTGAGCGAATTTGAGTGTTTCGATTCTGATATAACTCGTAAAATGCTTACGGGCCAAATCAAGCCGAGGCTCAAATAAGACCAAGGAAGGTCGTAAAGCGGATATAGACTGCACTCAGAAGTACTGAGCTACCTACGTACCTTTCTATTAGGATTAAGTCTAAACGTAGTTCAAAGTGGTGATTAAGGTCATATACGAGGTTCTTAACTCGGTTTATAGAATAGTGGAAACGTACTGTCAGATCGTACTAGGTACTCTCGAGGTACTGTTCAATAAGTCAAAAGTCCTTTTTCTAATATTAAATGGCACTATTTATAGGCACAGTATCCAATGTAGGGACGATTGCGGAATCTGCGGGATGTCTCACACGTGTCCCTAGAATGGACGTATCAGATTGCGCGGGTTAGGGCGACACCGGGTCTGACCCGATATAAACACGCGGGTTAGGTAGTGTATTGCAAATAAGCATAATTAGATTAGGGACCTTTAAGCAAATAAGCTATAGTATCCATATTAGGGTCGTATGGTCTCATACGAGGCTTTAGGGTTTGCGGATTTAGGCTCGTGTAAACCTGTATACGAGGTTATGCTATATCAGATTCCTAGTGGCATTGAATGCGATCCAGGCCTCAATATCGACCTTTTGTCAAAGTGAAAAGAATTGATAATTTCCAATCAAAATATCTCTTTTCGGGTGTTTCTAGATATCGTTATCCCAGACAATTTGTTACTAGGATGTTTCTCAGTATATCAAAAACGCTTTCATTGTGCGTGTTGTAAGAAAGCTCTTGATTCTTATGTTCTTGAAACCAAAAAAACATCCCATTTCAAATCGTAATTTAGAAATTTATACGATAAAAAGTCATATCTATAGTATGTTGTAAAAATGATTAAAGTTGAAATTGTTTCTTGTTTTAGGACATCAAAGTATGAGAAATTGCCCGTTACAGAAGAGTAATATTTGTCCCACACGAAATCCCGAGGATGCCCTTGCAGCAGTTGAGGCAAGGAGAAGAAGGAAAGAATTGATGAGGCTAAAAAATACGAATGACAATCATAATAACTGACAGCTATTTGGTGGGCACAATTTTGTTCTCCTTTTCTTGTAAGTAGTATGCTTCTTACATTTCTCCCCGATTGTGCTATTTTCATAAAGCTTGTTTAATTTTATTTATATATTCAGAATTAATTAACTATTATCAATGATCCAAAATTGATAACAGCAAAACGAGACAATATATATTCTATTAAAAATGTTTAAGGAACAAACCAAAGATATTTCTAGACAAAAAAAATTCAATACAATTTGGTCTATATATGGGTCATAACTTTTACGGGTGAAGGCCAAAAAACCTCATGAATCACATGTCCTTTTATTTGGTAGCGACCCAAAAGAAAAGCTACACCACTTGACACTCCTACCCACTGTTAAAATCAATTGATTTTTTTGATAAAATTTTTTTTAAAAAAAAAAAAAAAAAAGGTCGATCATATATAAAATGTGATATATAGTATAATATATATAAATAATATCTGATACTAGAGGACACATGGCTGCAATAAACTAAACGTTACTAACCATTTAAAACCAATAGATTGTACAGCCCCATTCATATAATTACGGGGCCCAATTATATTTCACATTTGTTGCAATCTGTACCACAACACTGATGGTGACCCTATAATAACGACAAATTCTTGTTTAAAATGTGGGTTATTTTGCTACACCTGCACCCTCTAATCTCACTCCATTTTCATCTGGGATAATTGGCTTGTAAGTATTCTTGCTTAAAAATTAGAGAAAATTGAGACATTAGTCATATGATAAAGCTTGTAGTAATTTTAGTTTCATTGTGTATAAGTTTGCAAAGTTAGTTTTATAGAGTGTATTTTGGTCCCGGACGATAAAGTTTGAAGTGAATTTCGAGCGTATATATAATGCAAACGACGTTAATTTTATTAGTGATCACGTGCAAACATGTGAATAAACTAATTGTTTTCGTTTGTTTTTTTAACAGTTGGACTAAAAATGAGACTGAGTTTGAACGACCAAGTTTAATACTGATCGAACATTATTGAATTTTAGTTTTCGATTTAAAGGTAAAATAATGTTACATTTATTTATTTATTACTATACCAAATTCGTACAAGAAATTTCCCTGCCAATGCCATATTTTATACGCATTTTTAACTTTTGAAACAACAATCGATGCATCAATCGTACAAAGCTATAGGCTTGAAAATATCAAGACATGCCTCGTCAAACTCATCCACAAGTATCTTAAATTCGTAATTAATAAATATATGTTCACATTTCCATATAATTGCTCACAAATAATTAATATTATAACACGCATTTACATGTTATATGAATAAATATTCAAACAACATTAACAGCCAGCCAATTAATGTGTACAATTCAAAATTTTGTACAATCTAAAAAGGCCAACGGCAAAAAACAAGACATACCAAACTAAACTACCTGTGGATATTACATGATCCCCATTTAAGTACTTTCAGATCAAAATACCACTTTAGTAGTTCAAATATGCATCAATCACTCTACCGATTTATTGTATTTATGGTGTGATTATATCTATTCGACTTATTTTTAAATAAAATTTAATTCTCTTAAGATGAAATTACCTTTCTTGCATGAATTAAAACCCTTAGCCCATCTCGGAAAGTGGCGGTTAGCCCCGGAGAGAATCGAGGAACATGCTCCGATTGAACCAATTCGACTCGAAATCGTCTCAAAAACGAAATAACAACACTTTTAAGCTCCACAAGTGCCATTTCTTTACCCAAACAGACCCTTAGCCCACCTTGAAACACTGGGTACTTAAAAGGGTTTAATTGATCATGAGAAAAAATCCCATCTTTAAGCCATCTTTGTGGCTTAAACTCCAAACAATCTTCACCCCATATATCTTCCATTCTACCCATTGCATAGGGATGATAAGTAACCCTAGTTCCTTTCTTCACAAAACTCCCATCTGGTAAAACGTCGTCGTTTAAGCAGAACTTTGAATCAAATTGAATTGGTGGGTATAATCTCATGCTCTCGTAAATCGATGCATGCAGATAATGAAGCTTTTGCATTTGTTCGAAGTTTGTAAGCCCGTTTTGGTTAGGCCCGATGACTTTCGCCGCCTCTGAAAGAATCGCCGCCTCCACTTCAGGGTGGCGCGCCACCAGCCAGAAAAAGCTAGTTAGGGCTGACGCCACCGTGTCACGGCCGGCCAATAAAAAGCTAATGATTATATCCCTTAAATAAGTTTCGTCGCTAATACTACTCATGAATCGTGACAGAAGATCTTTCTGATCGGAAAACCCGAATTTCCGGCGTTGCTTTATTACCTCTTGGGCTAAGATGTGAGTGATCTTGATCGCTTGTTGTAGTTTTTTCTCACTTCCGATGTTTAACAGCCGTTTGATCTTCCACATCAGCGGCGAGGCAATCATGGCTCTCTCAGCTGAGAGTTTCGAAGCTAAATCGAACGAAACTGCGAATTTAGACAAGGGTAGAGAGAGTTCCAAACACTTGGGGTCTAAACCGAACGAAAATCGACAAATACTATCGAACGAAAATCTCCTGAAAACATCTTGTAAGTCCAATACTTCGTTTTTGGCAGAAACTGATTCCAAAAGGGGTAATAAACGTAACGAAATCTCTTGATGCCCGATTTCAAAGGCGTAAGCTCGTATAGAAACCCGTCCCAGTTCCAAACTCGCCATTTTCCGTTGAAATCTCCATGAATCGCCATCGACGTTGAAAATCCCACGGCCCAAGAAATCACCAAGGATTGCTGAAAAGGGTTTGCCTTTAGGGAAATTGTCGAAATTCGTTTTGAGCATGTATTCGACTGTATCAGGATTGGCTGTGATTGTGTTGTTAAGAACGTGGATATGAACAGTGCGAGTGGGTGAATTTTTTAACAAGTGTGTGTACCAATCGCATAGATTAGGGAACTGTTTGGTCCAGTTAGATTCGATATATGTTTCACAGATTTCACAGTTGCAATAATAAACTTTCTTGCGAACCAAACGAAGGATTGATAGGTTTAGCAGCGTGATTATCGTTAAGGATAGTGATAAAATAATGAACCAGGAGTCATGAAAAAATTGAAGCCAAGAAGGTGAAAACTCCATGGAAAAAAATGGAAAATTATTGGATTAAGGATAATAAAAATATGGAGAAATGAAAGAGAGTGAAGGCCAATGGGAGAGAAGAGATATATATGAAAAATTTAATGAAATAATGATAAAAGAATGAATAATAATATTTAATCAATTTTGTTTTTCTTTTCTTCTTTTAGTTGAAAGCGAGTGCATGTTCATGTTTCAACCTGAAGAATTAATTAAGTAGATAAATATATGTAATGGTTCTAATCGAATAAGGTCCACTTACTTGGTAGTTGGATACGAAAAAGAGTGTGAAAATATATAATAATCATGTAAATGTTATAACATATGTGATTAAGTTAAAGTATTATATATGCAACTTATTATGTCACATTTAAACTTTTATTAATTAATAATTAGTATATACTTCAATGTGAATACAATAAAATATAATTTCATTATTATTGTACTTATTTATTACATGTAGGATACTTTTTAGAAAAAATGTGTTTTATTATATTTTATATTTTTAACTGATTCTGGACAGGACATGCATGCGTATAAATTATACATAATCTGTATATTCTTAGGAAAAAGATTAATAAATATAACATACGTATATATATGTGAAATTAAAAAACCATTCAAAAAAGAGTTACCAAAATGGCTTTAGTGGAACTTTTAGCACACACTCATATATCCATGTGCTATTATTCTTTCAATTGTACTAAACCTTTCAAATATTGTACTAATTAAATCACCATGTAGAAAAATAGGGTATATAAAACTCACTAAGCTATGTGCCAATTGGTCGCAAGATTTTATTCTATGATTATGCTTCTCAACTTTTCATTTCTCCCAAATATTTTAATGCCTATGATTTGTCCTTTCGTAACTAAAATGTTGGCGTTTTTTGGTTGATGATTATATACGTAAATCGACAATAAAAACTATTAAAAATAATAAAACTTAATATTGTTTTTGTTATTATTGAACTTATAAATTCATTATGGGATAATATATAAGTATACTTTATTCTTTCTAATGTTTTATATTTTCTATCGGCAATAGCCTTAACCTAAACCTTAAAAGTACATAAATATTTGTGAAACAGCACAGTCTAACGTTGGAATACATCGAAGTGGTAACCTAATGAATTAAATAGTACTTGATGAGAGTTTATTTTTAATCGTTAATTGAAATTATAGTTCAATAAATGAAGATAGATAACTAGATATTATATGTTAATACTTAATACACACATGCACATATGCCGCCATTATAGGGATTAATTAGAAGAATAATTAATGTAGAGCACTAATGATAGAATCTTTTTATTTCTTTAATCTTCTACCTGGACCACACCACTTGAATTATTCCCCTATAAAATTATATTATATAATCTTATAAGTTTACAGGCATTGCAAGTACTAGTAATTGAATATATATATATATATATATATATAATTTTATATATATTATATATATAACTAATTGTAAAAATTGACAACTTAAATATAATTTTTTGTAACTATTAAATCAGTGAAATTAGTGTATGATGAATTGAAAAGGTGCAATATTTTTTGCTTTACACATCATTTTTTGTGATAGTTTCTGTATTGTTACCTGATAATCTGTGACTTCTTAAAAACTCCATATAGGAAAAATGGAATTTTAGAGGGAATAATTATAGAAAAAAAAAAGTTTAAAAAGCATAAAAAAGAATGCTTATAAGTTGTAACCCTTTACAATATTCTGTTCTCTTCTAATTTAGAGTTAAGCATAGATGCTATTATGCTAATATGATCAGTGTTAAGACAAACCATAGTTAATAACAATGTTAATTAAATACCCCAAAAGAGTATTATTCACTAGAAAATAAAGAAGTCTATATAACTATTGACCTATAACAAATCATAGATCTAGCGTAATTTAAGGAACAATATTCAGTCATCTTAATTAATTATATTAATAATAATTATTATAATAATAATAAAGAAAGTTTAATCAGAAAGCAAAAGTAAACAAAGCAATTGAATTTGAACACATGTGAGTTTTGTTCTTCGATCTTCTAGCACATAAATATTAAATTCCAAAGACGTACAAAACACATATTATATCAACTTGTACTATTCTCGACAAAGAATTATTTAATTATTTCGTCCTGAGTGCCACTGCACATGTACAAAAAGATATGCCTTTTTTTAAAATATATTAAATTTAAGTTCATAGAAAATTAACTAACAAAAATATAATAAAATACGTTTGATTTATTTAAATGACTTCTTGAATAATTGGATACATGGGGTTGTATATGTTAATTTGTTATTACTTGTACATCAATGTGCAACTAAAATATAGTATATTTAAATAATGTTTCTCTCTTTTTATAGTTAATATTATTTGTTTCACACGCATCCAATATAAATTGGAAAGATAATATTATTGTGCTTGTAACTTGTAACATATGAAAGCGATTGATAATTGTAAAATGGGGTTTAATAGTCTAGTGGCATTTGAATAATTTCATGGGCATGTGGAATCCACATGTTAGTTGACACTTCCAACCTAGTCTTCATTCACAATAATTGTGCAATGAAAGGTTCATGAAGTTTAGATGATAAAAAAATATATAGAGAAATTTAAATTATTTCATTTTTTAAGGTGAAAAGTAATTAAAAATTGTTGAAATATATATAGTAGACTAACAATTGAATCATTATAGAGATAGATTTAAAAATTGAAATACTCATATAACAAATAATAATTATTTTCAAAGAGAAAAATAACACTTTAAATGCTAACTAAAAATTAGAGAAGAAAGTCTAATTAAGCTATATATAATAAACAAAGAAGAGGGCAATTTGAGGAATATTAATTTTAAGGTGGGGAACCCTTATAGTATATTTTATTTGGCTTGTTTTGGGCACTGTACTGCACAAATTATATAAACAAATAAAAATTAGATCATTATTTAAAAATCATAAAAAAAGAAATTGGTGGAAAAAGATGCGTAAAACTTCATCTTCCTTTGTGTACCATGAAATAGTTCATATGGCATCTTATCTTATTAATTGAAAAAAAAGCTTTGCGAGCTTTAAAATATAATAAAGTAAGGACTTAAATAATTGGGGCCTTAAATAAAGTTTTTGGTTGATTGCAATTTGAGTGACATGTTGACTAGATTCTAGAGGGAATACTAGGTTTTATTTCTCGACATAAGTACCTAAATTCAGTACAAATCAAACTTTAATTCAGACAAATTGGCCAGCCACCCACATCATAAAAAAAAAAAAAAAACACAAACTCTTAATATTTTGTTTAAATATATAAACTTTTTTCTCATGTCGACTGATATACATTACAATTAATACTTGATCAAAATAATTTATAACAATTCTATTTCTTCCAATATTTGATAACTTATATATTGTAGTTATGTTCCTGCTTTTAATTTTTCTTAATATATCTTGAGTTACAAGGGCAAGGAATTACCTCACACGATGTTATGTAAATTATATAGTTGAAAACAAATATGTATCTTTATAATTTTGCCCTGTGCTCTCAAATGCTGATGATATTTCTCTTATTAAACATGGAATATAGTCGTTATAATTATTTTTGGAAATTTTATTTATTTATTCCCACGTGATACACCTCTCATCTCTCATTTTCTTAATTTAATTTGTCACTATACCACATCTCCAAATAATGAGCCCCCTTTGTACATCTTAAAGTTATTACAATTTTTTTTTTTTTGGATGACGAGGGAAACCCGCAGCTGCTACCGTGAGGTGCGCACTGGGTAAACCCCGCTCTTGTGTAATAGCCTGCAAACCACACAAGAGAGGTAAACCAGCCTAGGTTACCCATAGCTAGAGGTGTTCATCCGGTTCCCGGTTCCGGTTCCGGTTCCGGTTCCGGAACCGCCGGTTCTCGGTTCCGGAAACCTCGGAACCGTATTCGAACCTGCTAGGCACGGTTCCGGTTCCGGTTCCGGAACCGCCGGTTCCGGTTCCGGAACCGCCGGTTCCGGTTCCGGTTCCACGGTTCCGGGCGGTTCCGAATTTTTTTTTTATTTATTATTTTTTTTTTACATTACAATTTTTAACAAATAAAATCAGATATAATAAAGACAAATAATTTTTATATTAATAACAAATTTAAACAATGCTATTTTTACAACGAATATTGAAAAAAATAATGAAAAAAATAACGGGCTTGAGTTTTATTTTAAGTTAAAATTAGTGACTAATTTTTAACTTAAAATAAAATTGCCTACGTATCATTCACTTAGTGAATGAATCAAAACCCTCGTAGTTCTTCTTACCTTGCTTACCTTTCGCGTTTCGAATGTCAATGTTTGATCAAGCATTGCTTCCATCCGAGGAACCGCTAGAACTATCCCACGGTTGGAAATCTCCCTCTTCGTCAATGTCGAAGTCTTGTTCTTGTTCTCTACCTTCGGCCTTTGTCCAATCTTCAAGCAAACATTGATTTTCTAAATTTACAACCGACAATCTTGACCTTCGATCGTCCAACATGTTGCCTCCGATACTAAAAGCGGACTCAACGGAGACGGTTGATGCCGGTGTAGCTAAAACCTCCTTTGCAATGATCGAAAGGATCGGAAACGCCTTGGCTTTCCTATGCCACCACCTCAAAAGAGAGTTGGAGTTACTAAAATCAAACTCTTCGAAGGTGGTGTGGAAATATCGATCGAGCTCGGCACATGTGTTTGACGAAGACCCAGAACTACGTGGCTTTTTCATGGATCGCTCCACGTACAAACGTGCTAATCTAGTTTTACGACTAGAACTTTCGGTAGGAGTTGGGTTAGGAGAAACATTAGGCTCACATTCATCACTACCAAATTCATTTTTATATTCTTTAAATAAATCATAAAAAGTTTTTTTCGCACAATCGACAATATGTACGGGATCATATTCCAATAACAATGATTCATAATAAATTCTTAAAATTTCAATTAAACCATCCTCTCTTATTCGAGGATCTAACATTTTAGCAATCAAAAATATTTCCGGGATTTCCTCAAAATATTTTATCCATTTTGTTTTCATTTTCTCAATAGCGGCACCAAAAAGTTAGTTATCTTTGTGTTCAAAAAATTCCATCGCAATATTGACACAATGATCAACTACAAGAGGTGAAGTGGGATAATAGCAACCGGAAAGTTCTTTTGTTGCATTTTCGAAAATTTTTAAAAGGCCAATCAAGTGTACACAACTATCCCAATATTCCGGCAACAATTGAATATTGTTTGTTTGGTTTTCCGTAAAAAAATCACACAATAACTCTTTGTGTGCATAAGAATCACTCAACATTTTATAAGTCGAGTTCCAACGGTGGGGGACATCCCAAATAAATTTTTTTGTTCTCATTCCTTTGGTTTTGCAAAATCTTGAACATAATTTTGACCAATTTTGATTCATCATAATCAATCTTATTGCATCTCGAATAGGGGCGATGTGTTCACTAAAACATGATAAACCATCTTGAACACAAAGATTTAAAATGTGACATAAACAACGAACGTGAAAAAATTTCCCCCCAATATTGGGTTTACATGAACTAATCAAAATGGGTAAAGATGCCGTATTGGCACTAGCATTATCAAACGAAACCGTAAAAAGTCTATTTTTCAAATTATATTCTTGAAGAATTGTTAAAATTATATGTGCAATTCCCTTAGCATTATGTGGTGGTGGGAAAGCTCTATATGCAATTAAACGTTTTTGAATCATCCACATATCATCGATCCAATGCGAAGTAATACCCATATAAGAATTGGTTTGGTAGTTATCGGACCAAACATCCGCACATATTGAAACCTTTTGTTTTAACGAAGCAAACGTAGATACTAAAACTATTTTATATTCACCAACGGCTCTATGAATTTCACGTGTTAGTGAGCTTCGTGAAATTTTTCTAGCTTGCGGGTTAAGAGAGATTTTTGCAAAGTTTTCATAAAAGTTATTATCGCCAAAGTTGAAGGGTTGGTGTGTTGCACAAACCCATTTTGCCATTTGGCGACGAGTGGTTGCTTCATTATAACGAAAAAGGGGGGAATCCGTACCTTGAGAGCTACTACCACCGGGAGTAGCTCGAATTTGAGTTTGTGTGGGATCAATTCCCAATTTGTCGGGGTGGTTAATATCGAGATGCTTCTTGTATGAACCGTATCCCCCACCGGCCTTCATGGTGTACTTTTTATCGCAATATTTGCATTCGACCAAGAATTCCTTCCGCATTCCTTCTCTTTGGGGAAGTTCGGTTTTCTTCATGTGGTACATAAAATTTGAACTCTTGGACTCCCTTGGTGCTATTGGTGGTCTACGTCTACCACTAGTAGCTCCATGCATTTCGTTAGCACTTTCCGAAAAAAATTCTTCAAAAGGTGGGGTGCCGCCTTCGAAATCAATTTCGATGTTGTCCAAATCGACGTCGATTGGATTAGAACCATCAAATTGACCACTCGACATATTGATTTAGTTTGAAACTGAAAAATGAAAATTATCGAATACGAACAAACTAATAGAATGAGAATTTAATATTCGAAATTTCGAACACAAACAAATTAAAATTGCAAGAGATTGAGAATTTGAGAATAGAGAATTAGAGATTAAGAATTGAGATTGGTGTAGAAAAATGTTAATGTTGATGGATTATTTATAGGTGAGTTTGAGGATTTAAAAAAACAATTTTTTTTTTTTTTAAATTACCGTTGGAACCGGCGGTTAGAACCGGCGGTTACGGTTCCTCAAAATGAGGAACCGTTCCGGAACCGGATGAGCATCTCTACCCATAGCTGACAGGCTCACAGTAGAGAAGGCAATTAGGCATTCCCTCATCAGAATTCGAACCCGTGACCTAGGCCACAAGTTCAAATGCCCTTACCAACTCTACCGGGGGTTGCCCCCAAAAGTTATTACAAGTTTAACTTCACATTAAGATTTGAACTTATAGATGAAAATAACGCACACGCAGATACCATTTGTCTTTACACCCGTATAGACATCTTAACTTATCTATATAAAGTTAACAATATTTATATATTTTTTAAGAATATTAATACGCATTTATGTACAATTAAAAATGTTTAGAAGAAAAACCCGAATTTGGAGAATTTATGATGGAAAAAAGTAGATAATAATAATGATGAATAGAATGATTAAATGTGGGTGGAGTGTCCAATGAACTAATTAATTACTATCACTTGTACATAATTGATTTTGATTATAGAGACATATATGGGTATCTAGTTCCCTCAATAGAGTTGATGGTATAAGCACCTTCGAGATTGAGTTTTTCTTTTAATATAAAAAAAAATTTATTGTCAAAGGTTTCACAATAACAGATAATAACTCAAAACAATAATTTTATTTTAGGGCCTAAAGATATCTAAGATTTTCAATATTAGGGTACTCAATGTGAAAAGAATTGAGAAATTCGTCTAATATTCATTATTGACTCCAGAAGTTGATTTGATTTAAAATTGCCATCTTTGCAACACGTTTTGATTGGTTGTCATATTATTATTATTATTCTTTCCTCAAAACAAGACAAGAAATTAAACGACATATAAATACAAAATAATGGGACAGTTAGGTGACACCTGAATAGGTGTAAATGAGTCACATGATACGACAAAACAAAATTTATTGAGTAATTGTATAATATATCGAGTTCAATAAAGTCTATATCTTAATTTATATATTAAGATATTTGTTGGGCCAAAAATGAATGTTTCAATGGGTGGATGTTATTCTTCAATATGAGGAATCAGATTCCGACGAAAATTAGCAAATTATTATATGAATTAAGTCTTTTCAATGTTAAACAATTGAGTGATACTTATCAATGTAGTAAATATATCACTATCAAATATGATATTATATAAGAATTTTCTGAAAGAGGGTTGTCAAGATATGTATCTCCAAAGATATAATATATCATTTATTTAACTATGAAAAGATTCATGTCGGAGTACAAGTAATTGACTCAAATCTAGTCAACAAAAATTCTATTCGAGTTTAAACTCATTATCGAGTTAAACTCGTGTTTGATTCTATCTATATATGAACTAATGAATTTGCTCTCGAAATTTCAAATTTAAATATTTCATAGTGAAATCTATATTTTTAGATTTTAGTTAATCATATTTTCCTAAGCAAATTTTTTTATAGATCAAATAACAATTTTGAAAAAACAGTTTGAACTTTGACGTGTTCATTTTTGGATGAGTTTTTGAACCGAAGAGAATCGAGAGAGATGGAGAATGAACTCATCTCAGTTTGGGACTTACAAAATATATAAATATTGCAAAGTAGTCCACGAAATATGGATCAAATTCACATCGACCCCTCAACTAAATGGCTGGCAAATTACACATGCAAACCAGTGAATAAAGCGGGCTTCCAAAACACAACTAAAGAACAGCATCCCAAACTAACCACAAAAGCCCAACAAATACAACACATGAAATCACAACAACGTAATTGAATACAAACAGAAACGAAAATGATGAAATTTTCGGACAAGAACATACAGTCTAGTTAAAATTTAAAAAATTGCTCTAAACTGGAATTAAAAGTATTATAAAGAGCATGCCAGCCAGCCTGTGTAGGATGAGAAGAATCCCAGAAGAATGCTGATTTTGGATCACTGCAAACGGTGTACACTTTGGTGCCGTTTTGGTCAACTCCACCGCAGAAATGTTCACTGCTTATGCCCATGCAGCAAGGCTTTAATGGGGTCTCAAATTTTGAAATACCTGGATTTTACATTTGTATATGTATTTAATAGGTGATTAATGATTATGATGATAAAATCAATTCTGAAAGAATTTGTGTCCTAAGGATATGAATTATGCTGTGACACAATTTACAGCATTTCTTGTATTATGAAACGTATAGAGATACTGATAATAAGGGTATGTTAAAACAAACATGAATGTAAGATCAACTTAAATAGCCATTACGTACCTATGTGAACGAGAGATGAGAGTGTTTTTTACTGGAGAATATAGAGATACAAGTTTAATAGAATCCAAAATATCATCATATCCCTAGTTTCAAAACTTACACAATAAATATAGCTTAGCTTATTTTTCCTAGAACTAGCCTTTTGATAATGAATTTAGATTATAATTTAAACCTAAGATTTTAAGACATATCACAACAAAATAGTTAATTGAACATATAATAGACTATATATCTATGTAGGTATCTTTTACTATATGTAATGGAGGACAATTTTAAGAACTAAATCCATCAAACTTTCAACATCGGATCATTTGAATATAATATTTATAACTATGTATATATATATATATATAATGGGACATGCCTCGTCGAACCTCCATACTTTGCCTCGTTCGTGTCTAAAATGAAATAAATAATTGAAAAAAAAGAACTATTATTTTTTTACCTTGATAATCTCCTTTTTGATTTAGCACAGTTGTAAACGAGTTGTAGAGATCAAGGATGAAAAATGTCGAGGTCTTTGTATCGTTGTTCAATTGGTCGACAGCTTGCTGTAATAAGGTGTTGTGATAATTGACAGCTATGTTCTGTGTTGAATTGCATTGCTGGTAAGAAGACATTTGTGTTATCCTAGGAAGGCACCCCAATGGCTCTAAAGCTGTCACTATTATTTTACATGCTCCAAGTCCATGGATTCTTTTCAAGTTCACTGCTAGTTGATTTACCACACGTGCGGTGAAACTTGGAAAACCCTTCACATAAAAATAAAAAATTCAGTTAAATTTGTCACAACTCATGAAAATATATCACTTATCTTAACTTATAAGGACTCAAATTAGATTAACTTTTTTTTTTATCACAACCAGCACAAAATGTGTTATAAAAAATCCCGGATTAAGATGATTTTTTAAGGATTAAGTTTGACAATAAATGACTTGTTGGAGGAGTAGGTTGGTCAAGGCACACACACATATATATATATATATATATATATATATATGATGATGAATTTTGTAATAAGTTAATTAGTTTAAATACAATGCGTACACTCTCATCTCATGTTTTTTAATTATTTTTCTCCCAAAAATGTAATAATTTTTTAAAATTTACAAAACATACATATATAATTATAACAAAAAAACTATATGTACCACACATTTAAGCAAAAAATATTCCTACTTGAAAAAAATAATTTTTTATTAAAAACTTTTATTATTAAGCACACATATCGAATATGCTCAGATAAATTGATTACAATACCTGTTCAGAGCCACCAGTGGTTAGATAAGCAGCATAATCATTCCCAGCAAGAGAAACAAGAACCACCGAAGACTGTACATCCCATTTTGTGTATAGAGAGTTATTATTATTATCAATTAATTTCTCAAAGAAATCGATTTGAGTTGACATATTTGGTAACAATATCCCAACAGTGTTGAATACACCACTCCCTCCATAAGCAAAGTTCATCCCATTTCTCAGTTTTTTTCCTCCCATTTTCATCCACGTGTATGCTATTGGAGACTTTAGCCCCAAGAATTTGGCTGTAAGTATATCATTAATTCAATAATTAGAGTTAAAATAATTCAATTAACTACCTCTCTATATGCTATAATTGAAGTAACAGTACTAGTTAATTAAAATATTCACATTTTTATCGGTTTGGTATGGTTAAGATTTTAATAAAAGATATGACAAAAGTTGGAGACGTGTGAATCTAGAAAATGGTAGGTGAGATCGATATTTTGTATGGAGGGTGATATATATATATATAGATAGATATAAGATAAGCGATATCATGACATGAAATAACGGGACAAGAATATTTGGTATAATGCTAGCCCCACGTTGGATTTTATTATTTTAGATATAGTATTTAAATTTGTGATTCGTATTATCACAAAAACATGGGCGATTGGATAAAGTCCACACTGAATTTTGCATTTAAGTTAATATATATTCAATACACTTGATACGTAAACAAACTTAAAACTAAATATTCAAATGAGATTAAGTAAATATAACCATGCATTAATTAACGAATTAAGGGTTGTTGGATGAATAGTACTTACTATATTCGAGTCAATCTTTACTCTATAGTATCATGTAGAAATATACACACGATTGCTTAATAATATAATATATTTTCCCGAAAAAAGATAGATCCAGAAAAAAGAAAAAGAAGAAAGCTGATGAAAAACAACCAGAAAATTAAAGCAGTACCGCATGTGTGAAAAGATGACACCAACTTATGTCAAAAGAAACCCTCAATAATGCATATTTTTTTTTGCATTTAAATAATAAAAAACCATCCTCCACGTCATCATTTTCAATTTGTTACTCATAAATGTTAATCATTTGATGTGGAAACGCATAATAACTTTATTTTACACAGTCCACGAAAACACCAACAAAAGCAAAGTCGTTTTTATCATAACAATCCACTATAATGTTATCGTGTCATGTTTATACAAGTGTATAAATGTAAAGAAAATTTTTAATTTTTTTTTTTGACAAAACCATTTTTTTCTCACTTTAAGTATATATTATAAATTATTATGTATATAACCTAATGTATACATGATCATATAATCACTAATATATACATATAGAAAGTGTTGTAATTGGTCATCCAAGCATAGAAATGCATAATAACTTTTTCTTACACAACTCACCAACTAAGCATAATCGTGTCTTAAACCCCATAAGATAAAAAGATAAAGCAAAAGATAAAGTTCACTAAAATGATGAGATAAAAATGGTTTACAAGTTGCAGAAACCACGACAGCAAAAGAAAAAGGCACCATGCAGTGGGCCGGGGTTATATATATATATATTATATTATATACAACTTATAATGATTATTAAGTGAGTAGTAGTACTTTACCAACGTAATCAGTGAGTACACGGCCGTCGGAGAATCTTCCGGCGGGTTTTCCGGGAAAGGTGGTGCCATAAGGTTCTCTCCATGAGTTTCCTAAAGCTTTTCTGACGTTGCCTGTATCAGCATATGAGTCTCCAAATACAAATAACTTTGTTCGTCCCGACGAGTAATGATCGGATATCTCGTGCTTCTCACGGCGGTGGTGGTGCGGCGGTGAACCTTGGACGCCTATGTATCCTGCAAAAAATTAAGTCGATTAGCTACGGAAAAAAAATGAAACATCAGCCACGGTTAAATCCGTAGCTAATATGTAGTTATGTATAATGAATCGTATACCTGAGGTGAAGAGAAAGCAGCAGAAGAAGAAGGAAAGGAAGAGATTGGAGGGTTCCATTAGAGAGAATTATTATTAGTTGCTGTGACAGATGTAGGTATATAAAGAGAGAAAAAGACTGTTAAACAAAAGTATATATATACATATATATATATACACTATGGCAATGAGTATTTATTTTTAATTATTTTATATATTTTTATATTTATATGTTATGCTATTATAAGGTGTTAAATAAGGAACAATGATGAAACTTTGAATGGATTTGGGTAATATATTGGGCTTTCTCACTTCCGTATAGTTTTATTGACCTCGTAATGGGAATGTGTCTCCTACTTGAGAATACTATATATATATATATATATATATCAACATGAATAAGCTTTTCTTTGACTGGACCAAAAACTGAGATTTGATTTTTTGGATCTATTGAATTGGTTAATTTAGTGTTCTGGAAGAGAGGACCAAAACAAACATGAAATCTAAGAGTTGTCCAAGAAAATTTTACACTAAAAAAACATAATGTATTCGTTGAAAATATATTAAGTACAAATGTTAAATTGATAATTAGTGACAAATAAATTGTTGTCACTATAGATTAATACCTATTTTGAGATTCCCACCTCTTATGTGGATTCTGACAATTGACAAGCTGCTTAAATTATTATGTTGTTCAATATTTTATGCTCTTATTTTTTCGTACTTTCTCTAATAATAATTAGTGATAACATATATAATTTTTGTACAACACTATAATAGTCGTCCCACTTTATAATTAATTAAACAACCATGCATAATTTATCGCACTTTACAATTAGTCATATCTATACGTATCATATATATATATATACACGTGTAACATAATAGTACTATATTCTATTTGGGTACAAGGTACCAAATCGTGATTTTCAAACACTTTCAATAGCGGGTTCCTGAAATTATCTACTAGTAGCACAGCAAAATCGGAGCTATTTTCTTGTTATTAGTAATTAGTACAAAATATAAGGTATATATAACTTGATCACTAAATAAATGATGGTTATTACCTTCAATGGTTCATGGCTACCCTCAGCAACAGGAACATCTGGACATCCAGCAACCTCACACTATTCTTTTTGCAAATAAATACTAATTGATCATGAATATGTCTAAAAACCAACAGAAAAATATAATTGACTAAATAAAAACACATACCAAAAGCAATGCATTGCGAGTGGCATCTTCTGTAGCAACATTCCCGAATATCGTTGTTAATCCTAATATCTCTAGATGTGGTGATTGGAATGCCATTAATATTGCCATACTATCATCTGAAAACCAATGTAACACCTTTGAATAATTCAGAATTGGCCACACAAATTGTGTACTGTCATATGTAAAATCTCACTTGCAGTAAATGGTTTTACTGATGTTAAGCAACATTAGTTAACTCATGATGCAAAAGAAGTTAGCCCCTTTTCATGAATTCAACACCTAAAGATCTACTTGCTAATTTTTCGACATACTTTAAGTGAATTTTTTTTCTTCTTAAAGTTGTAAGTACATATGGTTCACTTGAGGTGTGAATCCATGTTAACAAGAGATGAAGTCTATATGATTCCATATTCCTTTTAATGAAAAGAGAACCAAGCATAACGCCTCCCAATCAGATATTTTGTACATAAATTAAAGGCAATTTAAATTAATCCTATACTCGATTGATTGAAATCACGTTAATGTTATATTGAATTTTCCTATAAAGGAAAACATCTTCCAAGTTACATATAGAACTCAATTAATTAAATTCTTTTTTTTTCAATCCTATTCATCCTCAGAGTTTACACTTATCTGAGACACACAAAGGAAAAGAGAGAGAGAGAGAGAGAGAGAGAGAGAGAGAGCAAAAGCTCAATTATCAATCAAATATTATCAATCGAATTAGAATACACAAACTTCCCAAAATAGAATCCAATAACCAGAACCCTTTTTCCAGAATAGAATAAAGGCATAATATTTCTGCACAATCTGAAAAAGAATAGAGACTTTTAACCTTTTAAGATGACATTATTGATCGTTAAATACAAAAAAAAAAAATTCAATTATAATCAAAAGATTCAAACAAAATTCTTACCAATGCCAGGATCGGTATCAATAATGATCTTTTCATGAAAAGAATTGTTGAAACCCATGTCCCCATTGAGAATCCCATCACTCTGAACAATCGACATCTCAAACTTCCTCTCTTTCTTTCGCCAAAAAGCAAACACTTTAAAAGGGTCCCAAAAGCTCAAATCAAAACCCAAGTATGATGATGGTGTGTGGATGTTGTATACATACACAATATATATATATATACACACAGCCCACACCCAAACAAAAGAATTTGTTCTTGGAAACAAAAAGATACGAGATGCAATATCAGATCTGGCTATGAGCTGCCGTATTATTTAATATAATTAGGCTTCAAATAGTACAAAAACATGTTAAATACAAATAAAAAGTAATATTCGTAACATTTCCTAGCCAATTGTACAAACTACCCTTGTTAAGTTGTTATCTTTTCTGATCCATTTGTATGTAAAATATTTTCATATATAATTTAATTGTTGGTTTAAATTATTTTTGCATAGACTAAGTGGATAATTGGGATAATCAAAGATGTTATTCCTTTTGTATAAGTCGATAATTATGGAATATTTTGTATAAAAATGTCAATGATGGCCTTGGGAACTATATTAAATTGTTGATTCCTTCAAATAATGCCGTCATAATAGCTCCAATAATTGCTTGATTTAATATAAACAAACTTCCAATTATCAACTCTAAAGTTAAAAGAGTATTAAAATATAGAATTGTTAATTTATTATGAGACCTAGAAGGAAATGAGAGTAACAATATTGATAAATAACTAACTCTTTTCTTATCAGTTCGAATTAGAATAAACTAAGCCCATATAAAAAAAATCCAAATAAATTGCTTTGTTTCGAGACTATGTATAATTAAGTGAATCATAATCTACTTAATTAAGTGAATCGTTATTCTACTTAATTAAAGCGTAAATGCTTCACATTCACTTAGCTTAAATAGGAGTTTAGGGGAGGCCCATAATTTAATGAAATAATAGAGCCTTATGTAGATACATATGTCAAAATTCGAGATTCGACCCGTTAATTGTATTTGGATCCGGGAATCACCCCTCCTTGGTCCAAACCATCTTACCCGCTTTCTAACTTAAAAATAATGAAATCTCATTTGGATAAGATTTAATACAACGCAACGCTTGAAGGATGAGGTTCAATTCTTTATTGTTGATGTAGAAAAGGGTAATTTAGAAGCATTCAACCTTATGGGGCTCTGAATTATTTTATGCTTCACCCATTGGTAGATGAAGTGTTATAAAAAAAAAGGTACACGTGGGAAAAGAATGATTTGAGCATGAAGTACCAGAATTATCCACAATTCCCACATTAATTTCTTACAACGGATTTAACTGCCTAACTTTTGCACGATATGATATTGATGGAACATTTAAAATTTCTGAATCTGAAAGGTTACATTTCTAACTCCAACTTAAATTAAAAATTGGTCGAACACTTGATATTTTAGTATAAAACTTTACGGTAAGATACTTGTACTATATAATTTTTTAACACAAAAAAGGACCTTGGGTGAAGTAATAGAGGTCAACCCACTAAAAATTAAAGTTACGACTAGATGACCTTTAGCATTTCCACTCGATTGTCCACCTGAGTTCTTATTTGGCCTTTCCGTAGTTGAAATCGACTTCTTCATCTGCCACAAAATGGGAAAATTTTGAATAAAATGAATCGAAAAAAATAAAAAATAAACATGAACATAGTCACGCTAATATTCAATCAACAATCATAAATCCCATTTTCTTCAGAGCTCCTAAGGGCCTGACATTCTTAAATGGGCCGCAGTTTTAAACACAACTAAAGCCCACTTCTCTTAAACAGTATTCCTAGAATAATAAGTTATCATCTTCCGAGTTTACCTTCTCCGGCAGCGGCATCGTCGATCTCGGCGGAAGCCTTCTTGGCATCTTCCTTCTTACGAGCTTCATCCTTCTTCACAGCTTCATCATAATTGTCCTTGGCCTCCTTCCTCTTTCTGGAAGCAGCGGCTACACCCCTCTGGGTGGCATTGAATTTCTCTATCGCCTTAGTGAGCTTTTCCAGTTCGAGTTCAAGCTTCTTCTCAACTTTAGTGAGCTTCTTCTGTGCTGCTTCCACTAGATGTTCGTCCTTTATGTGTGAGTCGAGAAGACTCTTGTATTCTGCAGTAAAGTCGCAGGGGAGGAAGGGGCAGTTAAAAGATTTGGCCTTTCCGTAGTTGAAATCGACTTCTTCATCTGCCACAAAATGGGAAAATTTTGAATAAAATGAATCGAAAAAAATAAAAAATAAACATGAACATAGTGACGCTAATATTCAATCAACAATCATAAATCCCAGTTTTGAGTTTTCCATATGGATTATATAGTTTTGTGTTTCAGCTGATATGTACTTCTTAGATTCATGAAGTTAGCAACCTGTGCAGTACAAAGTGCATGAACAACAGCATTTTATAAGTCACTCTCTTAACCTATCAACAAATTTTCACCCCACAAATTCAGAATTTATTTAAATTGAAAAACCTGCTAAAAAAAGGGAACTTATCATACAAAGGCAATAGAGTAAATGGTTTTTGTACTTAATGGGCCATTATAAATAATCATGTACAATGGGCTTCCACAAAACTTCAATTAATTGGGCCTATTTTCTTCAGAGCTCCTAAGGGCCTGGCATTCTTAAATGGGCCGCACTTTTAAACACAACTAAAGCCCACTTCTCTTAAACAGTATTACTCATTAGTTAGTCTAAAACTTCAATACCAGAACCATAAGCTTTGCTTGCAAGTTTTCACTAAAGTAATGCAAAAATGGACGCATAAGCAACACATCAAAAAACTAACAATCTTTTAAAAGAAATGTGCCGCCACTGGGACACCATCTCATGATAATGTGCTTGAGATAACCTGTTGAGGGTCTGAATCATATCTGATCGGTCATGTTGCGGGAGAATGAGTGTAAAAAAAAAATAAACATGAACATAGTGACGCTAATATTCAATCAACAATCATAAATCCCAGTTTTGAGTTTTCCATATGGATTATGTAGTTTTGTGTTTCAGCTGATATGTACTTCTTAGATGTTCAAGTACACTTATATAGGTCTTCAAAGATATATACCAAACATATCATCTTAAACAGTATTCCTAGAATAATAAGTTATCATCTTCCGAGTTTACCTTCTCCCGCAGCGGCATCATCGTTCTCGCCCGAATCCTTCTTGGCAGCTTCCTCCTTACGACGAGCTTCCTCCACAGCTTCATGATAAGCGTCCTTGGCCTCCTTCCTCTTTCTGGCAGTAGCCACCACAGCCTTGTGGGCGACACCGAGTTTCTCTATCGCCTTAGTGAGCTTTTCCCGTTCGAGTTCAAGATTCTCCTCTGCTTTAGTGAGCTTCTGCTCTGCGTCTTCCACTAGATGTTTTTCCTTTACGTGGTCTCTGAGGCGGGCCTGATTATCTGCAGTATGGGTGCAGGGGGGGAAGGTGCATTTGACAGATTTGCCCGGTGATTTTGCTCCCCCACGGCCATGGTTAGGCCTTGAGCTTTGTTCGATGATCAGTCTGCCATAAAATCTGTTTGCAGTGGCGATTGTGGGGGGGCGATGAAGGTGATGAGTGAGTGAAGGAGCATGTCTGATAAGTGAGAGAGTGGCCCTTCTTTTTTGCAGAAACAATTGTCGGAGGAAAGCGGCCATGGTTGGTAAGAAGAGTGAAAGAGAGGGAGTGATCAGTATATATGCGTGTGTATATATATATATATAAAGAGAGGGAGTGATCAGTATATATGCGTGTGTATATAGACATATATTATATATATGTATATATATTATATATATATTATATATATATATAGAGAGAGAGAGAGAGAGAGGGCTGCATGGCCTAGGTTCAGGTTGTCCGGTAGACTTATAGGGTTTTATTATTTCTGAGATTATGAGATATTCCTTCTTTTGCAGGTTAGTTACTAGTGTGTGTGTATATATATATATATATGTTTTGCTTTTTGAATCACTAAACTATACGAGACTATGTTTATTTTCATGAAATTCTGAGGGAGAGAGAGTGTGTGAGAGACTTTGACACACTTTACCAAAAGCTAACTATAGTACGTACTTTTCTTTAATTGTTTCAAATTTAACATGCTTGATTGTAAATATATAAAATTAGCTCACATATCATGTATGTATGTATATTTAAGTAGAGTTTTAGAGTTTTAATACAATTAAACTTATTATTTTTTACTCTTTCTCCATTAAATTTTTATTATTATAAGAATATCTTAGGTATATCAAAAACGTAAAATTAAATTATATTATGACTAATATAATATATGTACATAAATTAAATTATGTTAGTATAATAAAGACAATTTAGTAGTATGAGATCACATATGAGTCAACTTATGTTACTTTCTTAAGTCACTATTTATAAAAATATCATAAATAATTTAAAAATATTTAAGCAAATGATAAATTGTTTTACAGCTCAAAAAATAAATTATAAAGTTGTAGAGAACATAATTCTCCTTTTTAGTGCTTAATTATCCTGCCAAATATATAGAGAGAGAACTTATGAATAACATAATAAATTCTTACATTTAATCGTCAAGTTATATATATTCTTGGGGCTAAAGTCTCCATTAGCACACGTGGATGAAAATGGAAGGAAAACTTATTGTATGAGTTAGTTATAGTCTTTATGTGTGCATATAGATAGATAGCGAAAGAGAGAGAGAGTATATATATAGATAGACAAAGAGAGAGAGGGGGGCACCTAGGCTTGTCGAGTAGCTAGCTAGGCTTAGTGGTGTTTTCTTAATTTCAGATACTCCTTCCCTTTTGCATGAGTTAGTTATAGTCTTTACTTTTATTTTTTAGCTTTTCATATTTTATCAATTAATAAAAACTTATTGTAGTTAAATCATTTAAATAAGATATAATTAGATAAATATAACTGTAATTTATACACTTACTAACGCAAAATAGTTAAATTATAATAATCGGAAAAATGAAATCAATTAGCTATTCATCAAAGTTTTATTTATTCAATGACCAGAATTAAACGCGGATATATAGCTCCGAGACGTAGAACAAAAATTCATTTATTATTTTGCATCAAGTTTTCGAGGGGGATCATTCAAGACTTACTCACACTACTACTCAACACAAAATATGAGCTTTGGTTTCGGCTCATCAAGATGGGGATATGTAAAAGAGAAATTTACGTCGTTTGTGTTTGAATTTGGTTTGATTGTTCATCGAGCCGAGCTTTAATCGAGTCGAACTCGAGTAGTATGAATACTTTGTACATATTTTTGTTATTTTTTGTTAATCGACCCGAGCCCGAGTCGAAATTTAAAATTTATCGAACAATAAAAAGTTGTTCAATCTTGGTTTGGTAAAATTTCGAACCGATCTTTTAGCAATCGAGTATCCAATATCGAGTAAAATTTTCACCCCGATTTAATTGGCAACTTGGCATATAAATTCAATTGAAAATCTCATACATCAAAACTATTGTTATTTGAGGGCTTTTATGCAATTATGATACATAATTATCATCATATATTTTAAGAAGTATAAGTAGAGGCAAAAGTGTAAAAAAAAAAATAAAAAAAATTAGATTATACAAAAGGTTGATTAGAAAATACAAATATTGAGTTGTTTAATTGTAAAAAATAAAAGATCATAATCATAATCATCATGCCACTCCACTCCAGTAAAAGAACTGGCTGTTAATTAAGGTGTCAAACAGTCTGACATATGCCTTCAAATTAGTGTATAATCCACAGGCAGGAGCTTGGTGCTGGAAGATTTCCTTTTTTACTTCTATTTGCAAAAAAGAACTCAGACGAAAGGACCTGCATGCATGTATAAAACTCTGAAAATTTTAGCTCATTTTCTTATTTGTTAGGTGCATGTCATTGTCAACTTTGGATAAAACTCTGAAAAGTATAAATCTTAACATATATAAACAGAAATTAGACAAAAAATGAGAAATGTTGATCATCACATGTGAAAATTATGGCTCAAATAATCTTTTTTATTTATCACACTTCATCCTACCAACCAAAGTTAAAGGTGAATCATAAAATAATTCAACAGCCCCATAAATTGTATTGTATTATTAAATCTTATCCAAATGAAATTTTATTATTTTTTTAAGTTACAAAGCGGGTAAGATGGGCAAACCCATCAGATCCCGGGTTTGGACTAGGGAGGGGTGCTTCCCGGATCCGAAAAAAATTTGACGGGTCTGAGTCTCCAATATTTGACAATCTACCTAAGGTTCTATTATTTTCATTAAGTTCCCTAAACTCCAATTTAAGCTATGTGAATATGAAGCATTTTAGGCTTTAACTAAGTAGATTATGATTCATTTAATTATACATAATCGCTCACTTAGTAATTAGCACGTAATTTGCTTGCAGACCTCTGAAGGACATTATAATCTTGCTCCTAGGATGGCGTATTTTGCCTTTTTGAGATTTTATTATATTTACCGTTTTCTCATAATTGAAAAAGTTATTATAGATGTGGGACTTGACAAACACTAAATATATTTATTAGAAAATTTACTATATTCTAACTAATAAGAAAGATTAATTTAGTTCTTGATGAATATTGTTACTCTCATCCCAATCTAGGTTCAAAGAAAATTATGATAAATCATTAACTCTATATTTTGATAGTTTTGACTTTAGAGTTGATAATTGAAGTTTATTTATAAATCAAGCAATTACTGGAGCTATTATGACGGCATTATTTGAAGGAATCAACAATTTAATATGACTCCCGAGGCCATCATTGACATTTTTATACAAAATATTCCATAATTATCGACTTATACAAGAGGAATAACATCTTTGATTATCCCAATTATCCACTTAGTCTATGCAAAAATAATTTAAACCAATAATTAATAATATATGAAAATATTTTAAACCTCTACATACCAATGAATGGACAACAAATAGATAATGGTAGTTCGTACAATTGGTGAGTTTAAGGAGACGTTAAGAATAATATTTTTTATTTTTATTCGACATGTTTTTGTACTCTATGAATCCTAAGTATATTAAAATGAATGTAATAAACTCTTTAACATATAATCGTCAACAATTGATAATCATGAAATAAATGCAACTAAACATACTGTAGATAAACAACCTCTTATACATTAATTGTACTAAGATGATTCTTACAAACAAACTTGCCTAAGTTGGGTTAAAATTAGGCCAAAATGTGTATTGCTGCACTATTCCACGAATTATTAATTAAAAATGAATAAAAGCGATACGAAATAAGCCCACACTACTAATTAAGCCCACAACTCACGAAAAAAAAATTGTTTGCCTCATTATATTTCACCATCGAATTCACATTTAAACAAAATATAAAAAACATAATCTAATATACAAAATGAAAATCTGAAAAAATTTCTTAACAAAATAGAAAAGAATACCTATTGAGATGACGTAACAGAGTAATGATCACAATGAGTTTGTAGGAGTTATGGATAAATAGAAAGAATTAAGAAGAGACTATAATTTTAAGTGAAGTTTTAATTTAATTGATAAATATGTTAATCAAATATTTAAGAATTAAAAAAAATTCAAATTTCTATAAAAAGAATATTTAAGTGAAAATAACTATGATATGAATTAAAAATCAACATGTGGATTATAAATGCCCTAAAAGTAAAATACAACATTATTGTTAATAGTGTGTGCATCATAAATAAACCTACATATTATATTAAACTAACAAAAGCACATTATCACTATTTATAAAAATTATATAAAAACATCATAAATAATTAAAAAAATATTTAAGCAAATGATAAATTGTTTTAGAGCTCAAAAAATAAATTGTAAAGTTGAGTAACATATAAATTATCTTCAAAATTGGACTATACAAAAAAAAAGTTGAAAAATTGTGTGAATAAGTATTTTTATGCAATTCTTAATCCGCGTATCATGCATCTGTTGTTTAGACTTTAGATTAATTGGAAGGAAGTAAGAGATTGTATCATAAGACTAATATAACATATTATCAAGTCATAAAAACTCTCTGCCTACTCCATATGGAATTCCATAAGCACAGAAAAAAAAAAGTATAAAAGAATAGCTGAAGCAAGTGGCAGATCTTTTCTTGCCCTTCGGCCTTCGTAACACACAAAAAAAGGCCCTGAAAAAGAATCAACTCAAAAAAAGTGAATGCACCAAAAGTTGCAACAAAAAACAGAAAGAAAAGGACTAAATAAATACAGATAAAAGAGAACGATACGAAAAAACTCGATTTCCTCACAGTAACCGCAAATCTGAAACCAGAGAGTTTCGATCGGAACTGTGAGCAAGAAATCGAAATATAACAGATCTAAAAAAACGTCCTCAGATGTAACGGATACAAAAAATACTCGATTTCCTTAAATCTGAAACCAGAATGTTTTCGATCGGAAGCGTGAGCAAGAAATCGGAAAACATCGCCACGGATGCGAACCTAAAACAGGTTTTATATTGTGATGTCGCATTCAAAAAACAGATCCGTAGAGGTCTGATGCGAAACACCACGAAACCAAGGTAGCCGTGAATAAGAGCTCCGATCTATCACCAAGAAAAGCAGAACCAGTGAAAGTATGCGGAACTAGCACTGATTCGACAAGAAACCAGTTAAAAAAATCGGAGACTAAGAACAAAGCCCGGTGCCCAAGATAAAAAGAAACTAAGAACAAGAAATTTGAGCTCTGGTACCATATTAAAACTTGATGAAGAATAAAGATTAAAAAAACTTTGCAGATGAAAATGTCTGCTATATGAACACACATACAGTGTGAAGAAAAGTAGAGAAATTTCTTATAATAAAATGAAGATATGGAGGCTATTCTAGAGGGATAGTAACCCTAAATTTATTTACGTCTTGAGACTTTAAAACTAAACTTGAACTGGGCTTCTTATTTGAATTGGGTTTTCTCTCAAATGTTGGGCCCCAAACAACCTGATCTGGTTTCATTGGATTGAGGCTGGTAGTTGGCCTTATAGCCCTTTTGTTAATAGGAATATTTCTGAGAGTATTTTCTTAGTGTAAATCGAAATATACATTAATTCCATTAAAATTGACGAACTTTATGATTCTGCAAGAAGTAGTCTGCTCGATTTTATTCCACATGTTTTCTAATTAAAAACAAACGTCCGCGTAAGACACGAAGAATTTCGCTACAGTTATTAATAATATATATATATATATATAGTAACAACAATTTTTTGGTCATTAATTATTAATTATCTCAAGCCAACTATCAGTGGAGAGATCCAGTCACCGATGGGCATTGCCTCAGTGGAATTTATTGATCCGAGGGAACCCGTAGGCCGTAGCAGTTAGTCTCTCTCTCTCACACACACACACACACACATGTCCAGTATTGTTTCTGCGGGGGTAGAGTTTTGTTTATATAAGACTTGGATTTATCATTATCGTACTCTACAGATTATTCCTCTATTGAGAGCGGGCCTTGCTCTAGCAGAACATGCATCATCAATTTTGCCAGCAACAAATACATATCATCTAGGTATGAATTTTTTTATTTTATATTGGCAGCATATTATACCATAACATTCACATCTCTGTTAGCATCCTTAAGTTATGCGGTTCCTCATGTATATACTTCTGTCATCTCGCCATCAACCGAGATATTATATGGGCCTCCACATTATCTGATTAAAACTTTATTTGTGCGATTTTATGTTGTAAACCGTGACTTTGTACTTTGTAGTCCATCCTCATGCAATACCTTTGATTTTCTGTAAACTTATGTTCTTTATGTACGATTAATTTTGTTATTGCTGTTTGTTCTACTCAAATTTCCTTCTGATTTAAATTTTGCTGGTGTTGTTAAAAATGATCATGCTAGGGATTAAGCAGAAATGAAGAAACACTTCAGCCAACCATATATTTGAACAAGTAAGCACACATTGTAAACAAAATCCCAAGTCATGTCCTGATAGATGTGCTTTATGAGTGTTCATGTAAAAAGAATCAATCATTTGTCATCTTGATTTGATATTATTCCAGTTTGCTACATTGTATAGTGGTCATATAGGTCAGACCTGTGCTGGCTGTGATATAATTTTATCTACGTATCAGGTTGCCGGATAAATTTCCTGAAGGTTCTCGAGTGTTTATTGTAGATCCCATGCTTGCAACAGGTATTTATATTATCTCGTAATGCAATATTTGTGAAACAATAGATATTGGGATCATTTAATGCTTTAGGTGCAGCTCTTGAACTGCTAAAAGAACGAGGGGTTGATAACAAGCAAATGAAAGTGGTTTTGTTAGAACTTTTTATTTATGTTCTCTTACTGCTTATATTTGGCATTTTTATTGTGATTCAAAATAAGATTTCTTGTCAAGTGTTCTTGATTGTGGCTTGCATTTGTTATTAAAGGTGCTATTTTTTACTTTGCTTATTATTTTTCGGTTTTAGTGGACTCCGAATGCGTGTGTTATTAAAGGGAAAGGGTTCCATTCTATAGTTTCAAATGTTCTTGAAACCTTATTGTGACTGTATGACATTAAATTTAGTAGGACTAAGCTGTGTCTGAAATTGAATGAGAAAGCTTATTGTATGTATTGTGAATGATTGGATGTATTGAATGAGAAAGCTTATTGTACCATAGAAACACTTTTATGGACTAATTTCACATGAAAACTGTGAATTTTCTCAAAATTATTTTGTTGAAATGAGTTTATCAGGACTATTATGCTTAATTGCAAGAATGCAAGAAAATCTAAACATCATGCACTCCTAACGTCAAAAAGTAAGAAAACCCCTTTGAATTTCATCCAACAAAAACTAATATAATGTGTAATGTTGTATGAAAACTAGCTATTATGTTCAATCGATGGAAGAAAAGTAGGAAAGCGTGTGAGACGAGCGTGATAACCGACTACACCACCCAGACGATGGTTTGTTAAACTGAGCGTCTAAACCCAGTACAAACTTGGGCCTAACATCACTATAACATCTCTCTTTTACTCATCCATAATCCATGTATGGCATCTTAAATATTACAAAAATGAGGCCCAATATTCCTATGACACATTGTTCTCGAGCCCATATAAGAAAACACTTAGGCAAAACCAAGTGAAGATTCAACTTTTACCTCAACAAATCAAAATAAGCACTCAAACTACTTGGTCAAGGGTTGTTCAAATCAAAGATATGAAATTACTAAACCAACAATATACAACAGATCGACGCTATTATAAACACGATAAAATGGGTACAAAATAGTTCAAGTTTTAGGAAAACGTCCTTTGTTACAAAAAGCCAAATTGTCACTATTTTTAATTTTAGTAATATCCTCCTCAATTAAAAAGTTGTAGAAATAAGAATACAAACCATGAAAAGAGTCCATGCAAAGACGGTAAAAAGAAAAGGTCAATAAAAAGGCCATGGCATCTTACGGCAGCCAATCACATGGCGCCACGTTTCAACTACAGTTTGTCATTACGTGTAGCCGCTTCCGTCAGCACACAATAGCGTCAAGCAAAACCACAAAACTCCTTAACCAGTGCCCCCCATTTCAATTTTCACCACAATCCAATTCCAGTCCAGGCCCCCTTGTATTTTACTTCCAAATCTCAATCATTGATACAGTTCAAAAGATTATTAGTATTATTTAAAACTAACCAAATTCAATCCCTCTGCCATTAATATCCCCTCACAGTTCATCGTCATTTCCAGGGGGAAAAAAATCCTATTAGCCGACAAAATCAACCGAAAGGTTTAATTGAATCTGTCTTTTGCTTCTTCGTCTTTTTGTTTTCTGGTGGTTTTTGAGCTAAAGGTGTGTTTGGATAATCGTTTTTTTTTTTTTTTTTTAATGGCGCAACAACCGACGAGGAGGTACTATGTTGTTGGTGATTATGTGATGGGGAGGCATATTGGTTCTGGTTCGTTCTCGATGGTGTGGCACGCTCGCCACCGTGTGCACGGCACTGAGGTTGCGATCAAAGAGATCGACATGGCGAGATTGAATTCCAAATTGCAGGAGAGCTTGAAATCTGAGATTTTTATTCTGAAGTGGATCAATCATCCGAATATCATAAGCTTGCATGACATGATCGAGGTATGAAATTCCTCTGCTTTTGTTTTTAATTTCGAAGTTGTGGATGGCGATGATATGAAGTTATTAAAGTTGGTTAATTTATGATTTTTTAGTGGTGATGGAGCTTTAGAGTTGATAAATGCCCTGTTGCTACTTTGTGTTTGCGTTTTGTGCTTGTAATTTTTTTAGCATAATGCCTTCTGATTTTCTGTCATACATTGACTTTGAAGTAGAATTATAGTTCGTTTCGGATAAATGTAGGCATGTAGGAGTTAGGATAGTATATTTGTTTCATTGTGTTTGGAAGGAATCATGTCAGGTTGCGTCTTTTTTATCCGAGAAAGATGTCATTGTGTTGCATGGGTCGATTGATAGCAGCGTAGTAGTAAGAGAAAGAGAATGAGTAAAGTTTTGACGACAACAAAATGTCAGATAGAGATTTTAAAGAAAAACTAAAGTTAATATTGCTATAGTTCACCCCAAGCCAAATCAACAAGTGTGCTCTTGTGTAAGATCGGAGTTGTCATCATGTTATATGCTATTGTTATAATTTTCAGTTTCTGGTTCATATTTTTCCATCTTGTCGATTATGGCTAATTGTGTTTGCATAATGAGTGGTTGGCGCCGATAACTGTACGTAAAATGCAAGAGTAGTTATCGCCTTTACATGTATAGGAAAACGACAAGGCAATAATAGTTTATTGATATATCATTCTTTATCGGCGTTTAGTGCCAATATCAGCTTCTGAGAGTTCTCTACTTTGTCGGAATATTTAATATGTCAGCATCACGTCTTTTGCCATTTCTTGATGTTCATAAAGTGTGAATGAAGGATTCTGAACTTAACTAAGGATTAATAGAAATATTTCTTTCTATGGACTATAATATATGGTTGAGTTTTATTTGACTGAAAACAAGCTTTATTGTGTAACACTAGGAATCTTGAAAAATGTACATCGTTTTGGAGTACTGCAAAAGGGGTGACCTTTCAATCATTCAATGTATATCCAACAGCGCCAAGGAAAAATTCCTGAGGCAACTGCAAAGCACTTTATGCAGCAACTTGGTACCCTTGTTGTTTTCCGCCTCCTTATTTATTTATCTTCTCTTTCGCCTCCCAGATAATTGAGATTTTTGTTTTATACTATCTCTGGTGCAGCGGAGGGTCTGAAAATTCTTCGTGAAAACAACCTTATACACCGGGATTTGAAGCCACAGGTTCGCATTAAAGACAAATTTACACTTCATTTCTCTGTGGTTGGTTATTGTCACCTACGAACAAACTTATATGTGTCTTTGTAGTTATCTGATTCTTTTCATGAGTGTTTACCAAACTCTATCATGTATTCACTGTGCTAGTCATAAGCTTATGTCAAGCATAGTTATGTATAGTATTCTAAACCTGTGTTTAAGTTCTTACATTTGGTGTTCCCATTGAGAACTTCAATTTTTATGAGTGCTAAAGGTTTTAGAAGAATTTCTTTCATTAATCTGATTATTATTACTTCATAAATTGATTTATGGTGCCCTTTGTCTTCTTTACTTTATACATTTCCAGGTTATCCACTAAACTTCTGTTTTTATGAATGAAATCTTTGCTCTTTACTTAAACTTGATATATATACTTCTGGAATGGATGCTTCGGTGTTTTGGAATCAGTACTGGTGTGATAATCTATATATAAACAAAATGATCATTTTGAATTGATATGTTCCATTTCTATGTTTCTCACTGCTGGAATAGAATCTCCTCCTTTCCACAAACGGTGATGACTGTGTCCTGAAGATTGCTGATTTTGGTTTTGCAAGGTATAGCTACTTTCTCTTATTTACATAATTCTTTGACCCATAAGCATTGTGGTGACTGTTGTCTATGTAAAGCTTGAAATTTGCAGTGAAGAACTTCTGCAGATCGCTACAACCTAGGGACCTTGCGGAAACCTTATGTGGTTCACCACTGTACATGGCTCCAGAAATTATGCAGTTCCAGAAATATGATGCTAAGGTGAGTTCAGTCTTTACATGTTCAAGCAGCCATCCACGTCTAATCCTCTATTAATTTCGAGCTCATAACACAGGCAGATCTCTGGAGTGTTGGCGCCATTCTATTTCAACTTGTTATACAGGAAATAATCAGATACTGGTGTGTTTTCCATGTAAATATATTTATGTTTGGGATTTATAGCTTAGTTTTGTTGGTAAATTATTCCTCATAAACTAAAGCATTATCTTCAATGAATTTTGCCGTTGCTCCCGAACATTATGAAGTCCACTGACTTGCAGTTTCCACCAGAGGCAAAGGATTTGAATCCTCACTGCATAGATTTGTGTATGAAACTGCTGAGGCGTAATCCAGGTACTGCACTTGTTTGGTAGTTCAATGTCATGCTGTAACAATTTTATAGTTTTAGCTCTATTAGAATCTGCATTTTTTAGATCTATTAAATTGTTTACATTAGCTGTTGACTTTACAACTATGTTTGTTCAAGGAAAGATATTTTGAGATTAATGCTTTGATTAATAATGTAACTCATGGTTTGCATTTTTATCCCAATCATTACTCTTCTTTCTTGGCCGTAGTTCAGCATTCTAGATTATCAAATCACTCAAGTTTTTTGACAAACCCATTACTTCTTAATTTACATTCTTAAAATTTTATCTTATATCTATATGGCTTGTGATTTTTAAGTGGAGCGGTTGACATTTGAAGAATTTTTCAACCATCCATATCTTGTCCAATTGCAGCCTGCGGAATCTCAGGTAATGAAGTTTCTATGTTTACAATATCTTGAGAATATAGTCCCTTTTTTGTGTGGGATTGTGTAGTTGATGCACCATTTACTATGTCATTCTCTATACATAATCTTTACATACATAACAAACAAAATAATTCTACACATCATTCATCAAACTATCAAGAACATATTTTACAACTTTCAATTCATTTTTATAAAAATATATGATTCTCACACAAATTTCTGAAAATACTTCAAATTATTAATCCAAAAAGATAAATGAACGCACCCTTAAAGATTTTGGACAAAATATTACATATAGTAAGTATCGAGATGAAGAGAAAAGTTATAGATAGAAGAAGGTTGGGTTAACATCCTTGCTAATGGGCTTGAAATTATATTATTGGGCTGAGTTCCAGTATTTATTTGAGGAGCCCAATAGCCCAAGATAAATGGAGCTTCATATAAGACCCAATAACAGCATGGAACATATGGGATTTTATGCTATTAAACTTATTTTTTAAATTGACGTATTTTGTGTTCGTATCCATATTAATGTTAATGTGTTCATGCATCATAAAAAAATATAATAACACAAGAATTACTCAATTATTATTTATATCCTAGTCATTTATATAAGCAAAAGGAAAATTTACACGAAGCAGACACAAATGATCACAGTATTCTTATGCATATTCACCTAGCCCTCAATACTTTCCATCGGGAATTATTAAAGATTGTCATCGCTTAATTAAAAAGGAATTGCCAGATTACAACATACTAAACGAGAGGAAAATTCATGTGCGGAAAGCTTTAGCAAATATAGGCCACTCACTCCCACGAGGTACTCAAGTCTGGGATCAAATGTCAGATGAGTTGTGGAACCTAATTTTGGAACCGTCGTTTTTTTTAACCTTTGACACTTTCCTCGGTTGTGATATATATAATAATTAATCAACAATTAAATATATATTTTATTAATATAAATATATTTTGGAACCTAATTTTTCTTTTACATATAAATACATAATAAAGAATGCTATTTCATTATATAGTAAAACAAGATCGTTATTGTAGTGTTGTTAAGTTTTGACAACCAATTGGCTTGCCGAGCACCCATTAACAAGCGATGATTCCATGGGAAAAGTATTATTTGAGTAAAGATAATAAAAAGATGGAGAAATGAAAGACAGTGAAGGCCACTGGGAGAGAAGAGACATATATGAAAATTTTAATGAAATAATAATAAAAGAAATATAATATCAAATCAGTTTTGTTTTTGTTTTCTTCTTTTAGTTGAAAGAGAGTGCATGTTCAAGTTTCAACCTTAGATAAATATATGTAATAATTCTAATGGAATAAGGTCCATAGTTCGATACGAAGAAGAGTGTGAAAATATATAATAATCATGTTATTTAGTGATTAAGTTTAATCATTATGCAACTTATATATATAAATAGTAATTAAAAAATTGTTGAGAGATATATATAGCCCTAAACAATTATATCAATGCGGAGATCGATCTAAAAATTGAAATACTCATATAACAAATAATAATCTATTCTATTGATATGTTGAGTATTTCAATTTTTATTATTATTGATGAGCAAGAGAGTAAAATAAACCACATAGTTTTTAGAAAAGAAATACAAGACAATTATGTTTGTTTATGTTTTTAAGTTAGAATTTTGAAAATTTCTCGGGAATTACGTACCACTGAAATTCGTGTGAAAATGATAGGTGTTTGTTTATGTTTTTAGAATTAGGTTGAAAATTGTAATGTGTCAAATCAATGATGATTGGTTGATGTTGTTTAATGATTGAATTAATTATTTTTATAATGATTATTTAAATAAATAAATATATATATGAGTGTGTAAAATAATATATATATTAATTGTAATTGATGGATGTATAAAATGATTGATGTGTTGATTGATAGGTAGTTAGTATTGGAGATTGAAAAAGTAGAGTTAAAAAGGAAATTGAGATGAAAATTTGATATGTTAAGTAGATTTAAAATTTTGTGATTTGAAATCTTGAAATTGAATTTCAAAAACATAAACAAACATAGTTAAATATTTAATATTCCATATTGATAAAAAACAAGAAAAGAAACTAGGTTAAACTGGGAGTGAACCACATAGGTGCGGGAATAATTCTCCGAATGCTCTCCCTATCAACTGGATAGTAACATGGCGAGAAGGTCCGGTCTTCATAATTGAAGATGCCAATATCATGACCACCATATAGCTCACGTAGCCTTTTGGGTGGAGTGATAACTTCTACGTTGGTAAAGTAAATGGAATTGGGCTTCAATTTACCCGCAAACGAATGATTCTTACCGATGAAAAATGATAACCCATCAAACGAACGATCCATGTGCCTCAACTCACGTGTCTCCTGATCATACTTATAAACATCAAAACCAATAGTCTTGTACGGATGTTTTTCACAAGCATATTCCTGAGACACGTCCAAAATATCGTCATCCGAGTCAAAGTCGACAAAGGAACCATCAGGGGCCATATGATACATTATGTTCCGTACGACGACAAATAAATCTCCAGACTCCTCATCAACCACAAGGAATTTCAACGCGTCGTTCAACTCTTTGACCTCAATGTCTTCCTCGGGCCGGATGGCCCACGGGTAATTATCCTCATCCGCAAAAAATGGCATCGGAATACACTTTGGGGACTGAGTTTCTCGAAGATCCCAAGCCTCGAAATCATGCCATTGGGTGATGCAATAAAAACGTTTATGTCGATTGGAGTAGATAAAACTCTGGTAACATCTCGAAGCCTGCTTAAAACCCTCTATATCTTGAGTCAGAGCGCCAATCGGGGTCCACTTTTTGCAGCCCGGTGAGCAAAAAGCAAGTCTATGTTCGGGACCGAAAGACAAAACCACACGACACTCTTCATTTTCCGGTGAGCAAGAAGTGATTAATTTGTGTAGGCGCCCGTACCCGACGTTGGGTAAAGTGTGAATAGGTGGAAGCTTGATATGATGACCAGAAATAGGATTAAAGAGAAACAAATCGCAGTTGCGTGGATTAAATAAAGTAAGCCAACCATGAGACGACGATATAAACTCAATCTCGTCAGTTTCATCGCCCATGAAACTATTAATACTAAAGCTATTATTGAGATTAAAGACTTTGTTCTCTAAAACACTATAGAACTTGTTGACCTTATTGTTGTTGTCTGGAGGTAGCATCAACCATGGCGATGAGTTGAAAGTAGAAACAAATCTAACGTTGCTCATTGTCCGTTGAGCAGTATGATTATGACCAACGTTGATCATACTACCACGCATCAGAGAAATATAAATAGGTGGTGAATTTGCAGTGGGTTTCCTAGAGATTAAACGAAGTATTGAAGAAGCTGCCATTTAATCTATGTATCTATATCCACTTGTTTATATTCTAAACCTACTTCAGAGAGAAAGACGAAGAGTTGCTTAAATATAGGAATAACAAATACAATTACTTGCATAACACGCATACTCAATTTGTCAATAATTAATAAAACAAAATTGGGCCAAATCATGCTGTATATTCCTTTCCTTAATTTATAACCCTTTAAATTTTTAATAGGCAAAGATTTAGATTCATCAAAATGCGATCATCGTTCTTTGTTTTATGCTATATCTTGAGTTGACCAAAAATAGAAATGGAAAAAGTATAATGGCGTAACTTTACGGGCATACCATATAAACCTTCTTTCTCAAATTAAGTTTAGGTATTTTGAGAGGCAAATTCTTATTCTTATTTTAATGCTAAAATTGGGACCTTTGTCAAAAATATAAGCAGATTTATGACTCACGACGTCTAAGTTTTTTCAAACTTGCATGGTCATGGAGTTGTGAATTGGTGAAATTAATGGTGGAGAAAATATCATTTATTATTATTTATCACCTCGATTTTGTTATATAAAATAAGATAAAACTTGGATGACGTTAGGACAAAAGTTTGTGTCAAAAGAAAAACAATATATATTGTAGTATATTATATTATTTAAAATAAGTGACTCAAAAATTAAATTATATTATGAACACAAAATACGTTATTTTAAAAAATAAGTTACTTTAAAAAATAAGTTTAAATACATAAAATTCCACATGTGCTTTTGTTTGCATTTAATCGGAAAAATTAGGACAAGATAGGCCGCTGACACGGTTGTTTTAATTGTTATCAAACTTTATAATTCGTGTTTAAGTTTGATTTATTGTCAATCGAGCATGCCCGACGATATTTAATTGAGTCTAGATATTTCACATATTTTATTATTTTTACTAATTATTCGAGTTTGAGCAGATTATTAAATTTATTTTAACATATAAAAATTTAAGAATATGTTAGGAACTAATTACAATTATACAATTTTGTACATTAGATAGACATTCAGAATACTTTTGTAGATCGTTTGTGAAAAAAATAATAATGGACTAATCATTTAGCTATTAGATTATTGTTCTATGGTCAACTTCTTGTCTTCCAAGAAATTAATATTAAAAAAATGTGTTAATTTTTGGACAAATTTGTGTTCATTATAATTTATATCCAAGTTTCATATCGAATATCCATTTATCTTGGGTATTGGGCCTTCTAATAATACTGAAATTAAGCCCAATAATATAATCTGCAAGCCGATTATCACGGATGTTAAGCCCAACCTTTTTCTATTTATGACTTCTATTCATCTAGATTTCCACTATCTTTAAAATTTGTCCAAAATCTTTAAGGCCCGTTTGTTTATCTTTTTGGGTTAAAAATTGAACTTTTTTTTCAAAAATTTTGTATTATGAAAATTTGTGTGGCAATCATAAACTTTTGTATATATTGCTAAAATGAATTGAACTATATGTAAATAATAAATATACAAATTAAAAAGTATAAAAAGAGAAATTAAAAAAAAAAAAAACTACAAAATGTGCCAAGGATAGTAAGTAATAATACGATATGAGTCCACCGACCATTCAAAAACCAAATTAGATCGTACAAAAGTGCGTGCAAACTGCCAAAACTAATATTCATCACATTTTCAACCCCCACACATTAATCAAAATCTATTACAAAAAATGTTGCTCATTAATCATGTGGTACTAAGCAGGAAAGATTTTATTGTTGGAAATTTTTGTGGACTTTATATATGTGTGTATCATAATTATAAGCATTCGGGCACGCAGACGTGTGTGCATTGCTGTTTAGATTGTATATCATACATTAAATAAGGTATGGCCTTAATTAAGTGATCAAAATTAAGTTTTATAGGCCATGGTCATCTATTTTGGTATGGGGTTATATTTTATATGTGTAGAAACCTTGAGAACTGAATTGCAATTAATGATGGGCTAATTTGCAAATAAGTCCTAATTTGGCTATAAATAGAGGTTATGCATACGGGTACGATCAACTGGAAGACATAACCGAGATCGATTCCGTTGTTATGGATTCAGGTATGTTTTCGGTTTATCGTATTTTTCGTGATTATCATAGAGTTCGAAGATTCGGGGCCATCAAGTTAAGTTTTTCCATCATTTATTACAAGAATCACTTTAATTTCCATTGTTTCTGGAAAAAATAGTATCTAAAAATATGAGCAGCGAAATTGGTGGAGAAAGAACGAGGGAATGTGAAAAACACTGGTCCAGTTGGGTTTAGGACAGCTTACTTTCATCGCCCACAAAACTATTAATACTAAAGCTACTATTGAGATTAAGGACTTTGTTTTCTGTAAGTCTATAAGCAATGTACCTTGGTACAACTTCCATACATGTCTACTTCAATTATCAATAAAGCAAGCAAGGGATTCACATAATACTAATTAAGAGAGTAAAATAAAACATAAAAATAAGGCGTAAGACGACTAGAAAAACAAGAGTGCTCGATTACTATATTTATTGTCATATTGCAGCTAATTAAACACATTAATATCGAATTTTAACATATCTTGAGATCATAGACAAGTTTCGCAACCCATTTTCCAAAACATAGAATGTCTTCAACATCAACTGGATCAGAAACACAGAATGTCCTAAAAAATCAGATGGATCATAAACACAAAATGACTACCTAGATTTCTATTTGAAGGAATATAGTATGATTTGGCCCAATTATTTTATTAATAATTGACAAATTGAGTATGTGTGTTATGCAAGCAATTGTATTTGTTATTCCTATATTTAAGCAGCTTTTCGTCTTTCTCTGAAGTAGGTTTAGAATATAAACAAGTGCATACAGATACATATTCGAGTTTAAACTCATTATCGAGTTAAACTCGTGTTTGATTTTATCTATATATGAACTAATGAATTTGCTCTCGAAATTTCAAATTTAAATATTTCATAGTGAAATCTATATTATAGATTTTAGATAATCATATTTTCCTAAACAAATTTTTTTATAGATCAAATGCCAATTTTGAAAAAACAGTTTGAACTTTGATGTGTTCATTTTTGGATGAGTTTTTGAACCGAAGCGAAATGAGAGAGATGGAGAATGAACTCTATTGTACTCATCTCAATTTGGGACTTAACAAATATATAAATATTGCAAAGTAGCCCACAAAATATCGATCAAATTCAAATCGACCCCTCAACTAATAGGCTGGCAAATTAAACAAGCAATCCAATGAATAAAACGGGCTTCCACAACACAACTAAAGAACATCATCCACAAACACGTTTTCTAACCACAAAAGCCCAACAACAATAACTAATAATACAACACATGAAATCACAACAACGTAATTGAATACAAACAGAGAAGATCAAAGGATGAGATGAATCCCAGAAGAATGCAGATTTTGGATCACTGCAAACAGTGTACATTTTCGTGCCGTTTTCGTCAACTCCACCGCAGAAATGTTCACTGCTTATGCCCATGCAGCACGGCTTTAATGGAGTCTCAAATTTTGAAATCCCTGGATTTACATTAATAGATGTATTTACTAGGTGATTAATGATTATGATGATAAAATAAATTCTGAAAGAATATGGTATCATAAGTTTAGCAGTAATTAGAAATTTTGTTATCATAATTTGTGTCCTAACTCCTAAGTCAAACACAAAGGATATGAATTATATATGCTGTGACACAATTTATTATCATTTCTTGTATTATGAAACGTATAGAGATACTGATAATAAGGGTATGTTAAAACAAACATGGATGTAAGATCAACTTAAATAGCCATTACCTATGTGAACGAGAGATGAGAGTGTTTTTTACTAGTGACTATAGAGATATAAATATAAGAGAATGTCCAAAATATCATAATATCCCTAGTTTCAAAATTTACACAACAAATATAGCTTATTTTTCCTAGAACCAGACTTTTGTTAATGAATTTAGATTTAATTTAGACCTAAAACTTTAAGACATCACAAAAAAAATAATTAACTAATTAAGCATATAAATGGACTATATATCTATATCTATGAAGTTATTTTTTGACTATATATATTGGAGGACAATTTAAGAACTAAATCCATCAAACTTTCAAGTTTTGATCATTTGAATATAAAATATAACTATATATATATATATATATATAAAATGAGACATATATACCTCGTCCAACCTCCATACTTTGCCTCGTATGTGTCTAAAATGAAATAAATATTAAAAAAACAACAATTAATTTTACCTTGATAATCTCCTTTCTGATTTAGCCCAGTTGTAAACGAGTTGTAGAGATCAAGTATGAAAAATGTGGAGGTCTTGGTATCGTTGTTCAATTTGTCGACAGCTTGTTGTAATAAGGTGTTATGATAATTTACTACCAAGTTCTGAGTTGAATTGCATTGCTGGTAAGAAGACATTTGTGTCATCCTAGGAAGGCATCCCAATGGCTCTAAAGCTGTCACTATTATTTTACATGCTCCAAGTCCATGAATTCTTTTTAAATTCACTGCTAGTTGATTTACCACACGTGCGGTGAAACTTGGAAAACCCTTCATTTATCTTAACTTAGAAGGACTCAAATTGTTACATTTACATGTAGCAAGTTAACATTGAGATAAAATAATAATTTTAGTGTTACAGATTAATTAGATTAACTTTTTTAATCTCATACCGAACAAAATGTGTTATTTTACCTCTAACATCAAAAATATTTAAGGATTAATTTTGACAACAAATGACTTGTTAGAGGAGTAGGTTGGTCACACATACCAACTACACTGTGTACACATATATGATGAATTTTGTAATAAGTTAATTAATTTTAAATACATTGTACACTCTCTTTGACTCTCATCTCATCTCATGTTTTCTAATTCTTTTTCTCCCAAAAATTCGATAATTTTTTTCATCCCATTTTCAATCATTTACTAGACATATTTACCCACATATTTAACTTACACCGGAGAAAAAATAAATTATTGTTTATTAACAACTTCATTATTAAGCACACATCAAATTCAACAAACGCGAATAATTAATTATAATACCTGTTCAGAGCCATCAGTGACTAGATAAGCAGCATAATGCTAGCTTTTGGGGTTGGGTTCTCCCAGGGTCATATCAATTCTCAGCAAGAGAAACAAGAACCACAGAAGACTGTACATATCCCATTTTGTGTATAGAGTTATTATTATCAATTAATTTCTCAAAAAAATCGATTTGAGTTGACATATTTGGTAACAATATCCCAACGGTGTTGAATACACCACTCCCTCCATAAGCAAAGTTCATCCCATTTCTTAATTTTTTTTCCTCCCATTTTCATCCACGTGTATGCTATTGGAGACTTTAGCCCCAAGAACTTGGCTGTAATCATATCATTAATTCAATAATTAGAATTAAATTAATTAAATTAACTACCTATCTCCATGCTATTATTGAAGTAACAGTACTAGTTAATTAAATTATTCACATTTTTTTTTATCGGTTTTGCTATGGTTAAGATTTAATGAAAGATATGACAAAAGTTGGAGACGTGTGAATCTAGAAAATGGTAGGTGAGATCGATATTTTGTATGGAGGGTGATATATATATATATATATATATAGATATAAGATAAGCGATATCATGACATGAAATAACGGGACAAGAATATTTGGTATAATGCTAGCCCCACGTTGGATTTTATTATTTTAGATATAGTATTTAAATTTGTGATTCGTATTATCACGAAAACATGGGCGATTGGATAAAGTCCACACTGAATTTTGTATTTAAGTTAATATATATTCAATACACTTGATACGTAAACAAACTTAAAACTAAATATTCAAATGAGATTAAGTAAATATAACCATGCATTAATTAACGAATTAAGGGTTGTTGGATGAATAGTGTACTACTATATTCGAGTCAATGAGCTAACCACATCTTTACTTCATAGTAACATGTAGAAATTTACACACGATTGCTTAATAATATGATATTAAAATCTTACTAATATCAAAAAACAACATGAAAAACAACATGAAAATTAATGCAGTACATGTGTGAAAAGATGATAGACACCAACTTATGTCAAAAGAAGCCCTCAATAATGCATATTTTTTTGCATTTAAATAACAAAAAACCATCCCTCCACGTCATCATTTTCAATTTGCTACTCATAAATGTTAATCATTTGATGTGGAAACGCATAATAACTTTATTTTACACAGTCCACGAAAGCACCAAGAAAAGCAAAGTCGTTTTTAATTATCATAACAATCCACTAAAATGTTATCGTGTAATGTTCATGTAAAGAAAAATTTTAATTTTTAATTTTTTGACAAAACTATATTTCTATCAATATCTTAATCACATAAGTATATATTATAAGTTATTTATGCCTGCATATAACCTAATGTATTATATATATATGATCATACAATCGATAATATACATACATATAAAAAGTGTTGTAATTGGTGATCCAAGCATAGAAATGCATAATAACATTTTCTTACACAACTCACCAACTAAGCGAATTCGTGTCTTAAACCCCAAAAGATAAAAAGAGAAAGCAAAAGGTAAAGTTCACCAAAATGATGATATAAAAATGTCACATAATGGTTTACAAGTTGCAGAAACCACGACCGCAAAAGAAAGAGGCACCATGCAGTGGGGTTATATGTATATTATATTATATAAAACTTATAATGATTACTATTAAGTGAGTAGTAGTAACTTCAGTGGCGGAGCCAGGAATCGAAAGTGGGGGGCGAAATGTTAAATTTTTTATTTGGGGGGCGAAATGTTAAATTTTTTCAAAAATACACATGTAAAAAAAAAAAATTTAAAAATTTAAAAATTTGGGGGCGGCGCCCTAGCTCCGCCACTGAGTACTTTACCAACGTAATCAGTGAGTACACGGCCGTGGCGGGCTTTCCGGGAAAGGTGGTGCCATAAGGTTCCTTCCATGAGTTTCCTAAAGCTTTTCTGACGTTGCCTGTATCAGCATATATGAGTCTCCAAATACAAATAACTTTGTTCGCCTCGATGAGTAATGATCAGATATCTCTTGTTTTTCACGGTGGTGGTGGCGGCGGCGGTGGTGAACCTTGGACACCTATGTATCCTGCAAAAAATTAAGTCAATTAGCTACGGAAAAAATGAAACATAAATCCGTAGCTAATATGTAGTTATGTATAATGAATCGTATACCTTGGGTGAAGAGAAAGCAGCAGAAGAAGAAGGGGATGAAGAGATTGGAGGGTTCCATTAGAGAGAATATTATTAGTTGCTGTGACAGATGTAGGTATATAAAGAGAGAAAAAGACTGTTTAACAAAAGTATATATATATATATATATACACTATGGCAATGAGTATTTATTTTTAATTATTTTATATATTTGTATATTTATATTATGCTATTATAAGGGGTTGAACAAGGAACGATGATGAAACTTTGAATGGATTTGGGTAATATATTGGGCTCAAGATGGCTTTCTCACTTCCGTATAGTTTTATTGACCTCGTAATGGGAATGTGTCTCCTACTTGAGAATACTATATATATATATATATATATCAACATGCATAAGCATTTCTTTGACTGGGGACCAAAAACTGAGATTTGATTTTTTGGATCTATTGAATTGATTAATTTAGTGTTCTGGAAGAGAGGACCAAAACAAACATGAAATCTAAGAGTTGTCCAAGAAAATTTTACAATAAAAAACATAATGTACTCATTGAAAAAAAATATTAAGTACAAATGTACTCAGTTGGAAAGTTTCATTTCCTGAAGAAAATACAGTCAGAAATATTACCAAAAATCTATTCTATATATAATATAAACAAAACTTACACATTAACAAGGTAGATATAGAAATAGAAAAACTCTATAGACTGTAGTTATATATTAAAAAACCTCAAAAGCTTCTTTACATGGCCTTGAAAGGTGTAATCTTGATAACCAAACCCGAAATTGTGCTGGTAGTGGTAAAAATCACTAGTCAATACTAAATATGTGTTTTATGTCACACCAAAACTAATGACAATATGATACTAGGATTATAGTAAGTGATCAAATTTAAATTGAATAAATAAATAAAACCATATATATCATTCCGTGCTACCTTCTTCACCCGAATCCAACGGAAAAAATCTCCAATTACCTTTTCCCAAATCTTCTCATTGAAAATGGCAATTTGCAGTAGTATTATATTTATTAATAATAAATCCCATCATCTTCGCTACCGCTTCGATTCTCACACTCCATTTTCCTCATCTTTTCTTCCCGAACACCTCTCCGCACCCGATTACTCCCCCTCATCCCAATTATTTAATACCAAGGTTTATTTCTTTATGATGCGGTCTAAATCTGCATCATCGATGTTGATTTGATTATAGATTATGGGCTGCACTCGAGTAATTCAAGCTGCCTACGTAACTACTTTGGTAGGATCAAGCCTCTTCGTAGTTCGAAATAATAAGGATATTCAGAGAAATTAGGTTAATTCTCCAAATGATCCGAATCCCTTTAATGAATTGACTGAAGCCGTATTTATAGCTGTCAGATTTGTAGACGGGCTTGACTTAGGGGACATGGGCCTACCATGCTCAAACCCTAGCCCATGAAGCCATAGTGGGCCGTAGACCATTAGACCTAGGATCTTGGGCCGGGCTTAGTTGAGGCCCATCATATGCCCCCCTAACTCTCGGGATCATCCTCGAGGTGGGGAGATCGAGAGTTATTATTTTTAAACCCGTGAGTCCATACCGAAAAGTCCAAGCTTCTATGAGTCTCAACTTGAAGGCTTGCTCAAGCATGGCCCACAGAAAGTCTTGTCACAATAGTAGCCCATGTCAAAGTCCACGAGCCCATAACAACTTCGAACTTCCAAGGAAAAGCCTACTCCATGACGAGCTCGGGTAAATTCTTCTTTCTTTTTCCTTTCTCTTCTTTTTTTTTGTTTGGTGCGCTCCCGAGATAGGGCGATTCGAAATAGTCAAGTATTGACGGTCTTGAGGTCGCGCGCCAGAGGGGTCGCTCGGGCGGACACCCTCTTGGGGTCGTGCCCCCTTGGGAGCCTCGGGTTTCCATTTGGTAGGGCTTCCAAACTTGGGGTAGGGCTTCCACACTCGGGAGCCTCTAAGCTCATTCTTGGGGAGCTCTTATTCTAGGTTCGGGTAACCCTGACCTACAGTCAAAATTTTGTTGAAGGGAGGAGCTCAAGGCCTCTAACCTCAAGTAATGCACGTCCTCTTGGGACGTGTCCGCTCAGCGGTACCCGTGCGAGGCGCGCCGGTGTCTTTCTACCTCGGTTATTGTTAAGTTTCGGGTGTTTCCCCGCCCTATGTGCCCCCCTGCGCATTGGGCATGAACGTTGTTGTCAAGGTATGGTGAGCTTCTCACGCTTTTTAACCCTAAGCGATGCTCGCTTTTTTGAGGCGTGCCCGTCCTATATGCCCCTCTGTCCAAGACTGTTGAGGCACGGTGGGTCCGTCACTTAGCGCGGTTTTAAGATTTATTTTTGGTGGGACTTTCGATTTTGGGGAACATCCAACCTCATATGTGCTCGAGGGGGGTTACCCCGGGGTGACCTCAACCCAGAGTCTAAGTTCAGTTCATGACTGACTTGCTCTTGGGCACTACGTGTTATTTCGACTTGTAGTTATCTCGATTTTGTTGGCCTTGTGTTGTGCTTTTATTATGTTCGAGTATGCCATGCCCCTTGCCTCTATGCCCCCCTGTCGAAGCCCCAGGCTAAGAAGAATTGAAGGAAGCGTGATGGGTTTGACACTTAGGAATATCGGCGCGTAAAGGCTGGCGTTTAAGGAAGGATGGTGTAAGGGCGATGAGCCGCGGTCCTAGTGACCAAGTAGAGGCTGAGGCGCATCGCCCCCCCTAGCGGATGATGCGGTCTAAATCTGCATCATCGATGTTGATTTGATTATAGATTATGGGCTGCACTCGAGTAATCCAAATAATGAGCACCACTTTGTACATCTTAAAGTTATTACAAGTTTAAATTCACATTAAGGTTTGAACTTATAAATGTGAAGTTAAACTTGTAATAACTTTAAGATGTACAAAGTGGTGCTCATTATTTGGAGATGTGGTATAGACATCTCATCTATATAAAGTTAACAATATTTATATATTTTTTTAAGAATATTAATACGCAATTATGTACAATTAAAAATGTTTAGAAGAAAAACCCGATTTTGGAGAATTTATGATGGAAAAAAGTAGATAATAATGATGAATAGAATGATTAAATGTGGGTGGAGTGTCCAATGAACTAATTAATTACTATCACTTGTACATAATTGATTTTGACTATAGAGACATATATGGGTATCTAGTTCCATCAATAGAGTTGATGGTATAAGCACCTTCGAGATTTAGTTTTTCTTTTAATATAAAAAAAAAGTTATTGTCAAAGGTTTCACAATAACATCTGATAATAACTCAAAACAATAATTTTATTTTAGGGCCTAAATATATCTAAGATTTTCAATATTATGGCACGATATAAAGTGCTAGGGTCCTTTAAGGGGGTACTCAATGTGAAAAGAATTGAGAAATTCGTCTAATATTCATTATTGACTCCAGAAGTTGATTTGATTTAAAATTGCCATCTTTGCAACACGTTTTGATTGGTTGTCATATTATTATTCTTTCCTCAAAACAAGACAAGAAACGACATATAAATACAAAATAATGGGACAATTAGGTGACACCTGAATAGGTGTAAATGAGTCACATGATAAGACAAAACAACATTTATTGAGTAATTATATAATATATCGAGTTCAATAAAATTTATATCTTAATTTATATATTAAGATATTTGTTGGGCCAAAAATGAATGTTTCAATGGGTGGATGTTATTCTTCAAGATGAGGAATCAGATTCCGACGAAAATTAGCAAATTATTATATGAATTAAGTCTTTTCAATGTTAAACAATTGAGTGATACTTATCAATGTAGTAAATATATCACTATCAAATATGATATTATATAAGAATTTTCTGAAAGAGGGTTGTCAAGATATGTATCTCCAAAGATATAATATATCATTTATTTAACTATGAAAAGATTCATGTCGGAGTACAAGTAATTGACTCAAATCTAGTCAACAAAAATTCTATTCGAGTTTAAACTCATTATCGAGTTAAACTCGTGTTTGATTCTATCTATATATGAACTAATGAATTTGCTCTCGAAATTTCAAATTTAAATATTTCATAGTGAAATCTATATTTTTAGATTTTAGTTAATCATATTTTCCTAAGCAAATTTTTTTATAGATCAAATAACAATTTTGAAAAAACAGTTTGAACTTTGACGTGTTCATTTTTGGATGAGTTTTTGAACCGAAGAGAATCGAGAGAGATGGAGAATGAACTCATCTCAGTTTGGGACTTACAAAATATATAAATATTGCAAAGTAGTCCACGAAATATGGATCAAATTCACATCGACCCCTCAACTAAATGGCTGGCAAATTACACATGCAAACCAGTGAATAAAGCGGGCTTCCAAAACACAACTAAAGAACAGCATCCCAAACTAACCACAAAAGCCCAACAAATACAACACATGAAATCACAACAACGTAATTGAATACAAACAGAAACGAAAATGATGAAATTTTCGGACAAGAACATACAGTCTAGTTAAAATTTAAAAAATTGCTCTAAACTGGAATTAAAAGTATTATAAAGAGCATGCCAGCCAGCCTGTGTAGGATGAGAAGAATCCCAGAAGAATGCTGATTTTGGATCACTGCAAACGGTGTACACTTTGGTGCCGTTTTGGTCAACTCCACCGCAGAAATGTTCACTGCTTATGCCCATGCAGCAAGGCTTTAATGGGGTCTCAAATTTTGAAATACCTGGATTTTACATTTGTATATGTATTTAATAGGTGATTAATGATTATGATGATAAAATCAATTCTGAAAGAATTTGTGTCCTAAGGATATGAATTATGCTGTGACACAATTTACAGCATTTCTTGTATTATGAAACGTATAGAGATACTGATAATAAGGGTATGTTAAAACAAACATGAATGTAAGATCAACTTAAATAGCCATTACGTACCTATGTGAACGAGAGATGAGAGTGTTTTTTACTGGAGAATATAGAGATACAAGTTTAATAGAATCCAAAATATCATCATATCCCTAGTTTCAAAACTTACACAATAAATATAGCTTAGCTTATTTTTCCTAGAACTAGCCTTTTGATAATGAATTTAGATTATAATTTAAACCTAAGATTTTAAGACATATCACAACAAAATAGTTAATTGAACATATAATAGACTATATATCTATGTAGGTATCTTTTACTATATGTAATGGAGGACAATTTTAAGAACTAAATCCATCAAACTTTCAACATCGGATCATTTGAATATAATATTTATAACTATGTATATATATATATATATAATGGGACATGCCTCGTCGAACCTCCATACTTTGCCTCGTTCGTGTCTAAAATGAAATAAATAATTGAAAAAAAAGAACTATTATTTTTTTACCTTGATAATCTCCTTTTTGATTTAGCACAGTTGTAAACGAGTTGTAGAGATCAAGGATGAAAAATGTCGAGGTCTTTGTATCGTTGTTCAATTGGTCGACAGCTTGCTGTAATAAGGTGTTGTGATAATTGACAGCTATGTTCTGTGTTGAATTGCATTGCTGGTAAGAAGACATTTGTGTTATCCTAGGAAGGCACCCCAATGGCTCTAAAGCTGTCACTATTATTTTACATGCTCCAAGTCCATGGATTCTTTTCAAGTTCACTGCTAGTTGATTTACCACACGTGCGGTGAAACTTGGAAAACCCTTCACATAAAAGAAATTTCAGTTAAATTTGTCACAATTCATGAAAATATATCACTTATCTTTACTTAGAAGGACTCAAATTATTACTTTTTACGATAAAATAATAATTTTAGTGTTACAAATTGTGTTATTTTACCTCTAACATAAAAAAAATCCCGAATTAAGATGATCTTTTTAAGGATTAATTTTGACAACAAATGATTTGTTAGAGGAGTAGGTTGGTCAAGGCACTCACTTTCGAAGACATACCAACTACACTGTGTACACATATATGATGAATTTTGTAATATAAGTTAATTAATTTTAAATACATTGTACACTCTCTTTGACTCTCATCTCATCTCATGTTTCCTAATTCTTTTTCTCCCAAAAATTCGATAATTTTTTTCATCCCATTTTCAATCATTTACTAGACATATATATATAATTATAAGCAAAAAAGTTATATTTACCACATATTTAATTTATACCGGAGAAAAAATAAATTATTGTTTATTAACAACTTCATTATTAAGCACACATCAAATCTAACAAACGCGAATAATTAATTATAATACCTGTTCAGAGCCACCAGTGGCCAGATAAGCAGCATAATCATTCCCAGCAAGAGAAACAAGAACCACAGAAGACTGTACATCCCATTTTGTGTATAGAGAGTTATTATTATTATCAATTAATTTCTCAAAGAAATCGATTTGAGTTGACATATTTGGTAACAATATCCCAACAGTGTTGAATACACCACTCCCTCCATAAGCAAAGTTCATCCCATTTCTCAATTTTTTTCCTCCCATTTTCATCCACGTGTATGCTATTGGAGACTTTAGCCCCAAGAACTTGGCTGTAAATATATCATTAATTCAATAATTAGAATTCAAATAATTCAATTAACTACCTATCTCTATGCTATTATTGAAGTAACAGTACTAGTTAGTTAAATTATTCACATTTTTTTTATCGGTTTTGCTATGGTTAAGATTTAATGAAAGATATGACAAAAGTTGGAGACGTGTGAATCTAGAATTAAAATGGTAGGTGAGATCGATATTTTGTATGGAGGGTGATATATATATATATATATATATATATATAATAAGATAAGCGAAAACATGACATGAAATAACGGGACAAGAATATTTGGTATAATGATAGCCCCACGGTGGATTTTTTAATTTAGATATAGTATTTAAATTTGTGTTTCATCAAAAACATGGGGATTGGATAAAGTCCACACTGAATTTTGTATTTAAGTTAATATATATTCAATACACTTGATGTAGATTGATACGTAAACAAACTTAAAACTAAATATTCAAATGAGATTAAGTAAATATAGGAATAAGATTTTCTGTTCCAAAACCGTGTTCCAATCTCCTATTCCAACAATGTAGATGTGTGACACGTGTATTTCACAAATCCATTTATTAAGGGATGTATTATATGTGTAAATATTTTTACACATGTCACAACTACCTTTATGGAATAGGAGATTGGAACACGGTTTGAAATAGAGAAATTGTTCCCGTAAATATAACCATGCATTAATTAACGAATTAAGGGTTGTTGGATGAATAGTGTACTACTATATTCGAGTCAATGAGCTAACCACATCTTTACTTTATAGTAACATGTAGAAATTTACACACGATTTGCTTAATTATATAATATATTTTCCCCACGAAAAAGATAGATCCAGAAAAAAGAAAAAGAAGAAAGCTGAAGAAAAACAACCAGAAAATTAAAGCAGTACATGTGTGAAAAGATGATAAACACCAACTAGAAACCCTCAATAATGCATATTTTTTTGCATTTAAATAATAAAAAACCATCCGTCCACGTCATCATTTTCAATTTGCTAGTCATAAATGTTAATCATTTGATGTGGAAACGCATAATAACTTTATTTTACACAGTCCACGAAAGCACCAAGAAAAGCAAAGTCGTTTTTAATTATCATAACAATCCACTAAAATGTTATCGTGTAATGTTCATGTAAAGAAAATTTTTAATTTTTTGACAAAACTATTTTTCTATCAATATCTTAATCACATAAGTATATATTATAAGTTATTTATGCATATAACCTAATGTATTATATATATGATCATAAAATCGATAATATATATACATATAAAAAGTGTTGTAATTGGTGATCCAAGCATAGAAATGCATAATAACATTTTCTTACACAATTCACCAACTAAGCAAATTCGTGTCTTAAACCCCAAAAGATAAAAAGAGAAAGCAAAAGGTAAAGTTCACCAAAATGATGAGATAAAAATGTCACATAATGGTTTACAAGTTGCAGAAACCACGACTGCAAAAGAAAAAGGCACCATGCAGTGGGGTTGTATGTATATTATATTATATAAAACTTATAATGATTACTATTAAGTGAGTAGTAGTACTTTACCAACGTAATCAGTGAGTACACCGCCATCGGAGAATCTTCCGGCGGGCTTTCCGGGAAAGGTGGTGCCATAAGGTTCCCTCCATGAGTTTCCTAAAGCTTTTCTTACGTTGCCTGTGTCAGCATATGAGTCTCCAAATACAAATAACTTTGTTCGCCTGGACGAGTAATGATCAGATATCTCTTGCTTTTCACGGTGGTGGTGGTGGTGGCGGCGGTGGTGCGGTGGTGAACCTTGGACGCCTATGTATCCTGCGAAAAATTAAGTCGATTAGCTACGGAAAAAATGAAAGATCAGCTACGGTTAAATCCGTAGCTAATATGTAGTATGTATATATAATGAATTTTATACCTGAGGTGAGGAGAAAGCAGCAGTAGAAGAAGGAGATGAAGAGATTGGAGGGTTCCATTAGAGAGAATATTATTAGTTGCTGTGACAGATGTAGTTATATAAAGAGAGAAACAAAAGTATATATATATATATACACTATGGCAATGAGTATTTATTTTTATTTTTATTTTATATATTTTTATATTTATATTATGCTATTATAAGGGGTTGAACAAGGAACAATGATGAATTGTGAATGGATTTGGGTAATATATTGGTCTCAAGATGGCTTTCTCACTTCTGTATAGTTTTATTGACCTCGTAATGGGAATGTGTCTCCTACTTGAGAATACTATATATATATATATATCAACATGAAGAAGCTTTTCTTTGACTGGACCAAAAACTGAGATTTGATTTTTTGGATCTATTGAATTGATTAATTTAGTGTTCTGGAAGAGAGGACCAAAACAAACATGAAATCTAAGAGTTAGTCCAAGAAAATTTTATACTAAAAAAACATAATGTATTCATTGAAAAAATATATTAAGTACAAATGTTAAATTGATAATTAGTGACAAATAAAATGTTGTCACTATAGATTAATACCTATTTTGAGATTCCCACCTCTTATGTGGATTCTGACAATTGACAAACTGCTTAAATTATTATGTTGTTTAATATTTTATGCTCTTATTTTTTCGTACTTTCTCTAATAATAATTAGTGATTAACATATATAATTCTTATACAACACTATAATAGTCGTCCCACTTTATAATTAATTAAACAACCATGCATTATTTTCGCACTATACAATTAGTCATATCTATACTTATCATATATATATATATATATACGTGTAACATAATAGTACTATATATCGGAATTTGGAATGATATTCAAGAAAGAAAAAAAAATTCAACTTTTTAGGGTATAAATATAAGTGACCAAGTCTGTGTAGTAGCCCAACTTGGGCTGCCCAAGCTTTCCTATGCAATATTAACAAGAATAATTATAATGGGCTAATATCCTTTTCAAGCCCAATTCAGTTATTTTAGCTTTATGTGCATATTTATTAGCTGCACCTTATATTTGAAAGCTTTATGGGCTCATATATTTGTTTCGGGTTGGGCTCCTTTTCTTTTAAACCCAACTTCAGTGGGCTTTCTATGATTTAAATTCCTGGGCTTCTAGGATTTAAAAACAATATACACTGGTTTTAATTACAAAACATGTAGAATTTGACCAGTTAGAAAGTTCTTTCAAAAGAAAAATATATAGAAAGTTTCATTTTCTAAAGAAAATTTGGCCTAATTTTTTTTACTTAAATTCACATCAAATTACAGTATTACAATACTCTCGTAAATATTCCAAAAAACTATTCAATATATCTGCAAATAAGGTATATTCCAATTGATACAACCAATCTTACAAGCTTCTGTAATTTGATATACGAGGTAACAAAGAAATATAAACAAAACTTACACATTAACAAGGTAGATATGGAAATAGAAAAAAAAAAAAAAAAACTCTATAGACTGTAGTTATATATTAAAAAACCTCAAAAGCTTCTTTACATGGCCTTGAAAGGTGTAATCTTGATAACCAAACCCGGAAAAACATCATCCGGGTCATGGATATGCGGGTTCTCCTCAACTATATACGGGTCGCCACATTTCTCACTTATCGTATGCAATGTTTCACCTTCTCTTACAACATATATTTCATCGCATGGCCTTTCAACATACATCTTTTCCGTCTTCATCATATCTAACGCCGTGAAATCTCCTCCGTCGGTTGACTCGCAGCAGCTTAAGACCAGCATCAGAGCAAACAGTAGTGCGGCGTAACATGAAACGGCTTCTGCTAACGCCGTTATTGAGTTCACTCGAGACATGGCTTTTGAAGGAATATATATATATATATATATATATATATTGTTAAATGGTGCTTGTTTAATGTTTTTGATGAGGGGGTATATATATAGAGAGAGATTTGTGATTTTGTTTGACTTGGTTATGGGGACATAATGGGGTTTGGTTTGCAGTTGGAGTGGGTGTAATGGGTTAGTGTTTGATGGAAAATTTTTATAACTTCTGGGTGAAATAAAAATGGTTTATTATAATTTATTGAATGAAAATGTATTTTTGTATAATACGTTATATTTCATATTGAATAATATATTGATTATATTGAACTTAATTTATTGGAATATTGAACGTGTTAGAGGGGAGTTGAAAGGTCCATTGTGAATGGTGTTATTAACTGCCACATACACAAAATGGGTCTTATAGGTTGAAATATAATGAGGGAAATCAAATTTTTAACGTGAGTTGTGGGATTAATTAGTAGTGGGTTTATTTCATATCACCTTTATTCAGTTTTAATAAATAATTCGTGGAATAGTGCAATACACATATTCGCCTAATTTTAACCTAACTTAGGAAAGTTTGTTTGTAAAATTATCTTAGTACAATTAATGTATAAGAGGTTGTTTATCGACCGTATTTTTGGGTGCATTTATTTCATGAGCATCAGTTGTTGACGATTATATGTAAAAATTTATTACATTCAATAATTAATTTTAACAACTTAATAATCTATAACAAATTAATAACTAAGTACAGTTAAACAAAATAGCGTCTCAAATTGTGGGGTTTGAAGGCAATATGGTAACCTTGAGGCTTCATTTTTGTCATTTTAGAAGTGTCTATTGATGAAACTCTCTAACAAATTTAAATTCAACAAAAGTATTTTAATTCCGTAAAAACTTGAATTAGTAATTAAATAAATAAAATCTTAACTTAGTAACTCCAAATTTAAGAATATCTAACAATCCTATGAGGCTATCCTTAAAATAGAAAAGGGTAAAGTCCAATATGATATAATATACGTATAATATTGTTTTATGGATTTGGTCCTTCGATTTCTATAATTCAAAAATTATTTAATATATTATTGTCTTTGCAGTTAGTATAGGTGGTTTAGGATATAGTTAGATGACTCAAGTTTTTAAACACAAGAGTTGGTCAACTGCTTTATTAAATTATGTGACCCAAAATCTTGGTATTTGACTTATTTCATGTCCTAAAGTTGAGTACGTGTACTAATTGTTGACCTTTTCTCCTCGTCCTTTGCTTTTTTGAGTTACTAAAATTAAATTACCCAAAGAAATAAGATAATTATTAAAGTAGGATCATATAGTTTGACTTAGAGACTCCATTTTCGATGAAGCCGTCAAAGCTGGTATACTTTTATTAATTTTAAAAATAATTGCCCGCCCATATTAATGTATACTAATAATTCCTCACGTCCCAACCAAAATTGCATAGCTTATTATTGGCTTACATATAATGCAAAATTATACATACTTTTGCTTTATGTAGATGGTTTGTTGTTATGGATTCACTGCAATCATTGGAAACAATTCCACATAAAATATATGAACAAATAATTATTTTTAGTTGAGTAAATATAATACTATTAGCTAGTGAAACATTCTCGTTTACGTTCTGCATCTTCATCTATGATTTCACTGGATCAAGACGAGTAATTCGTTCATATTTCAATTCGAAGATTTTGATTAAAAACAACCAATTTAAAATCAAGTCGAAGCTCATAATATATTTCATACTAAGCAGAAGAAGAAAAAAAAGCCTAAAACAATTTAAGCATTAAAAAAGTTAACTAGATGAAAATCATACCATTTATATAAACCAAATCTTAGAAAGGTTTGATAGTGTTACTGGAGAATTAAATCACATATGCACTATAAACAAACTGTAATTTCCAGCAACAAGGGATTAATAGTTGAATTCAAGAATTTTTCAAATGGGAAAATTAGCATAATATACATTAAGCCCTCATGAAAATCATGGCTTCATTAATATTTCATTGACATAGTTAAGTACTTCTTCAACGTTAACTGTCCACGCTATCGAGATTGGAGAAAATCCCGTCCAGGGGTTGCTCGAATTCCAGCTGCATCAAAATTAAATTTTTTAACACAATTAGAACGCGGATTTTTTGCTTAATCATGTGGGATCCACATGTTGGGCACACAAATGGACGGTCATGATTGGATCGAGATATGGTACGTAAAAGGAAAAGAAACGTACTTTTTTAGTCCTTGGTCCATAAGTGTATGTCCAACGCAAATGCCTTGTGTCTCAACTCTAACAACTCCCTTCTTAAAGGTAAAAAGATCGGGCCTCACGAGTGCCACAAAACTCACAGGATCGTGAAGAAAAATTCCTGAATGATTAATATGAACGATTTGTAACCGTAAATAACAAAAAGAATATACAAAAAGAAACAATTTGGTCGAAAAAATTCAATTTACCATAGACACCATCAGATTTGATATGCCAGTCTCGATAAAAGTTGCACATTTCGCATAAAAGCTTTGCATGTCTTCCCTTTGACTTCCTCAGCTGATCTAGGTGCATGTCTGAAAACAATATGTTTAAATGAGAAAATTTTCGTCAAAAAAAAAAATGAGTCGAAAGAGAAAAACCCGAAAATTTATGAGGGAATTAACCTGTCATTTTGACTTGTGTTGTGATGTTTATGCCAATAACGTCAATATTTGCACCAGAAGTGAATACAATATCTGCAGCTTCTGGGTCGCCATAAATCTGCCACTCAAATTAAGCCACAGTTAAGAACTGTAATTTGAATTTGAGAGTGAAAAAAATTGGGATTTTTTTGAAGTCAGCATAATTAAGAAACAAATGTAGATTAATCACTACATACATTTGCTTCAGCAGCAGGATTAACATTTCCTAATGCAAAGAAAGCTCCACCAAGTACCACAATTCTCTTCACTTTGCTTGCAAATGTTGAGTCTCTCTTTACAGCCTAATTCAAGAAACAATTTTTCATTTCGAACAAGTACAAAAAACTGAACTTTGTAAACTACAAGGGTAAAATAGTCAAAACAACTTACTAGAGCGAGATTAGTAAGAGGTCCCAATGCAAGAATAGAAACTTCACCGGGATATTCAGAAACTTTCTCGACCAAAAACTCAGATGCAGATTTCTCAGATTTTTGGGATTTAGGAGGGGGGATAACTATATTACCCAATCCATTTGAGCCATGAACAAAGTCAGCAACACGTGGTTTTCCTCCCTATTAAATGTTTAAAGTATCGTTAGGCTACATAGAGAGCACGAGATATATAATAAAATACGAAAAGTATGCATATCAATATTCGCATTTCTCAGCATAGTGTGCCTAAATTTAACCCTTTTCCAGCTTATTTGTGTTACACCAAAAGATTTAGTAAACTATAATCAAGTAGGGGCTAACACCCCTATATCCAAATTACATTCGAAAGGCGCCTAATTACTCTGCTACAACATGAATCTTATTCCCTTTTATGTAATGAAATAACATATTCTATTTGGGTACAAGGTACCAAATCGTGATTTTCAAACACTTTCAATAGCGGGTTCCTGAAATTATCTACTAGTAGCACAGCAAAATCGGAGCTATTTTCTTGTTATTAGTAATTAGTACAAAATATAAGGTATATATAACTTGATCACTAAATAAATGATGGTTATTACCTTCAATGGTTCATGGCTACCCTCAGCAACAGGAACATCTGGACATCCAGCAACCTCACACTATTCTTTTTGCAAATAAATACTAATTGATCATGAATATGTCTAAAAACCAACAGAAAAATATAATTGACTAAATAAAAACACATACCAAAAGCAATGCATTGCGAGTGGCATCTTCTGTAGCAACATTCCCGAATATCGTTGTTAATCCTAATATCTCTAGATGTGGTGATTGGAATGCCATTAATATTGCCATACTATCATCTGAAAACCAATGTAACACCTTTGAATAATTCAGAATTGGCCACACAAATTGTGTACTGTCATATGTAAAATCTCACTTGCAGTAAATGGTTTTACTGATGTTAAGCAACATTAGTTAACTCATGATGCAAAAGAAGTTAGCCCCTTTTCATGAATTCAACACCTAAAGATCTACTTGCTAATTTTTCGACATACTTTAAGTGAATTTTTTTTCTTCTTAAAGTTGTAAGTACATATGGTTCACTTGAGGTGTGAATCCATGTTAACAAGAGATGAAGTCTATATGATTCCATATTCCTTTTAATGAAAAGAGAACCAAGCATAACGCCTCCCAATCAGATATTTTGTACATAAATTAAAGGCAATTTAAATTAATCCTATACTCGATTGATTGAAATCACGTTAATGTTATATTGAATTTTCCTATAAAGGAAAACATCTTCCAAGTTACATATAGAACTCAATTAATTAAATTCTTTTTTTTTCAATCCTATTCATCCTCAGAGTTTACACTTATCTGAGACACACAAAGGAAAAGAGAGAGAGAGAGAGAGAGAGAGAGAGAGAGAGCAAAAGCTCAATTATCAATCAAATATTATCAATCGAATTAGAATACACAAACTTCCCAAAATAGAATCCAATAACCAGAACCCTTTTTCCAGAATAGAATAAAGGCATAATATTTCTGCACAATCTGAAAAAGAATAGAGACTTTTAACCTTTTAAGATGACATTATTGATCGTTAAATACAAAAAAAAAAAATTCAATTATAATCAAAAGATTCAAACAAAATTCTTACCAATGCCAGGATCGGTATCAATAATGATCTTTTCATGAAAAGAATTGTTGAAACCCATGTCCCCATTGAGAATCCCATCACTCTGAACAATCGACATCTCAAACTTCCTCTCTTTCTTTCGCCAAAAAGCAAACACTTTAAAAGGGTCCCAAAAGCTCAAATCAAAACCCAAGTATGATGATGGTGTGTGGATGTTGTATACATACACAATATATATATATATACACACAGCCCACACCCAAACAAAAGAATTTGTTCTTGGAAACAAAAAGATACGAGATGCAATATCAGATCTGGCTATGAGCTGCCGTATTATTTAATATAATTAGGCTTCAAATAGTACAAAAACATGTTAAATACAAATAAAAAGTAATATTCGTAACATTTCCTAGCCAATTGTACAAACTACCCTTGTTAAGTTGTTATCTTTTCTGATCCATTTGTATGTAAAATATTTTCATATATAATTTAATTGTTGGTTTAAATTATTTTTGCATAGACTAAGTGGATAATTGGGATAATCAAAGATGTTATTCCTTTTGTATAAGTCGATAATTATGGAATATTTTGTATAAAAATGTCAATGATGGCCTTGGGAACTATATTAAATTGTTGATTCCTTCAAATAATGCCGTCATAATAGCTCCAATAATTGCTTGATTTAATATAAACAAACTTCCAATTATCAACTCTAAAGTTAAAAGAGTATTAAAATATAGAATTGTTAATTTATTATGAGACCTAGAAGGAAATGAGAGTAACAATATTGATAAATAACTAACTCTTTTCTTATCAGTTCGAATTAGAATAAACTAAGCCCATATAAAAAAAATCCAAATAAATTGCTTTGTTTCGAGACTATGTATAATTAAGTGAATCATAATCTACTTAATTAAGTGAATCGTTATTCTACTTAATTAAAGCGTAAATGCTTCACATTCACTTAGCTTAAATAGGAGTTTAGGGGAGGCCCATAATTTAATGAAATAATAGAGCCTTATGTAGATACATATGTCAAAATTCGAGATTCGACCCGTTAATTGTATTTGGATCCGGGAATCACCCCTCCTTGGTCCAAACCATCTTACCCGCTTTCTAACTTAAAAATAATGAAATCTCATTTGGATAAGATTTAATACAACGCAACGCTTGAAGGATGAGGTTCAATTCTTTATTGTTGATGTAGAAAAGGGTAATTTAGAAGCATTCAACCTTATGGGGCTCTGAATTATTTTATGCTTCACCCATTGGTAGATGAAGTGTTATAAAAAAAAAGGTACACGTGGGAAAAGAATGATTTGAGCATGAAGTACCAGAATTATCCACAATTCCCACATTAATTTCTTACAACGGATTTAACTGCCTAACTTTTGCACGATATGATATTGATGGAACATTTAAAATTTCTGAATCTGAAAGGTTACATTTCTAACTCCAACTTAAATTAAAAATTGGTCGAACACTTGATATTTTAGTATAAAACTTTACGGTAAGATACTTGTACTATATAATTTTTTAACACAAAAAAGGACCTTGGGTGAAGTAATAGAGGTCAACCCACTAAAAATTAAAGTTACGACTAGATGACCTTTAGCATTTCCACTCGATTGTCCACCTGAGTTCTTATTTGGCCTTTCCGTAGTTGAAATCGACTTCTTCATCTGCCACAAAATGGGAAAATTTTGAATAAAATGAATCGAAAAAAATAAAAAATAAACATGAACATAGTCACGCTAATATTCAATCAACAATCATAAATCCCATTTTCTTCAGAGCTCCTAAGGGCCTGACATTCTTAAATGGGCCGCAGTTTTAAACACAACTAAAGCCCACTTCTCTTAAACAGTATTCCTAGAATAATAAGTTATCATCTTCCGAGTTTACCTTCTCCGGCAGCGGCATCGTCGATCTCGGCGGAAGCCTTCTTGGCATCTTCCTTCTTACGAGCTTCATCCTTCTTCACAGCTTCATCATAATTGTCCTTGGCCTCCTTCCTCTTTCTGGAAGCAGCGGCTACACCCCTCTGGGTGGCATTGAATTTCTCTATCGCCTTAGTGAGCTTTTCCAGTTCGAGTTCAAGCTTCTTCTCAACTTTAGTGAGCTTCTTCTGTGCTGCTTCCACTAGATGTTCGTCCTTTATGTGTGAGTCGAGAAGACTCTTGTATTCTGCAGTAAAGTCGCAGGGGAGGAAGGGGCAGTTAAAAGATTTGGCCTTTCCGTAGTTGAAATCGACTTCTTCATCTGCCACAAAATGGGAAAATTTTGAATAAAATGAATCGAAAAAAATAAAAAATAAACATGAACATAGTGACGCTAATATTCAATCAACAATCATAAATCCCAGTTTTGAGTTTTCCATATGGATTATATAGTTTTGTGTTTCAGCTGATATGTACTTCTTAGATTCATGAAGTTAGCAACCTGTGCAGTACAAAGTGCATGAACAACAGCATTTTATAAGTCACTCTCTTAACCTATCAACAAATTTTCACCCCACAAATTCAGAATTTATTTAAATTGAAAAACCTGCTAAAAAAAGGGAACTTATCATACAAAGGCAATAGAGTAAATGGTTTTTGTACTTAATGGGCCATTATAAATAATCATGTACAATGGGCTTCCACAAAACTTCAATTAATTGGGCCTATTTTCTTCAGAGCTCCTAAGGGCCTGGCATTCTTAAATGGGCCGCACTTTTAAACACAACTAAAGCCCACTTCTCTTAAACAGTATTACTCATTAGTTAGTCTAAAACTTCAATACCAGAACCATAAGCTTTGCTTGCAAGTTTTCACTAAAGTAATGCAAAAATGGACGCATAAGCAACACATCAAAAAACTAACAATCTTTTAAAAGAAATGTGCCGCCACTGGGACACCATCTCATGATAATGTGCTTGAGATAACCTGTTGAGGGTCTGAATCATATCTGATCGGTCATGTTGCGGGAGAATGAGTGTAAAAAAAAAATAAACATGAACATAGTGACGCTAATATTCAATCAACAATCATAAATCCCAGTTTTGAGTTTTCCATATGGATTATGTAGTTTTGTGTTTCAGCTGATATGTACTTCTTAGATGTTCAAGTACACTTATATAGGTCTTCAAAGATATATACCAAACATATCATCTTAAACAGTATTCCTAGAATAATAAGTTATCATCTTCCGAGTTTACCTTCTCCCGCAGCGGCATCATCGTTCTCGCCCGAATCCTTCTTGGCAGCTTCCTCCTTACGACGAGCTTCCTCCACAGCTTCATGATAAGCGTCCTTGGCCTCCTTCCTCTTTCTGGCAGTAGCCACCACAGCCTTGTGGGCGACACCGAGTTTCTCTATCGCCTTAGTGAGCTTTTCCCGTTCGAGTTCAAGATTCTCCTCTGCTTTAGTGAGCTTCTGCTCTGCGTCTTCCACTAGATGTTTTTCCTTTACGTGGTCTCTGAGGCGGGCCTGATTATCTGCAGTATGGGTGCAGGGGGGGAAGGTGCATTTGACAGATTTGCCCGGTGATTTTGCTCCCCCACGGCCATGGTTAGGCCTTGAGCTTTGTTCGATGATCAGTCTGCCATAAAATCTGTTTGCAGTGGCGATTGTGGGGGGGCGATGAAGGTGATGAGTGAGTGAAGGAGCATGTCTGATAAGTGAGAGAGTGGCCCTTCTTTTTTGCAGAAACAATTGTCGGAGGAAAGCGGCCATGGTTGGTAAGAAGAGTGAAAGAGAGGGAGTGATCAGTATATATGCGTGTGTATATATATATATATAAAGAGAGGGAGTGATCAGTATATATGCGTGTGTATATAGACATATATTATATATATGTATATATATTATATATATATTATATATATATATATAGAGAGAGAGAGAGAGAGGGCTGCATGGCCTAGGTTCAGGTTGTCCGGTAGACTTATAGGGTTTTATTATTTCTGAGATTATGAGATATTCCTTCTTTTGCAGGTTAGTTACTAGTGTGTGTGTATATATATATATATATGTTTTGCTTTTTGAATCACTAAACTATACGAGACTATGTTTATTTTCATGAAATTCTGAGGGAGAGAGAGTGTGTGAGAGACTTTGACACACTTTACCAAAAGCTAACTATAGTACGTACTTTTCTTTAATTGTTTCAAATTTAACATGCTTGATTGTAAATATATAAAATTAGCTCACATATCATGTATGTATGTATATTTAAGTAGAGTTTTAGAGTTTTAATACAATTAAACTTATTATTTTTTACTCTTTCTCCATTAAATTTTTATTATTATAAGAATATCTTAGGTATATCAAAAACGTAAAATTAAATTATATTATGACTAATATAATATATGTACATAAATTAAATTATGTTAGTATAATAAAGACAATTTAGTAGTATGAGATCACATATGAGTCAACTTATGTTACTTTCTTAAGTCACTATTTATAAAAATATCATAAATAATTTAAAAATATTTAAGCAAATGATAAATTGTTTTACAGCTCAAAAAATAAATTATAAAGTTGTAGAGAACATAATTCTCCTTTTTAGTGCTTAATTATCCTGCCAAATATATAGAGAGAGAACTTATGAATAACATAATAAATTCTTACATTTAATCGTCAAGTTATATATATTCTTGGGGCTAAAGTCTCCATTAGCACACGTGGATGAAAATGGAAGGAAAACTTATTGTATGAGTTAGTTATAGTCTTTATGTGTGCATATAGATAGATAGCGAAAGAGAGAGAGAGTATATATATAGATAGACAAAGAGAGAGAGGGGGGCACCTAGGCTTGTCGAGTAGCTAGCTAGGCTTAGTGGTGTTTTCTTAATTTCAGATACTCCTTCCCTTTTGCATGAGTTAGTTATAGTCTTTACTTTTATTTTTTAGCTTTTCATATTTTATCAATTAATAAAAACTTATTGTAGTTAAATCATTTAAATAAGATATAATTAGATAAATATAACTGTAATTTATACACTTACTAACGCAAAATAGTTAAATTATAATAATCGGAAAAATGAAATCAATTAGCTATTCATCAAAGTTTTATTTATTCAATGACCAGAATTAAACGCGGATATATAGCTCCGAGACGTAGAACAAAAATTCATTTATTATTTTGCATCAAGTTTTCGAGGGGGATCATTCAAGACTTACTCACACTACTACTCAACACAAAATATGAGCTTTGGTTTCGGCTCATCAAGATGGGGATATGTAAAAGAGAAATTTACGTCGTTTGTGTTTGAATTTGGTTTGATTGTTCATCGAGCCGAGCTTTAATCGAGTCGAACTCGAGTAGTATGAATACTTTGTACATATTTTTGTTATTTTTTGTTAATCGACCCGAGCCCGAGTCGAAATTTAAAATTTATCGAACAATAAAAAGTTGTTCAATCTTGGTTTGGTAAAATTTCGAACCGATCTTTTAGCAATCGAGTATCCAATATCGAGTAAAATTTTCACCCCGATTTAATTGGCAACTTGGCATATAAATTCAATTGAAAATCTCATACATCAAAACTATTGTTATTTGAGGGCTTTTATGCAATTATGATACATAATTATCATCATATATTTTAAGAAGTATAAGTAGAGGCAAAAGTGTAAAAAAAAAAATAAAAAAAATTAGATTATACAAAAGGTTGATTAGAAAATACAAATATTGAGTTGTTTAATTGTAAAAAATAAAAGATCATAATCATAATCATCATGCCACTCCACTCCAGTAAAAGAACTGGCTGTTAATTAAGGTGTCAAACAGTCTGACATATGCCTTCAAATTAGTGTATAATCCACAGGCAGGAGCTTGGTGCTGGAAGATTTCCTTTTTTACTTCTATTTGCAAAAAAGAACTCAGACGAAAGGACCTGCATGCATGTATAAAACTCTGAAAATTTTAGCTCATTTTCTTATTTGTTAGGTGCATGTCATTGTCAACTTTGGATAAAACTCTGAAAAGTATAAATCTTAACATATATAAACAGAAATTAGACAAAAAATGAGAAATGTTGATCATCACATGTGAAAATTATGGCTCAAATAATCTTTTTTATTTATCACACTTCATCCTACCAACCAAAGTTAAAGGTGAATCATAAAATAATTCAACAGCCCCATAAATTGTATTGTATTATTAAATCTTATCCAAATGAAATTTTATTATTTTTTTAAGTTACAAAGCGGGTAAGATGGGCAAACCCATCAGATCCCGGGTTTGGACTAGGGAGGGGTGCTTCCCGGATCCGAAAAAAATTTGACGGGTCTGAGTCTCCAATATTTGACAATCTACCTAAGGTTCTATTATTTTCATTAAGTTCCCTAAACTCCAATTTAAGCTATGTGAATATGAAGCATTTTAGGCTTTAACTAAGTAGATTATGATTCATTTAATTATACATAATCGCTCACTTAGTAATTAGCACGTAATTTGCTTGCAGACCTCTGAAGGACATTATAATCTTGCTCCTAGGATGGCGTATTTTGCCTTTTTGAGATTTTATTATATTTACCGTTTTCTCATAATTGAAAAAGTTATTATAGATGTGGGACTTGACAAACACTAAATATATTTATTAGAAAATTTACTATATTCTAACTAATAAGAAAGATTAATTTAGTTCTTGATGAATATTGTTACTCTCATCCCAATCTAGGTTCAAAGAAAATTATGATAAATCATTAACTCTATATTTTGATAGTTTTGACTTTAGAGTTGATAATTGAAGTTTATTTATAAATCAAGCAATTACTGGAGCTATTATGACGGCATTATTTGAAGGAATCAACAATTTAATATGACTCCCGAGGCCATCATTGACATTTTTATACAAAATATTCCATAATTATCGACTTATACAAGAGGAATAACATCTTTGATTATCCCAATTATCCACTTAGTCTATGCAAAAATAATTTAAACCAATAATTAATAATATATGAAAATATTTTAAACCTCTACATACCAATGAATGGACAACAAATAGATAATGGTAGTTCGTACAATTGGTGAGTTTAAGGAGACGTTAAGAATAATATTTTTTATTTTTATTCGACATGTTTTTGTACTCTATGAATCCTAAGTATATTAAAATGAATGTAATAAACTCTTTAACATATAATCGTCAACAATTGATAATCATGAAATAAATGCAACTAAACATACTGTAGATAAACAACCTCTTATACATTAATTGTACTAAGATGATTCTTACAAACAAACTTGCCTAAGTTGGGTTAAAATTAGGCCAAAATGTGTATTGCTGCACTATTCCACGAATTATTAATTAAAAATGAATAAAAGCGATACGAAATAAGCCCACACTACTAATTAAGCCCACAACTCACGAAAAAAAAATTGTTTGCCTCATTATATTTCACCATCGAATTCACATTTAAACAAAATATAAAAAACATAATCTAATATACAAAATGAAAATCTGAAAAAATTTCTTAACAAAATAGAAAAGAATACCTATTGAGATGACGTAACAGAGTAATGATCACAATGAGTTTGTAGGAGTTATGGATAAATAGAAAGAATTAAGAAGAGACTATAATTTTAAGTGAAGTTTTAATTTAATTGATAAATATGTTAATCAAATATTTAAGAATTAAAAAAAATTCAAATTTCTATAAAAAGAATATTTAAGTGAAAATAACTATGATATGAATTAAAAATCAACATGTGGATTATAAATGCCCTAAAAGTAAAATACAACATTATTGTTAATAGTGTGTGCATCATAAATAAACCTACATATTATATTAAACTAACAAAAGCACATTATCACTATTTATAAAAATTATATAAAAACATCATAAATAATTAAAAAAATATTTAAGCAAATGATAAATTGTTTTAGAGCTCAAAAAATAAATTGTAAAGTTGAGTAACATATAAATTATCTTCAAAATTGGACTATACAAAAAAAAAGTTGAAAAATTGTGTGAATAAGTATTTTTATGCAATTCTTAATCCGCGTATCATGCATCTGTTGTTTAGACTTTAGATTAATTGGAAGGAAGTAAGAGATTGTATCATAAGACTAATATAACATATTATCAAGTCATAAAAACTCTCTGCCTACTCCATATGGAATTCCATAAGCACAGAAAAAAAAAAGTATAAAAGAATAGCTGAAGCAAGTGGCAGATCTTTTCTTGCCCTTCGGCCTTCGTAACACACAAAAAAAGGCCCTGAAAAAGAATCAACTCAAAAAAAGTGAATGCACCAAAAGTTGCAACAAAAAACAGAAAGAAAAGGACTAAATAAATACAGATAAAAGAGAACGATACGAAAAAACTCGATTTCCTCACAGTAACCGCAAATCTGAAACCAGAGAGTTTCGATCGGAACTGTGAGCAAGAAATCGAAATATAACAGATCTAAAAAAACGTCCTCAGATGTAACGGATACAAAAAATACTCGATTTCCTTAAATCTGAAACCAGAATGTTTTCGATCGGAAGCGTGAGCAAGAAATCGGAAAACATCGCCACGGATGCGAACCTAAAACAGGTTTTATATTGTGATGTCGCATTCAAAAAACAGATCCGTAGAGGTCTGATGCGAAACACCACGAAACCAAGGTAGCCGTGAATAAGAGCTCCGATCTATCACCAAGAAAAGCAGAACCAGTGAAAGTATGCGGAACTAGCACTGATTCGACAAGAAACCAGTTAAAAAAATCGGAGACTAAGAACAAAGCCCGGTGCCCAAGATAAAAAGAAACTAAGAACAAGAAATTTGAGCTCTGGTACCATATTAAAACTTGATGAAGAATAAAGATTAAAAAAACTTTGCAGATGAAAATGTCTGCTATATGAACACACATACAGTGTGAAGAAAAGTAGAGAAATTTCTTATAATAAAATGAAGATATGGAGGCTATTCTAGAGGGATAGTAACCCTAAATTTATTTACGTCTTGAGACTTTAAAACTAAACTTGAACTGGGCTTCTTATTTGAATTGGGTTTTCTCTCAAATGTTGGGCCCCAAACAACCTGATCTGGTTTCATTGGATTGAGGCTGGTAGTTGGCCTTATAGCCCTTTTGTTAATAGGAATATTTCTGAGAGTATTTTCTTAGTGTAAATCGAAATATACATTAATTCCATTAAAATTGACGAACTTTATGATTCTGCAAGAAGTAGTCTGCTCGATTTTATTCCACATGTTTTCTAATTAAAAACAAACGTCCGCGTAAGACACGAAGAATTTCGCTACAGTTATTAATAATATATATATATATATAGTGACAACAAGTGTATAGATTTACAAAAAACCTGCCACTGCATAAACAGCAAGGGCCGAAATCTAGAACAACAGACTTATATTACAAAATTTACCTAACATATGCTAATATTCTATCGTTATTTACTTATAAAAAATTAAATCTTTTATTTCTACTTACAAGTTCAACAGACCACTTTGTCGATTCCAGGGTCTTCCTCTCCAGCACAATGCTTGAAGATAATGTAAAGGAAATGGCATATGTAAAAACTCGTTTTTTTTTTTTTTTCGATTTTTGTGAATTGTTTAAAAGAAGAAAGGATACACCTCAGATGCAGTCACGAGCATACCAAACAGACCGATCATGGCTACCACTTCAATACGATCTTTCCTCTTCACACAAAATTCCTATCCCACAAAAACCAACTTTGACTTGACAATATATACACTATTCTGAAGCATAATATAGATATTATGGAACAAAAAAGATGATAATATAATTAATTCGTCAAAACCTCGCCAACATTGCTCATCGTAAAAAAGTGTGGCAGCTATGACAAGAAAATCACCAAAAATAGGCTTTGAACCACCTAAAAGGCGAAAAATTGAAATGTCTATCAATAACCACGTTTTTTAATTTATCGGTTTGATAACGAGAAATAAGCAAAATAGTCTTATTGGTTGTAGAAATGTGACCTCCACCGGCAATCCCGGAATCAGAAAGGAACACAAGTCCGAGCCCCGCCATACAAATTGCTGCACCGAAAAATTGGCAAAGCGAATATTTCGTCCCGAGGAAAATCCTCGTAAGTAGCATTGCCCATGCTATAGTGCAGCAATCAAATATTGTCACACTTGTAATTGATGTGAATTGAAATGCTTTATTAACTACACCAAAATCAGGAAGAAATCAAATCAAATTTATCACAAATTCAACATTTTGTACAACATTAAAACATATGAATGTGACCAGATATGAAGATTACAAAGATAATTCCCATGGACGTCAACGAAACCTAGGAGAACATACCAATACCAAGGAACCTGCAATTTTTTCCCAAATTATCAATACACCAACTTTATTTATTCATTCTAGCAATTTATATATATATGAAACCACAATCAGTTTGCTCGAATATTTGGATTAATATTTACCAGTAATTTCTGCCGGCGATACAGCATTATGGTTCCATACACCAGGGCTAGAGCCAAGTATGTAGAGAAAGACATAGAAAGTGGTACATCAACTACACAATCGATTCCACACACACACAAGAAGAAAAAGAAACACAACATTAATTATTGCACACAAACAGCATCGTTATGAATATGTAAGATTTGAGTTACCTTTGGTTGAAACTAAAGTAGCAGCAAAGTTCATAATAGCCAAATCGAAAGAAATAAGCTGTCCCATAGCAGTGTTTTTCCCATTCCTTCATTCTTGCTCCACCAATTGCTGCTCATATTTACCAGAAACAACGGAAAACTGATTCTTGTAATAAAATCTCTACTGCTTACTACATATGATTAATGAGCAACATTATTTGTAATAGATTTTGATGGATATTATTTATAAGATCTGTTTTGATTTTTGAATGGTGGGTGGATTCATATTGTATTATTATATTATTATTTACTAGCCTTGGCACATGTGCTTAATTTGTAACCATTTGTTCTTACTAATCTATAGATGGTGATCAATATTATTTTATTCATGAGAATCTTAAGTTCGTTTAACTTTGTTGTCTAGTAATTGACATTATTAGTTATTACTTATCAAATTTATATACATTATTTTACACATCTCACTAGTCAAAATATTATTATAAGCATTTTTTCTCTTTTTATACTTTATAATTTTTAATTTCCATATTATTATTTTAGTATTTATATAATCATTATATAAATAAATAACTTTAAATTCATTTTTAAAAATAAACAAAAATTTACGATTCTCTTACAAATTTTCGTAATACACCATTCCAAAAATAAAAAATTAAATATTTAACACCCGAAAAGATAAACAAACGAACCCCTAAAAGATTTTGGACAATATATTAAAAACAGTGGAAATCGTGATGAAAAGTTATAGAGAGAATTGGGCTAAATTCCAGTATTTATTAGATGGGCCCAATAGCCCAAGTTAAATGGAGCTTCGGATTAGACCCGATAAATGGCAAATACACTATGAAGGTTTGTTTAGACTTTAGTGTTATATTGTAAATCTTTACTCTTATTTTCTTGGAAGACAAGAAGTTGACCATAGAACAAGAATCTAGAAACTAAAGAATTAGTCATACATTCAAACCAATTATTCTGAATGTCTTCCTAACATATTCTTAAAATTAGATGTACTATGAGTGATTATGGTAAAAAATAAATGAAATTATTCGACATTAATTTAAAATTATAGGTTAAGAGTTTGTTTCAACTCGATTTAATATATCAAGTCAAGTTTCTACAATTTTTCATATGTTTGATAAATTTGAAGCTCCACTAAAACTCAAGTCATTCGCAAAAAAGATCAAGTGAATTAGTGTTTAACTCAATTAAACATCGTCTTGGCACTGCTCAATTGACAATTATATTTAATTTAAACACAAATTTTAAAGCTTAAAAATAATTCAAAAAACCAAACCCTCTCTTATCCTAATTTATTCATTAAATGCATAAAAACCCCACATGTTATCATTTTCAATATAACATATGAATTTTAATTTTTATGCATTTAAACATATTTTTTAAATTGACGCATTTTATATCCGTATTCACATTAACATTGATGTATCTGTTTGCATGCATCATAAAAAAATATAATAACCCAAGAATTAGTTAATTATTATTTTTATCCGAGTCATTTATATAAGCAAAAGGAAAATTTACAAAAGCAGACACAAAGGTTCACAGTATTCTTATTCAAATCCACCTAACTCTCAATGCTTTCCACCAAGACCAGTTCCACGCGTCCCCCTCCAATCATTGTACTAATCTTTTAGAATAATCTATTTAATTTTGAGTCACTTATATCTTTACTTTTTTTAAATAATATAATATATATAATCTTTAATACTTTAAAATATGGTTTATTTTACTTTCTTTTGCTCATTAATTTTTCTATTTTGTGAATTTAGATCATGTCATTTAAGTCAAATTTGAAATTTAAAATTGAAATTAGGTTCCAAAATATATCTATATTAATAACATATATATTTATTTGTTTATTATATATATCACAACAGGGAAAGTGGCAAAGGTAAAAGAAAAAAAAATGACTGCGAATATTCCAAAATTAGACTTGAGTATCTCGTGTGAGTGAATGGCCTATAGTATTGATGGATAGGTGGATATGCATAAGAATACTGTGATCATTTGTTTAAATTTGCCTTTTGATTATATAAATGACTAGGATATAAATAATAATTGAGTAATTCTTGTTTTTTTTTTATGCATGAACACATATACATTAATATGGATAGGAACACAAAATAAGTCAATTTAAAAAAAAAAGTTTAATTGCATAAAAATTCAATATGTTCCATGCTGTTATTGGGTCTTATGTGAAGACCCATTTATCTTGGGCTATTGGGCCCTTCTAATAAACACTGGAACTTAGCCCTTCTGATAACCTCGTACCCACAAAACCATATTATGAATGCAACATTTACTTAGATGTCAAAATGCATCCAATTTTTAATTCATAAATAAATTTGATGAGAAAAAGAAAGTAAAATAAACGGCATAGTTTAGAAAAGAAATACGAAATAATTAATTTTCCACATTGATGAAATCAGGTTAAACTGGGAGTGAACCACATAGGTGTGGGAATAATACTCCGTATGCTTTCCCTATCAACTGGATAGTAACATGGCGAGAAGGTCCGGTCTTCATAATTGAAGATGCCAATATCATGACCACCATATAGCTCACGTAGCCTTTTGGGTGGAGTGATAACTTCTGCATCGGTAAAGTAAATGGAATTGGGCTTCAATTTACATGCAAACGAATGATTCTTACCGATGAAAAATGATAACCCATCAAACGAACGATCCATGTGCCTCAACTCACGTTTCTCGTCATCATACTTATAAACATCAAAACCAATAGTCTTGTACGGATGTTTTTCACAAGCATATTCCTGAGACACGTCACAAATATCGTCATCCGAGTCAAAGTCGACAAAGGAACCATCAGGGGCCATATGATACATTGTGTTCCGTACGACGACAAATAAATCTCCAGACTCCTCATCAACCACAAGGAATTTCAACGCGTCGTTCAACTTTTTGACCTCAATGTCTTCCTCGGGCCGGATGGCCCGCGGGTAATTATCCTCATCCGCAAAAAAGGGCATCGGAATACACTTTGGGGACTGAGTTTCTCGAAGATCCCAAGCCTCGAAATCATGCCATTGTGTGAAGCAATAAAAGCGTTTATGTCGATTGGAGTAGATAAAACTCTCGTAACATCTTGCACATATACCGTTGTCATCCATTTCGTGATACAGAGCGCCAATGGGAGTCCACTTTTTGCAGCCCGGGGAGCAGAAAGCTAGTCTTTGTTCGGGACCGAAAGACATAACTACACGACACTCTTCATTTTCCGGTGAGCAAGAAGTGATTAATTTGTCTACGCACCCGTACCCGCCTCTCAAGTTCACTTTGGGAATAGGTAAAGTGTGAATAGGTGGAAGCTTGATATGATGACCAGAAATAGGATTAAAGAGAAACAAATCGCAGTTGCGTGGATTAAATAAAGTAAGCCAACCATGAGACGACGATATAAACTCAATCTCGTCAGTTTCATCGCCCATGAAACTATTAATACTAAAGCTATTATTGAGATTAAAGACTTTGTTCTCTAAAACACTATAGAACTTGTTGACCTTATTGTTGTTGTCTGGAGGTAGCATCAACCATGGCGATGAGTTGAAAGTAGAAACAAATCTAACGTTGCTCATTGTCCGTTGAGCAGTATGATTATGACCAACGTTGATCATACTACCACGCATCAGAGAAATATAAATAGGTGGTGAATTTGCAGTGGGTTTCCTAGAGATTAAACGAAGTATTGAAGAAGCTGCCATTTAATCTATGTATCTATATCCACTTGTTTATATTCTAAACCTACTTCAGAGAGAAAGACGAAGAGTTGCTTAAATATAGGAATAACAAATACAATTACTTGCATAACACGCATACTCAATTTGTCAATAATTAATAAAACAAAATTGGGCCAAATCATGCTGTATATTCCTTTCCTTAATTTATAACCCTTTAAATTTTTAATAGGCAAAGATTTAGATTCATCAAAATGCGATCATCGTTCTTTGTTTTATGCTATATCTTGAGTTGACCAAAAATAGAAATGGAAAAAGTATAATGGCGTAACTTTACGGGCATACCATATAAACCTTCTTTCTCAAATTAAGTTTAGGTATTTTGAGAGGCAAATTCTTATTCTTATTTTAATGCTAAAATTGGGACCTTTGTCAAAAATATAAGCAGATTTATGACTCACGACGTCTAAGTTTTTTCAAACTTGCATGGTCATGGAGTTGTGAATTGGTGAAATTAATGGTGGAGAAAATATCATTTATTATTATTTATCACCTCGATTTTGTTATATAAAATAAGATAAAACTTGGATGACGTTAGGACAAAAGTTTGTGTCAAAAGAAAAACAATATATATTGTAGTATATTATATTATTTAAAATAAGTGACTCAAAAATTAAATTATATTATGAACACAAAATACGTTATTTTAAAAAATAAGTTACTTTAAAAAATAAGTTTAAATACATAAAAGAGTAATGCTATATATCATGTATGTATGTATGTATATTTAAGTAGAGTTTTAATACAATTAAACTTCTTATTTTTTACTCTTTGCCATTAAATTTTTATTAATATAAGAATATCTTAGGTATATCAAAAACGTAAAAAAAAAATTATATTATGACTAATATAATATATGTACATAAATTAAATTATGTTAGTATAATAAAGACAATGTAGTAGTATGAGATCACATATGAGTCAACTTATGTTACTTTCTTAAGTCAACTTTAATTAGTGTAACTTATTCATTACAAGTTTCATGCAGTTATAATCATGTCTCAAAAATTCTATTTTATTTTACATTTAATTTTTTCTTAAATAGGATTAGGTGTCCATGATATTTCTAATCCTTTTAAAGAACATGACATGCACATATGAGCAAATAAAGTTATATTCTTGGGGCTAAAGTCTCCATTAGCACACGTGGATGAAAATGGGAGGAAAACTTATTGTATGAGTTAGTTATAGTCTTTATGTGTGCATATAGATAGATAGCGAAAGAGAGAGAGAGTATATATATAGATAGACAAAGAGAGAGAGGGGGGCACCTAGGCTTGTCGAGTAGCTAGCTAGGCTTAGTAGTGTTTTCTTAATTTCAGATATTATAGTCTTTACTTTTATTTTTTAGCTTTTCATATTTTATCAATTAATCTAAACCCTAAACCCTAGTAAAGACTATAACTAACTCAAAAGCATGAGTTAGTTATAGTCTTTACTTTTATTTTTTAGCTTTTCATATTTTATCAATTAATATTGATATTATATTTCTTTTATTATTATTTCATTAAAATTTTCATATGTCTCTTCTCTCCCAGTGGCCTTCACTCTCTTTCATTTCTCCATCTTTTTATTATCTTTACTCAAATAATACTTTTCCCATGGAATCATCGCTTGTTATTGGGTGCTCGGCAAGCCAATTGGTTGTCAAAACTTAACAACACTACAATAATATAATTTCAAGCCCATTAGCAAGGATGTTAACCCAACCTTCTTCTATCGGTAACTTTTCTCTTCATCTCGATACTTACTATATGTAATATTTTGTCCAAAATCTTTAAGGGTGCGTTCATTTATCTTTTTGGATTAATAATTTGAAGTATTTTCAGAAATTTGTGTGAGAATCATATATTTTTATAAAAATGAATTGAAAGTTGTAAAATATGTTTTTGGTAGTTTGATGAATGATGTGTAGAATTATTTTGTTTGTTATTTATGTAATGATTATGTATAGAGAATGACATAGTAAATGGTGCATCAACTACACAATCCCACACAAAAAAACAACATTATTATACACAAAAATGCGAAAATTCCGAGTTTTTTTCAACATTATAAATATAAATATGTAAGATTTGAGTTACCTTTGGTGGAAACTAAAGAAGCAGTAAAGCTCATAACAGCCAAATCAAAAGAAAGAAGCTGTCCTAAACCCAACTGAAACAGTGTTTCTCCTATTCCCTCATTTTTTTCTCCACCAATTGCTGCTCATATTTTTAGATACTATTTTTCAAGAAACAATGGGAAAGTGATTCTTGTAATAAGATCTTTACAATTTATTACGTATGATTATTGAGCAACAAATTTTGTAATAGATTTTCATAAATATGTGGGGGTTGAAAATGTGATGAATATTAGTTTTGGCAGTTGGCACGCATATTTTTGTACTATCTATTTTGATATTTGAATGGTGGGTGGATTCATATTATATTGTTGTAATGCCTTGCACATGTGCTTTATAGTTTTTTTAATTTGTACGATTTGTTCCTACTAATCTATAGATAGATAGACTAAAACCATAGTGAACAATATTATTTATTTAGTCTTGTGTGGTTTGCAGGCTATTACACAAGAGCGGGGTTTACCCAATGGGCACCTCACGGTAGCGGCTGCGGGTTTCCCTCGTCATCCAAAAAAAATATATTATTTATTTAGAGAATCTTAGGTGGTGCTTGTTTATGTTTACAAATTATTTGGATTATAAAATTTTAAATAAATATAAACTATTAAATTTTTATTTATATATTTTTTAAATTCTATATTTTTTAGTCTCTTATGTAACATTTATCAATTACATATACATTATTTTACATATTCACCAAATCAAAATCATTATTAACATCAATATTTATTTTTTGCTTTTTATACTTTATAATTTTTAATTTATATACTACTATTTACATAATCATTTCACAGTTCACACATCATTCATCTTTATTATTGATTTGACACATTTCACAACTTTCAATTTATTTTTAAGAACATAAATAAAAATCTACAATTCTTATACAAATTTTTATAATACACAATTTCTGAAAAAAAATTATTTTTAACCCAAGAAGATAAACAAACATAGCTTCGAAGATTTTGGACAAAACAATATAAATAATGGGCTTGAAACAATATGAAGAGGACAGATATAGATAGAAAAAGGTCGGGTTAACATCCGTGCTAATGGGCTTGAAATTTATATTATTGGGCTGTATTCCACTATTATTAATGAAATAATAATAATAGAATTATAATATCAAATCAATTTTGTTTTTCTTTTCTTCTTTTAGTTGAAAGAGAGTGCATGTTCAAGTTCAACCATAGATAAATATATGTAATAATTCTAATGGAATAAGGTTCACTTATTTAGTAGTTCGATACGAGGAAGAGTGTGAAAATATATAATAATCATGTTATTTAGTGATTAAATTTAATCATTATGCAACTTATATATATATAAATAGTAATTAATGAAATTGTTGAAACATATATTGTTGGCTAAACAATTATATCAATGCAGAGATCGATCTAAAAATTAAAATAGTAATATAACAAATAATAATCTATTCTATTATATATAGCAAAACGATTCGTTCACCTTAAAATTTATATTTAATTTTTTTTTATTACTTTGAGAAAATTTTTATTGATTGCTTTAAATTTTGGATAATAACAAGGCGAGAAAGAAATACAAGACAATTAATATTCCATATTGATGAAACTAGGTTAAACTGGGAATGAACCACATAGGCGTGGGAATAATACTCCGAATGCTCTCCCTATCAACTGGATAATAACAAGGCGAGAAAGTCCGGTCTTCATAATTGAAGATACCAATATCATGGCCACCACATGACTCACATCGCCATTTAGATGGAGTGTAATCTGGTGAATCGGCAAAGTAAATGGAATTGGGCTTCAATTTACATGCAAACGAATGATTCTTACCGATGAAAAATGATAATCCATCAAACGAACGATCCATGTGCCTCAACTCACGTGTCTCGTGATCATACTTATAAACATCAAAGCCAATAGTCTTGTACGGAAGTTTTTCAGCAGCATATTCCTGATCCAAGTCAAAGTCGACATAAGAACCATCAGGGGCCATATGACACATGATGTTCCGTACGACGAAAAACAGGTCACCAGATTTCTCATCAACCACAAGGAATTTCAACGCGTCGCTCTTCTTTTTGAGCTCTATATCTTCCTCGGCCCGAATAGCCCATGGGTAATTATTCTCATCCGCAAAAAAGGGCATCGGAATAAACTTTGGAGAATGAGTTTCTCGAAGATCCCAAGCCTCGAATTCATGCCATTGTGTGAGGCAGTACAAGCGTTGGTGTCGATTGGAGTATACAATACTCTCATAACATCTACCGTTGTCCTCCATTTCGTGATACAAATGGCCAATCGGGGTCCACTTTTTGCAGCCCGGGGAGCAAAAAGCAAGTCTACTTTCGGGCCCGAAAGACATAACCACACGACACTCTTCTTTTTCCGGTGAGCAAGAAGTGATTAATTTGCCTACACACCGGATCCCAGGTCTCAAGTTCACATTGGGAGTGGGAATAGGTGGAAGCTTGATATGATGACCAGAGAGAGGATTAAAGAGAAACAAATCGCAATTGCGTGGATTATACAAACTAAGCCAACCATGAGACGACGATATAAACTCAATCTCGTCAGTTTTATCGCCCACGAAACTATTAATACTAAAGCTACTATTGAGATAAAGGACTTTGTTCTCTACAACGCTATAGAACTTGTTGACCTTATTGTTGTTGCATGGAGGTAGCAATAACCATGGCGATGAGTTGAAAGTAGAAACAAATCTAACGCTGCTCATCGTTCGTTGAGCAGCAGGATTACGACCACCTTTGATCATCCTACCATGCATCAGAGAAATATAAATAGGTGGTGAGTTTGCAATGGGTTTCCTAGAAATTAAACGAAGTATTGAAGAAGCCATTTAATCTATGTATCTGTATGCACTTTTTTATATTCTAACCCTACTTCAGAGAAAGACGAAAAGCTGCTTAAATATAGGAATAACAAATACAATTGCTTGCATAACACACATACTCAATTTGTCAATTATTAATAAAACAATTGGGCCAAATCATACTATATTCCGTTTCCTTAATTTATAACACTTTAAATTTTTAATAGGCAAAGATTTAGATTCATAAAAATACGATCATGGTTCTTTGTTTTATGCTATATCTTGAGTTGAGACCGAGTGAGCAAAAACGGAAAAGGAAAAAGAATAATTTTACTAAATCTTCTTTTTCATATTAAGTTTAGGTATTTTGAGAGGCAAATTTTTATTCTTATTTTTCATTGAAACTTGGGACCTTTGACAAGGGACTATAAATGTTACATAAATATAAGCAAATTCAAATCCCTAATGTTAATTTATGCCCATTATAATGATTGCATAAGTTTGCATCGTTTAATTGGTAAACTGAATTGGCATTCCAAATTCTGACTTTGATTGTAATTAGAGGGTGGGCCGCGGGTGGGCCACCGCCCCACCCAACAAAAATAAAAACTAATAATTTATATATATTTTATTAATTTTTTTTAATCATATATAATTTTATAACTCTCGCCCCCACCCATTTTTGATTTTTTTTCATTTTCTGATTCCGCCACTTATTGTAATTGGAGTACTTGCTTAATTTAAAGCATTAAAATTAATTCAATGAATTTGAAATCCTTCAAACTGGTCAGGATTTCTCAATTATATTACTTCATATATGATTATTGATTATAGTTTATCAATCATTATTGACGGATGCATACTCATCTAATCTATCTATTATCTATTATCCCCACAGGACCACAACTATGTGGTTCACTTCGAGTTTAAGCTAGTTTCTTGTTTTTATCAATATGGAGTATTAATTGTTTTGTATTTCTTTTCTAAATTGTGTGGTTTATTTTACTCTCTTGCTCATCAATATAGATTATATATATATGTGCAGAAAAAAATTGGGTGCATTTGACATCTAAATAAACGTTGCATTCGCAACATGGTTTTGTGGGTACGAGGTTATACGCAAACATGTTAAAACCATTGTAATAGTATTATATATATATATATATCATATATCTATATCATATATCCATATGCAGTAGCCAAAACCACATGAAGCATACTTTAATCCTCTACTCCACAATTTGATGTAATCTTCCGATGCTTTCTATTAATGGAGAGGGTCTCGAACATTTCCATTTCTAGTATTCGAGTTCTCTTCATCAATAAGAGAATATTCACGATCGAAACTTGCATCTTCAAGGGCTGACGTCTTATTTGGATTCGTCTCTCTACAAGACATAATATTGTCATATTAATTCATTATATGGTAAAAATCTTATTATCAGTCAAAAATGTCAAGTGATAAGTATTTAAATATCTTAAACTAACAATAAGGAGTAGAAATATAAGAGGGTACGATTTACGTTTTCGAATATATGAAAATCCCAACGACCACAAGAGCGAAAGCCAAATAGTATAACCAATCAACCTGCAATTTGCGTTACTTGTTAAACACCAACCCTTCAAAAATTGCAAAAGAGACTTAATAAGAAAACTTTACCTTTTGCTTGTAGAAAAAAATTCTAACAACAACAGCCCACATATCAGATGTAAGAAGGGAAAGATTGAACATTGTGGCTCCACTTGTCTATACCAGAAAACATCCTTAATCAGTTTGAAATAACTACAAAATCGCAATTTTCGTTGGGAAAAAATGAATGAAGATGAAACTGACCTTTAGAACATATGGAGCAAGTGTATAGAACAAAAAACCTGCCACTGCATAAACAGCAAGGGCCGAAATCTAGAACAACAGAAAGACGTATATCAGAAAATTTACCAAGTACATGCTAAACTTTGATAAACTTAATCGTTATTTACTTATGAAAAGTTCAATTTTATTTTTCAACTTACAAGTTCAATAGACCACTTTGTCGATTCCAGGGTCTTCCTCTCCAGCACAATGCTTGAAGATAATGTAAAGGAAATGGCTTATGTAAAAACTCGTTTTTTTTTTTTTTTTCGATTTTTGTGAATTGTTTAAAAGAAGAAAGGATACACCTCAGATGCAGTCACGAGCATGCCAAACAGACCGATCATGGCTATTACTTCGATAAGATCTTTCTTCTTCACGCAAAATCACCAAAAATAGGCTTTGAACCACCTAAAAGGCCAATAGTCGAAATGTAACCATGTTTTTTACAAATTGTGTCGTTTAAACAATTTATTGGTTTAATAACAAGAAATAAGTAAAATAGTGTTAGTTGGTTATAATAAAAGGCAAATTTAGGAGTATAAATGTGACCTTCACCAGCTATCCCGGAATCGGAAAGGAGCACAAGCCCGAGCCCGGCCACACAAATTGCTGCACCGAAAAATTGGCAAAGAGAATATTTCGTCCCGAGGAAAATCCTTGTAAGTAGCATTGCCCATGCTATAGTGCAGCAATCCAATATTGTCACACTTGTAATTGATGTAAATTGATATGATTTATTAACTACAACAAAATCAGGAACAAATCAAATTAAATTTATCAGAATATTGAACATTTTGCATGCTTTATCATATGTTCAGTAAAACAATAGAAATTAATCAATATTACCAAGATAATTCCCATGTACGTCAACAAAGCCTAGGAGAACATACCAATACCAAGGAACCTGCAATTTTTCCAAATTATTGAAAATTTGAAATATACCAAACTTTAATTTTTCTAGCAATTTATATATGAAACCACAAACATTTTTATATGAAACTCTCTTTAGGTAATCTAGAAATATTATTAAAAAATAATGTTTACCAGTAATTTCTGCCGTCGATACAGCATTATGGTTCCATACACCAGGGCCAGAGCCAAGTATATAGAGAATGACATAGTAAATGGTGCATCAACTATACAATCCCATACGAAAAAACAATATTATTATACACAAAATGCGAAAATTCGGAGTTTTTTTTAAATATCAATAACAAAGTTATAAATATATAAGATTTGAATTACCTTTGGTGGAAACTAAAGAAGCAGTAAAGCTCATAACAGCCAAATCAAAAGAAAGAAGCTGTCCTAAACCCAACTGGAACAGTGTTTCTCCCATTCCCTCATTTTTTCTCCACCAATTGCTGCTCATATTTTTAGATACTATTTTTCACACTCATATATATATATATTTATTTAAATAATCATTACAAAAATAATTAATTCAATCATTATTAAACATCAACCAATCATCATTGATTTGACACATTACAATTTTCAATCAAATTCTAAAAACATAAACAAACATCTACCATTTTCATACGAATTTCGGTGGTACGCCATTCCCGAGAAAATTTCAAATATTTTACTCAAAAACATAAACAAACATAGCCTATTTTTCCAGGAAGAATGGAAAAGTGATTCTTGTAATAAAATCTTTGCTACTTACTATTACATATGATTAATGAGCAATAAATGTTGTAATAGATTTTGATAAATGTGTGGGGGTTGATATGACAATGTGATGAATATTAGTTTTGGCAGTTGGCACGCATATTTCTGTACGATCTATTTTGATATTAGAATGGTGGGTGGATTCATATTATATTATTGTATTATTATCTACTAGCCTTACGATTTGTTCCTACTAATCTATAGATAGACTAAAATCTTTAGTGAACAATATTATTTTATTTAGAGAATCTTAGGTGGTGCTTGTTTATGTTTACAAATTATTTGGATTACAAAATTTTAAATAAATATAAACTATTAAATTTTTATTTATATTTTTTTAAAATTCTATATTTTTTAGTCTCTTATGTAACATCTATCAATTGTATATACATTTACATATTCACCAATCAAAATTATTATTAACATCAATATTTATTTTTTGCTTTTTATACTTTATAGTTTTTAATTTATATACTACTATTTACATAATCATTATATATATATAATCATTTCACAGTTCACACATCATTCATTATTATTATTGATTTGATATATTTCAGAACTTTCGATTTATTTTTAAGAACATAAATAAAAATCTACAATTCTTATACCAATTTTCATAATATACAATTTCCGAAAAAATCTTAATTTTAACCCAAGAAGATAAACAAACATAGCCTCAGAAGATTTTGGACAAAACAATATAAATTGGGCTTGAAATAATATGAAGAGTACAGTTATAGATAGAAAAAAGTTGGGTTAACATCGGTGCTAATGGGCTTGAAATTTATATTATTGGGCTGTATTCCAGGATTATTAGTCCAAGATAAATGGATCTTCGGATAAAACTCAATAACAGCATGGGACATGGATATAAATTTATAATGAACACAAATTTGTCAATAAATTAACACTTTTTTTTAGGTCGAACTGAAATGACAACTATGAAGGTTTGATTAGTATTATATTATAATATCTTTACTATTATTTTCTTGGAAGACAAGAAGTTGACCATAGAACAAGAATATAGTAGCTAAAGAATTAGTCAATTATTATTTTTTTCGTGTCATCCATAATGGATAATTACATTCAAACTATCAACAAAATTATTCTGAATGTCTATCTAATGTACAAAATTATGTATAAATTGTAATTGACTTCTACATATTCTTACAATTAAATATATTACGCTGATACCAGTCAAAAATGAATTAAACTATTCGATGCTTAATTCAAAATTATTAATTAGAAGTTTGTTTGAGTTCGATTTAATATATCAAGTCAAACTTTAACAACTTTTTATATGTAGGATAAGTTTAAAGCCGCTCAAACTGGAATAATTAGTAAAAACAATAATATAATGTGCAAAAAAATCAAGCAAATTCGTGTTTAACTCATCTGGGCCCGAGCATCGACAAACAAATCAAACTTAAACACGAATTCTAAAATTCTAAAATAATTCAACCAACCAACTGTGTTTGAGCCTAATCATGTCCTATTTTTTTCAATTTGATGCATGAAACCCCACATATTATGCATTTTCAATATAGCATATGGAATTTCATGCATTAAAACTTATTTTAAATTAACGTATTTTATATACATATTCATATCAATATATAGGTATCCGTGCATCATAAAAAAAATATAATAATCCAAGAATTAGTCAATTATCAATTTTTATCCGAGTCACTTATATAAGCAAAAGGAAAATGTACACGAAGCAAACACAAAGGTTCACAGTATTCTTATTCATGTCCACCTAATTCTCAATGCTTTCCACCCAGACCAGTTCCACGCGTCCCCCTCCAATCATTGTCCTAATCTTTTAGAATAATTCATTTAATTTTGAATCACTTATATCTTTACTTTTTTTAAATTAATAATATTATTATATAATACTATTTTTCTTTAACACTAACTTTTGTCGTATTGAGTCATCCAAGTTTTATCTTATTTTATATAACAAAATCGAGGTGATAAATAATACATAATATTTTTTTCACCATTAATTAACAAATTGTCTTCTTGTAATTAATTTTACTATTTCAAAACTCCATGGACCATGCATGTCTGAAAAACTTAGACGTGTAATTTATTCATGCGTCATGACTCATGACAAATAGCATCACGACATTATATTTATCACCAAAAAGTTAAAACAATTAACGGGTTGATCAAAAAAAATAGTTCATTTTATTTTTTGAGGTCTTGAGATTTGAATTTAAAGGTATTTTAAATTATTTATTGAATGAGACCAATATAAACATAGTTTTATATTAACAATTGTTTTGATTTTCAAGATTGAAGTATGAATTTAACATAAATAGTTATGCAGTAATTAATTATAGTAAAAACATGAATTTGAGCTTCCCGGAAAACGAGCTTACTTTTCTTGATTTTATCGAACTCAAGTTTAAAAAAATCATCGATTTTGGCTCGAATTTATCCAGTATAAAAATGGAAAAAAGCTAAATATGAAAAAAAAAAAAAAAAAAAAGTCCATATTTTATCCTCCATTTTGGCTCATCCAGCCTGTCCCCCCACTATTCAATAAATATCACTATTTTCTTTGGTTATCATTTTCATTATTAAATTCCAATTTAGTCTTTGTTTGTTCCCTTTCCTCTGATCCTTCCTTCTATATTATTATTATTTATTATAATAATAATAAAAATAATAATAATTATTATTATTATCCTCTCTCTATCTCCTCGATATAAGATAATATAGATTCCTCTTCTTCATATCCCCATCTCTCCACATAAAAATCTCATCATAAAAACACCATCTTTTCTCCTCTAAATTTTCATATTCAGAGCCCACAACCATGGCCGAAGAACATGAATTTCAATCGCCGGAAGGCCACCGTTTGTGCGTCAACAATTGCGGCTTTTTCGGCAGCCCCACCACACAAAATATGTGCTCCAAATGTTACGACCTCACCCTCAAAAACTTCTCCGCCCCGCTGACCGCCTCTACGCCGTCGTCATCTCTCACGGCGGCTCAGCCATGCGCGGCGACGGAAATCTCGACGGAGAAAGCTCCGGCAGTCGCGGCGGCGGTGGCTCAGCCGACGGCTGGGAGGTGCTCGAGCTGCAGGAAGAAGGTGGGGTTGACAGGGTTCAGGTGCAGGTGTGGGACCACCTTCTGTGGGACCCATAGGTACCCCGAGAAACACGCCTGTACGTTTGATTTCAAGGCCATGGGAAGAGAGGCCATTGCGAAGGCTAATCCTTTGGTCAAAGGTGTGAAGCTGGAGAAGATATGATGAGCGGTGGAGATCTTTTCGAGATTGACGGCTGCGATCGTTTGTTGGAAATGATCGTGCGGCTGTTAGTGAAACGTGTCGATTTGATGTGTATAAGTTTTTATTTCTTTTTCTTTTGTTGATTTTCTTTGTTTATGATGCTTCTTGTACAATTGATTGCTGCTATTGGTACTTTGTATTAGAAAAAAAAAAGAAAAAAAAAAGAAAAAAAAAAGGGACATTATTGTCTGAAAACCTTCATTGGTTTTACCATTTTACACCTTCGATTCTACGTATGCGGTTTTAAATACATGGGATTTAAATTTCTAAAAAGGATTTATATGTAAATTAATATTCATAAGGTATTTAAAATGCGTTTGAGCATGAATATACATTGAATCTATAAGTTCTTTGGTATGTTTTCTAATGTTAATTATTTCGTTCAAATATATTTAATTTTTAATTGACATATAGCGTATAAGTCCATATGTAGACGTACACTACAAGAAATTAAAAGCATAATAATAAATGTTCAAGTGGTCATATCAAAATTGTTCAATAGAGATATAATTTGAATAAAAGTTGTCATATTAACTTATTTCGTATGATATAAAATATACATATAAAAAAAATTAAAACATTTCATATTCTTTTGCTTTCGGCCTAATATGAAACAATCTGATCTGGAGCCAGCGAGCGGAACTTGATTTTTTTCCCCAAGAAATTTTGAATGGTCACGATTGAATGCACCGCATGAGTTGCTAAAATTGTTTTATTTTAGATAAGAACAACCAGCCATATTTGAATTATTGAAGACAATGACATACGCCCACTCAATCAAAAAATTTATATTAGACTCAATTTTTTCATCTTAGTACCTTCATAATTAAATATCTATATTTGAGTGGGTAACTTTTATCACATACTATTTATTATTTATATAACAAAAATTACTTATTAATACAAATATCTAGTGATAAACATATTAGTTATATCTGATTAATAATAGTAAAGAATTATTCTCTACCCACAAACCAAATTGGGGTTTCATGGCCTTAATTCATTGGTGTAACAATTAAGCTATTCAATAATGTTGCCAAGTGACGTGATGATTGAATTTTTTTTGTTTCTTATTTTGCTTTCTCTTCCTTTCTAGACGATTATATATGTGGCTATTTGACCATCACTACTTGGCATGCATCACATGATAATTATATGCACGGGTTGTACGGTTGTACAATATATATTTATATATATATAATATTTATTAATATATATGGGAAAGTATAATCTCTTTGTGTAAGGCCACCTGGCCCTTCCAAATTATGTTACTTTCTTAAGTCAACTTTAATTAGTGTAACTTATTCATTATAATTTTCTTGCAGTTATAATCATGTCTCGAGAAATTTTATTTTATTTTACATTTTAATTTTTCTTAATAAGGATTAGGTGTACAAAATATATATTTCTAATCCTTGTTATGATACATATATACATGACATGCAAAAATATTAGGGATTAATATCCATATAATATAATGCATTATTTTTTGGTAAAAGATTAAGTCGGAATATGAGCTCATTATAATTCCACAATATGTCTCTACCATCTAAATTTACAATTAAATCCATCTATTTCTTTTGTCATCATGTGTAACATTAGATTATTCCAAATACTAATTTTTGTATGATCAAAGATTATAAATATATATATATATAACCTCTAGATTTAAAACAAATTAGTCTCCTATATAAAAGTATGTAGCACAAATACTTGTTACTATAGTTCATCATTAAGAGATTTTGATTTAAATGTAGGTTGATTGCAGACTGAAGATGAGCTCAAGCTTTCTAACCATATCTCGTCCCCTATAACCGAGTCAGAATCGTTGTTCCTGTGCCACGACCAATGTGCATGGGTGCCGTTTATTACCCTCAATCGTCCATGTCCAAAGCTCGGTTCTCGATATAGTGAGATCGAAGGACTAGGGTTTTCGAACCTTGTAAGAAAATCGACACACAAGAACAAATAAAGCCTCATAGCAATTTCGTGCTATATTTGTATTTTATGAATTCTTATTTACATTAACTAAAGTTGAATTTTTTTTCAAACAATTAAATAATGCAAAGATTAATATATGCAATATGAGTTTGTGCATAAAAGGATAGAATGTATGAACTTACAACATAGCAATCCCTTCTCTATTTCCTCCATCGCCAATGGTCACATGCACTGGACCACATGGATCAGCCTTGTTATCATGAACCCTAGTCTGCAATTAAACAAAGTTAAGTAATTTCACTATAGTTACTACATTTTTCTAGAACCCTGAATTTAACTTAATCACAACTATTTTTGTAGTCAATGGGGTCCACAAGCAATCAATATACATAAAAAATCGTGATTATACTGAAATGTGGAGCTCAAAAAATCTCTTAGAATCACTATATGAAATGATATATACCACCATTTTAACATCACCGATTTTTTATCGCCTCTTGATTAAGAAAGTTTAGATCCAATAAATTCATTAAAATCAATTAACTGCATGTGATTTCTTACCAAAACTAAGAGAGGTGAAAAATCAGTATTATGTAAGAAGTAAATAAGAATTTTAACTTACAAATCTTTCATACGCATGAACATGTCCAGTGAAAACCACATCAACCCGAGCCTCATACAACACATGTTCCAAAGCTTTCCTCATGCTTTCACCCTCCCCTTTATGAGCAAGATTAGAATTGTACCAAGGGGCATGGATCAACACGAAGACCCAAGGCGTGTTGGTCCTATCAATGCTCGCCAAGTCAGCTTGGAGCCACTTGTATTGATCCGATTTAGAATCAAAGTCCGCATATGATCCAAGCATGATAATGTGGGCCCCGGCCACATCAAACGAATAGTACAAGTTTGACTTTGACCCACTCTCTTGGTGGGGCATTAGCCATCTTGCATTGTAAGCTTTGAAGCCATGAGGGTATATGATTGGGAAAATCTCGATCTCGTGGTTCCCTTGGGTGACCATCCAAGGTCTAGTGCTCGAGTAGGGCTCGACCAGGCGCCCAAACGAGTCCCAAAGTGGCTGTTGAGAATCGGCATAGGATAGATCACCGGGTAGAAGTAGGACATCATAGTCCCTAGCACCAATATGGGCTAAGGTTGATTGTGTCCATTCTGTTTGTCCTAAATCTCCTATATGTTTTGTAGGATAGAACAAATTAATAGAGTATATAAAACAAGAAATGTATTATTGATCCATGATCAATTTATGCACCCACTAAATGATTTTTGTACTTAATGGGCCATTGCATATAATCATGTTCAATGGGCTTGTACAAACTTTCAATTAATTTGGCCCATTTTCTTCGTAGCTCCTAAGGGCCTGGCGTTCTTAACTGGGCCTCAATTTTAAACACAACTAAAGCCCACTTCTTTTTAACAGTATTGCTCATTCGTTAGTCCAAAACTTTAAATATTTCGGGTGAAATTGAAAAAAAGGGATTTTACAACTATTTTTCTCCAATTTTATGATATATTTTGATCCAATCATATAACATATTGGGTTTATTTTTATGTTAACACATTCATTATCTTACAATGGTATTTTTTTTTTATTAATTAGGAAGATTGAAAATCTAAAATTTCTGAATGAGAATAATAATCATATCAATAACTAATTCTTAAAAGCCAAAAATTGTTACTTTTAAAAACAATTTAAAAATGGTGCAACAAAAAAAAAAGGCTTTGCTTGCAAGTTTTCACTGAAGTAATGCAAAAATGTACGCATAAGCAACACATGAAATAAAAACGAGCAATCTTTTAAAAGAAATGCGCCTCCACCGGCCCACCACCACTTACCAGCCACCGCAAATTCCACCGGAAAAGCCGACGGCGGCGTTCGAAAGCTAAACTCCGGTCCATAACCACCGCATCTGTAGTAATAAGTTGTGTTTGGCTCTAATGGTCCAATTTTCACGTGGTGTATTTTTCCTGATTTATAGAAGAAGTATCTATACGACGTATTCTCCCCATTAACCAATGCTTCGTATTTCCCTGTGGACTTTCCGAATTCGACTTTTGATTCGACTTTTTTATCTTCAGTTATCCATGAAACCCTCATGAAACCTTTCCCCACCAATGAAATATGCACCTGAAAATTTGAACAAGGAATTTTTTTTTCTTGGTTTTTGTCATTGAATGTATGAAAAATTACATGGCATAATATTGCATATATAAGAAGAAAAAATATGTGTATTTATGCATGATAATGTGCGTGAGATAACCTGTTGAGGGTCTGAATCTGCTCTGTCATGTTGCCGGAGAATGAGTGGCCGGAGATCTGGACGGGTATATTCCGGTGAACCTTTGACGATAAAGTGGAAGAAAAAGAAGAGGAGGAGATTAAGAGACAATATTATCTTCATTTTAGAAACAAAATGAAGATATAGTTGTCAAGAGATGGTGTATATACTATTTATAAATGTGGATGAGTGTAATTTGTAATATTTCTTTAGAAAAATATGAATTTGAAGCAAGAAAAGAAAAGAAAAGGGAATAAAATGTGATATTAGTAATATACTAGAAATGCAATTGCGTGAAGAATTAAAATAAGTTTGGCCCATTTTTGGAATATGCCTAGAATAATAACCGTATATAAAAGATTTAAATGTTTGCACTCAATGGTTTCTCTTTTTCTCATTGGTTACATGCAAATATAAACATATAAATTTCGTTTAGTTATTTTTGAAAAATTGAATTTTTGCAATACACTATGAGATTTAAAATATGGATTACAATAAGTTTATAATTATATATCACTAGAACATTTGGTCAAAATTATCCAAATTATTTATAGTCGATTTTGAAATTATAAGGTTACACTAGTTTTGACCATAATGTTTACTACGAAATAATGTTGAGATGCAGAATACTATTTTAAATCAAATTTAATATGATTATCACATCAAAGACTATATGAGATTAGAGATTTAATTTGTGTGTAAGTACACATTATATACGCTTTTTATGATTGGTCGGTTTGCATCCTAGAAATTTATGTGTACAAGGTAATTAAATATATATATATATAAGAAATACTTTGGTTATATATAAGAAAACCCTCAATTTAGTCTATTTTGGCTAATACAAATCTGAAGTCTTTTTCAATTATTATCCTAATATGCTTCCAATTAATTAGTCATTGACATTATGATAAAATAAACTAAAAAACTACAAAATGAAAATGCACACAGCTAGTTTTCAGGCACCAAGATCCGACTTTCGTGGAGGGCCGGGATGTATAAAATATAAATACAATAGTTTAGTTCTTTATCCCTTATTTGAAGAAACAAAATTTTTAAAAACTATAATAAATTCATTCATATGAAGAATCAACATGGCATATTCATGGAATGTACCATTATAGATCATAACACGTACATATGTGACAAAAAAGAAAAAAATGGTACCATTCTTGTTAAATCACAATCATATGGAATAATAGTTTAAAATTTCAACATTGGATTAATTGTCGCAATCTAATTAGTTAGACGTTACGTGACAAACTCTAACTTTCGAATAGTTAAGGAAAAAGCTTCAATCATCGATTATATGCCTTAGCAGTTAATCTATTTATTTTCATTTTTATATTTTATATATACTCTATAGTTGTCATATCTTGTTTCCCCTCTTGAGGCAGAAGGTGGTTTGCCTTGAAACCCTCATACAATATATATATATATATATATATATATATATATATATATATATATATATATATAATTAGGGGAAAATTAATTTTTCTTTCTCGAGTTTTATAGTTTAATCGTTTGTACTAGATTCCCCAAAAAAACGAACAGTAAAATATATTAATTAGGCTATACATCGCAATAAAGCTCTGCAGATATACCACATTATAAACAAATTGTACCCTTAATGTACTTGGCATTTATATTTATATATATATATATATATATATATATATAGCCACAGATATTTCAAGTAATGCAAAGAAAATAGTATTAATTAGGATCCTAATAATAATAAAGAGTTAATTATAATAATTCATTTTTCACATTATTTTTCTTTTGATATATTCAGCTCAAATAACATGATTTACCACTTCATGTTACAAAATTTGGTTCCTAAAAAAACCAAAAATTTACTTCACCTCTATATTTTATTTTCTAACCATGGCTATGATGATTCATATTTTGATTTCAATAATGACTATATGTTTACAATTTTTCGCAGCTTCTGGTTATGTCTCGACCAATCGAAAGTCTTCGCCTCCCCAGTCGACTCAGTCAATGTCCTTACAGTCGCCGCATCAGGTAATTGCCTTTTATCCTAATATTCTCGATTATGTTTTAGAAGTTATTTATGAATTTTTGGCTAATTCTTATATGTTAATTAGTTGGCCTTGATTTGATTATATTATGTATCATAAAAAGCTTTAGTTACAAAATATATTTTTTTCAATCAAAACAGATAAAATCTTATAATAACTCGATTTTTGAATGAAATTAAGTGTAAACCACCACAAACTAGCACCCGAATCATTTTCACTTTTTCTCCATATTTACCATAAGCCAAGAAAATCCCATATTGAGAAAATGAAAAAAAGAAGATATATTATGTGGACGTATATATATACATATGATTCATCCTTGTTATTATTGAAACAAATTTAATTTTTATTTGATTTCGATCATTTACTTATATAAATCATCGAAATTAATCTAATATCACTATCAAGCTTGGATTGCATGCAGGTGCACATATCTTTGAGTGGTGTAAACCACATGAGAATAACATGGATAGCTGAAATTCCTGTCCCATCAACTGTATACTACGGTACAATTTCAGGAAATTATACGTATTCAGCAAATGGAAGTACAAATACGTATCACTATTTGGAGTACGATTCCGGGGAAATACACAATGTTGTTATTGGCCCGTTAAAACCTAACACATTGTATTACTATCGTTGTGGTATCACATCATCTCGAGAATTCAGCTTCAAAACTCCGCCCTCACGGTTTCCTATAAAGTTCAACGTCGTAGGTAGACAACTGTCTAAACGAGATCTTCTATTGTATCTTTTATTACAAGGGTGACAAAAACGTTCAATTAAATGATTATTCTAAGCTCTAATTGATGAATGAGAAATTATTTTGGAACATGGGATTTGGATTTTGACAAAGTTATTGGAATAATTCTAAGCATTATACTATTGAGATGTAGATGAGTCGAGTCGTGCTCAATGCACTGAGTCGAGGCTACTCGAGTCGAGCTCAAACGAGCTTTAATCGAGCCCATCACGAGCCAAACTTGAGTAATTTGGTTATTTTGTACATGTTTATGTTATTTTTTACTAATCGTGTCGAGCTCGAATAGTTCGATTCAATTTTCAACATATGTACATGTGATTAACTAACATAATTATATATATTTCAGGCGATCTTGGACAAACGGATTGGACAAAAGCAACTCTCGAACATATGGCAAAATCAAACTATGACGTTTTGCTATTGCCAGGCGATTTATCGTACGCAGATATGTACCAGCCATTATGGGACAATTTCGGATACCTTGTTGAGCCGCTAGCCAGCAAAAGGCCATGGATGGTTACACAAGGCAATCATGATATCGAGAAAATAAAAGCGATTCATCGACACAAATTTACGGCCTATAATGCAAGATGGGTTATGCCTTATGAAGAGAGTGGTTCATCTTCTAACTTGTTTTACTCGTTCGAAGTTGCTAATGTTCATGTCCTAATGTTGGGATCTTACGTAGAATTTGGTCCCGATTCGGACCAGTATCAATGGTTAAAGGCTGATTTGAGAAAGGTCGATAGAAAAAGAACACCATGGCTTGTTGCAGTTGTACATGCCCCTTGGTACAACTCTAATGATGCTCATCAATTAGAGTATGAGTCTATTGGCATGAAAGAGAGCATGGAAAATTTACTCTATCGAGCTCGTGTTGATGTTGTTTTCGCAGGACATGTTCATGCTTACGAACGCTTTGTAAGCCCATCTTTATATATATACCGTTTTTTGTTTCAAAATTATGTCTCATCTTATAATTAGCATTGTATTTTATATATACATGCGTAGGGTTGACAATGGGGCGGTTCTAGGTAGAAACCGGCGGGTTCAAAACCGGAACCGCTAGGTTTTGGGTCGGTTCCGGGTTGGATCTGGACCCAGAACTGGAACCGCTTAGCATTGAAGAGTCAAAACCGACATGGCAGATCAAGATCCTACCCGTAACCATTGTCATTCCTATACGTGCGACATGTGTATTTTAACATATTATAACATATGAAAAATATTTACTGTCAAAACATTAGGTACGCGTATACAAGGATAAAACCGACGAATGTGGGCCCGTGTACATCACAGCGGGGGGCGGAGGGAATCACGAAGGCCTAGCCGAGAGGTACTAATAAATTCGTCATCTTAAATTGTGGATTAATATACTCACAAACAAGAATCTTAATTTGATGTACTTAAAACAGGTTTATGGATCCACAACCAAAAATATCTGCTTTTAGGGAAGCAAGTTTTGGACATGGGCAATTATACATAGTAAATGGAAGCCATGCTGTGTGGACATGGCATAGAAACTCAGACAACATTTCCATTGCTGCTGATAAAGTAGTGTTAAGAAGCCTTGCTTCTGTTCCCAGTTGTAAGATTTTATGAAATGCTGGATTTTTTTAGTTGTAATAAGAGATACTAAAATGTATCTACACAATATATATATTGATATATGTGAAACATTTTTCATTGATCAATTAGTGTATTGCAAAGTATGATCCATTAAAAAGTATAACTAAATAATACAAATTGAATAGAAATTACATTTTAAAAAAAACTTGCTTTCAATCAATCTATTAGCTGTCTTGACCATGAGACAAAAAGTCTACTCCACCTCAGAAGATCGAAATAGAAAAGAAAAGAAAATAGAAGATTACAATCATGAATTTTCACCTTTTGTTATGGTCCCCTATTGATTTATATTAAATTAAATTAAATTAATTTCTTGTGGGATTATAAGGGGTCACGTGTGGAGGTCAAAAATCAAATATTGCACGTAATAATTATAATAATAATGTAATTCCATGCATCATTACCCTTGCCAGGGATTGGTAATTATGTGAAATCATTATAAAAAAAATTCAGAAAAGTATAATAGATTGCATTATTGATGAGGTCACGACTGTGCTGGTTAAAGTAAAATTGAAAATTCAACTCTTTCTATTAATGTTATCACATGTAACAATTATTATTATTATAATTATTATTTCATAGTAATCATATCTCAGCCGCGTATGGCCTGTGTTACTTGTAACTTGTAATAATCAATCAACTTTTTCTGATTCATAATGACTATTGGAAAATAACTCACATTTATATTGGAAAAAATTTTGTTCTGTAAATTTGATTATTTGCAACATTGACATTATTGAGAGGGTAAAAGTCTTTTATCTGTAAATTTTAATTTTGGGAAAAATTTGAATGATATTTTCTCGACTTGATTTAATTAATTTAAATAATCAAGGATTACATATGATTTATATTTTTTTCAAAAAACAATAACTAAACAAATAGTGGTCTTTGGTGAATAATTGTAGTACAGTTAAGAAGCAAAAAAGGGTATTCATGAATTCAAAGTTGGGTGAATAATTGTAGTAGTTTTGTAGGCATTAATGCAGATTATGATGAGCACTCGATGGAGATAAATGAATGCCCTATATATATTTCAACACTGGGGTACATTTACCTCCATAATTATAATTTTGAAATAAAAGCATAAATGCAACCTTTTAAAAACTGGTCAGAAGAAAAGAAAAAAAGTACTTACGTAACACACATATTATTATATATTAATATTATGAATGACGGATAATAATAATAATAATATTTACACCGTATTTGCTGATGAAATAAAACGTCCATTTTGTTCATAATTAATTAATTAATTGAGGACGTAATAAAGAAAATTTGTAGAGTATAAATTACAGCTAAATTACATAAATTATGAACCTATCCAAAAGAAAGAAAAAAATTATCCATCCAGCTAATACGATATTTCACGTTAATTACACTCATAATCCATGAAAACAACCCAACTCACGACCCTATCCGCATTTCATAACTTACCTTTCACTAAATAGCCAAAAAATATTACAATTATTACAATTATTTTTAAAAAAATATTGATAATATCAAATGTTAGCCAACTAGATGAACTAAAGGGCAAAATTGTCATTTCACTTATATGAATGGTTCATGTGAATAAAATTCTTGAACCATGCTTGGGATTAGGCTCTAATTTACATTTGTAATTTGATTATGTACATGGTTTATGAATCCTAATTCATAGGGACTTTATGACGTGACTTTATTTAAGTATCGTTATTCAAAATTGAAACATCTCTACTTACTTAATTTTACTTAAATATTAATGATTATTTATTACCTTGATTACACTTTTAATATATGATGTCATTTTTTACAACGAAGTATGTATGTTTATTTATGAATTGTATTTAATTTTAAGGGTTATTTATTTCTAACTAAAGATCACATTTTCAATGTATAACGACATTACCATGAGATTGTTTTTGTCTATAAAATCTCGTCTTAATTGAAAATGTAAGCATATATGCATTATAAAATTTACTTAATTTTAATTTTAATCATTATTTACTTGGCACAAATTATAGTTTCAATGTATAATGACATTATGCCGTGACTTCGCTTAGCTGTCATTATTTAAAACGAATAACATATATTTATTTATGAATTACTTAATAACACACTTTTATACATTCTTTTCCTAATTTCACAATTCTCCATTGAATTTCTTCTATAATAATAAATCATTATACTTTTAATTAAATAACAATACAAACAAGTTGTTCCCTTTTAATTAAATATTATTTTACCCAAAATAAAAACAAACAAAAGAGAATCGATTATGTAGGGGGGGTTTGATGATGGGCTACATTGGTTCGAACCAATCCAAACCATCATTGCGAATCTTTGGGACGGCCATTTCATTACATATAAAATACCCAAAACACCCTTGTCTCATTTTTCACAAACATTAGTGTGTGAAATGCCAAAAATGCCCATGCCAGCCCATCATTTCACCCCCCCTAAAAAGGAGTAATCATACTAAAATGGAAGAACATTAAATCCTTGCCTATACAACCCTTCTTCCATGCTTACACATGCATGATTATTGTTGCAGAAGTGACTAAGTTTGGGGTAGGGGGTCCCACCCCCCCACCCCACCTACCCCACCCCCAAAACCCAAATTTTTGCACTATAAATATTGACCCCCAATTGCCCTTTTCATTCACTTCTCATTACAAAACATACAAAGCTTCATATTTTGTACAAAAAAAATTGTTGAGGTTTGAAAAGGTGATCTTTTTGGGGAAAGGAGAAAGGCCCATCTCTGTTTCTCCTTTGTATATTCTTTCACTAACAAAGTTAGGCAAAAAGACTTGTATTTGCCTCTGTGTTTTCTAAGTATACTTTGGAACTTTCCTTTGTTTTGAACAAAATCTCAACAACTATTGCATGCTGCAAATTCAAACACCAGTTTTCTCACTGTTTCATTTTTGTTTTTGTTTTGAGAAAATGGATTTAGAGTTTTTTTTTGCCATTTATTGGAGTGTCACTTACTTTGATACGCCAACATCTATTGATTTAGGTACATTAGGTTGTTATAAGAAGGAATGTTGTTGTTTTTTTTCCTTCTGGATTGTGTACCTTTTTCTCTTCCTTTTTCTTTATTCTATTTCTCTTAATATGCTCAAAAATGTTTTATTTTCTTTTATTTTGTCTTTGTTACATACTTTATTCTGGCAGTGGACAAAAGGAAAGAATCCATTTATAATTGAGTGCAGATTTGGACAACCCAATATTCTTTTTGTCCCTTTACACTACTAACAACTTTTTTCTACACAAAATAAAAACTAACACAAATATTATTTTTATATTGTTTTTGTTACACAGAGAAATGGAGAAAGTGAACTCAAAGCTGTACCTGGAAAACTACTACATCATGCAGGAGAATGAGAGGCTAAGGAAAAAAGCTGAGCTTTTGAACCAAGAAAACCAGGCGCTGCTCCATCAACTAAAGCAAAGGCTGGCGGCGGCGGCGGCCGCCGGAAATCCCATCCCCGATCTCAACCTCCCCAGCAGCTCCGCCGCCACGTCATCAAAGGGTTCAAAATCCGGCAAGAAAGCTAAGAAGTGAGATTGAAGTATGGGGTAGCACATGTTTTGGGTATCAGTTAGGGCCAAATAGTAATAGTACTAGGAATGAAGGGGTGGTTGTGTAATTTTCAGTTTCTGTTACATTGGAAATATTTGTCTAGGTTTCTTTTGTTATTTTTATGAATTTTAAAGATGTTTGTCGATCTTATTTATCATCTATAAATTAAATATTATTATCTACTGTTTTTTAATTATTATATAAGAATTATCTACTGTTTTTTTTTTATCAATATCTACCCAGAGTTATTTCAATTAAGATGCCATTAAGCTGTGTTTAGGGTGAAATTCAGTGCTAATTCTGGTTAGTTATTGTGTAAATAGCAAAAAAGTGCAAATTATTCATAATTCATATTGAAAAGAGTGTTATCATTTATAAAAGTCAATATGCAGTTATTTTTTTAATTTATATGTTGAAATTAATCAAATTTAATTACAAGATCAAATAATCAGTTCAATTGTTATTTTAACATTTATTTAATTGCAAATCAAATTGCTCCACGTAACAAATCGACATATTCCGATCAATCAAATTACGTACTATTGTTAAAAAGTCAACAAGTCAACGATCAAACAAATTGCGATATATAGACATGTTCACCAATCAATTAATATTTATATCTTAAAATATATATAAGCAAGAAATATTTAATATCATTTATCTTTAGCACAAAAGCAAATTAAATGATTCATTGTTTCTCAGTAAATAAAAATATAAAAAAGATAATTATAAAATATATTGAAAACTGTATGTTTATTATGAATTCCTATTATCTTATTTATAACCGTGGGATGGGTGAATTATAAATTATCTGATTTTCCAATAAATTAGTGGGCGTCACTCCCACCGTGCAAAATATATAATTGATATTAGTAATATATAATTGATATTAGTGAATTAGCCCTACTTACTCCACTTTCTTTTGCTTAATTGTTTAATCTCTTAATTTATCTAATATTATCAATCTTTCACACGAGGAGTGGAAAATTCAATCTCTATTAATATATATATATATATCATGTAATATCGTCTAATATTGTTTAACGAGTGTTTTAACAACCTTAGAATTTAAGTTTATAATAAATCAAAAAAGAAAGAGAAAGAGAAATGGATCCTATTAATTGAGTGAGGGAGGAGAATCTAATCGGGGAAAACGTCATCAAGAATCATGGCATAAACAAAGTCAATGCTAGGATTTTTGAATATATATTATTATATATATTAAATAATAGTAATAATATGTAATATTTATAATTTTATATAGTTGAAATGACATGGGTCACGTCATTCGCCACAGGTTGACCATCAAATAAACAACTTAACCATCATGATTACTAGTCAAATTGTCTTTCACTTAAATTTTGCTAAAACAGTCCATAAAACACAAAATCCTTTAAATTCGTGTCAAGCTAATAATTCTTTGTTCAGTATTATTTCAAATTTTATTGGATTTGAGAATTATGCTTGAATTAGTTTTATAGTAAAACAGACTTACTAGAAAATTAAACTGAAATCTGCATGGAGTTGTAGTTAGGAATTAGGACTGTGAACTAACAAAACTATGACTATCTTTTTTACCAAGAAACAAAAAAAAAAAAAAAAAATCAAAATACTTTTTATTTTTCTAGAAATTATGCCTAGTTTACATCATAAATCTTACAATTTCCAAACAGAGGGCCCCCAATATATCTGTAATCAGCTCAAGACGTCAAAATGGATTGTACGCCATGATGATTGGGGAGAAAAACAGACTTCAAAATTGAATACAATCTATTATTATTATTATTATTAATAATTATTATCGTGAATAGATTTATTTCCTCAGCGGATCTTTGGTCATCAAAACAGTATCTTGTGCATCATTTCTTTCATCTTCAAGATATGGAAAAAACACGACACATCACATATTATTAAGATATGGTTACCATTCTTCCCCCATATTCTCACTCTTTAAAGTACAATTATTTCTTTTCTGAAGTTAAGAGTTTATGATGCCTGTCTACAATTATATACAAAATTGAAATATGAATCAGAAAGTTAATCATTTGCATTTCTTCAGAAATTTTAAATGATCATCACATATTATTTTTTATTTCTTTTTATCATTTCATCCTGCAAGGATTATACAGCCTTCATTTTTCTTGACTTCATCTCCTTCGTTTACTGACTCCATACCCAAAATAACTCAACTGGAAATCATTATAAGGTATGAAAAATAGAGCAAAAGAACAAATTATAAATATAGTGGTATATATAACCCCATAAAAAGCAGTGTAATATGATAAAGTATATACTGCTACAAGTCATCTGTTTATATCATCAACAAAATGCAAACTCTTTCGAAAAATCGTGTTTTAGTTCCAATCACAATATCTATGCCAACACTTGCAGTTGTCTGTTCTTTCATTATACAGATGTGGATTCGTGAGTGGAAATAGTAGCCAGAAGAAACCCAACAGCCCCATTGCAAATGCCACGCTTACCATCGCTGAAAATCATTAAAAAAAAAAAAAAAAAAAAAACGGGATTTGCCATTAAATCAGCATGAAATTGTAAGAAACTAGCAAGTGTAATAACACAATCCTAAGGAATATAATTTAGCTCTACGACAATGTTGAACATGTTCGCTATTGAATCGACTTCATATAACAATTTCATTTTCTTTGTAGTCCCATTGCACTAGCGATGGAAACTAATGGTGTTCCATCAAGAAAGTACATAGACTAATAAACTGTACGAGGGATCATTTCACATACCAGATTTTCGAGAAAACAGCACGGGAAAGCCCATAAAGTTGCAAAAAATATGAGCTATCAGTGGAGCTGTTAGATGCCCTGCAATTAACAAATGTTTGAACTTTTTAAGGTATTAATACATGTAATTAAAATCGAGAAAACAAAGGAAAAATCCTGCATTCCGTGGTGTTTTATTGGTAGAAAGATTACTCACCAGTACGAACAAGAAGAAATGAGGCATATGCCCCAAAGATGACAGTGTATCCTAGCTGGAAGCCTGAAGAAGAAAAGAAATACACATCGATTAACATAGCTAAAAGTTATCCAGTATTTTCCCAATTCTTCATACTACTATAGACTTCATTTGACTTGTTAAGTAAATCTAGAAACTAATGTAAAACCTCTTGTCATAATACCCCACACATACAAGCAAAGAGTAAACAAGTGTACCTACAACTGTACAAGCTCTGATCAAGCTGAAGTTTTGTTGGGTATACAACTCGAATAAGTGGTTCAAATGAGCTGCAATCAAACAAATGAAGTATTTTTAATTGAGTAAGCTTCACCAACAAATAGCAATATTAGGCAAATGTATAATAACGCTCGCCGGGGGTTGAGGAGGAGGGAGGAATACCCAGGAATAGAGTAAGAGCCTGAACCTCCAAAAAGTGAAAAATAGTACAAAAAAATTAAGATTATGATTATGGGATCTTTTGGGTTCATACAAGAATGATTCTTACCTAAACTAAAAAAGATGGGACTGAGAAATATGACAGTATAGGTACTGAATCCCCCACACAGCAGCAAAGGAATCATACAAGCTCTAAATACCAACTCTTCTGTTACCGGTGCCTGTTCAAGAAGGAGAAACTCAAGGTAGGTAATTTTGAAAAATATTACATTGACAAATAACCAGAATCAAGATATGTTCAACATGTTCTGGTTCAGTTTGTTCAATTGACGGCTAAATTGGTGAATAAGCTCAATGCATTTAAATGGGTGTCATGATAGTATCTGTCTAGTAAGGCTGCATAGGAAAGTTGAAGAAAAAATTGAATTATATACGAAATAAGGGCACTAACCACAAAATAATTACGCCAGCATGACACATTGGAAGTTATTGAGACTACCCAGTCAATGAACTTTAGGAAAGCGCTCTTTATACAAAACGATAGATTTCCACCACAGTTCAAATGTTCACTGCTTGCTCGAAGCTTCGATAAAATCTTGACAAAGGAGCCAGTGTACATGAGGGAAGTCAGAGAAAGAGGAAATACCAAAGCTTGCCACTGTTAATACAGAAAATTGCATTGAGTAATCAGTCACCCTTTTCAATCTGCAAGTCAAAAACGAATATAAATAGAAAAAACTACATCCAAATAAATTGGCCTGCGTAATATCAAAAACAGTTTTCAGATGCAATACTCACAATGTGATCCAGTCTGATGCCATAAACACCAAATACGTTTGATGCATCCCACAATCTTATCTGGTCCAAAATCAGAAAGGAAATAAGACAAAATATAGGATGTCGAACGCTATGTTTCCTTGGTAAAAATCTGAAGTTTTCACATAAGCAGACTTTGAGCGTGTTGAGTACTATGATAGTCGCTTTTACGCTGTCTTTAAGACAGAACTAAGGATAACTAATTACTTGGAAATAATCACTTAAATAGTTCGTCATTCCCTTGGTTTCATGTTTTGACTCTTAAAGTCAATTTTCCAACCTACAGATACCAAGTTACCAACCTCAAAACCGCGGAAAAAGTTACCAAATCAACACATAACTTGAAATTAAGGAAAGAAACAGTCATCATGTCTTCTCATATATTGATTAAGGGAATAAACTCACAAGACATTTTCATATATTGATTAAGCTGCATCAGGGATTTGTCTCCTCATATTTGGGGACTAATGAGAAGCTCCCTGTATGTACTGATATGACTCGAGAAATCAAACAATTTGCTTCCACAAACTATATCCAAGGGCAAGAACATCTATCATACATTCTAACTTAAACTCTATGCATCTTACAGATTCCCTTCATTTTAAGACTCAATAGCTTAAAAGTGCAGCTGCAGATCGAGATAATCGACTAACATAAGTTCGAAGTCGAATTGGTGCTCATTATACTTACCACGCATGAAATACTAGTAATTCCTATGTTGGGGCAAATGTCAACAAATTTAACTGCTTCTTGAAACTTATAACAACAACTGAAATCCATTTCTCCCAATCTTTAGTAACCTAATTTCGTAGTTTAAATCCAACTCAGGTTACCATCACACACTGATAGAAGCAAAACACTACCTTCTAGCATGAACTTGCGTAAATCAAAACAATTAAACTGATTGTAAGCTAAAATGCAAATTTCGATCTCAGACACTAACAGCAAAGCAAAACATAGCAAAAAACCGATATTACAAAGGAAAACCTAAATACATAGAAAATGTGGCGTATAAAGAGGCGCTTACCGGGAGGACGAGAGAGCATACTACGAGCGATACAATGGAGGATATGGCGGCGCATACGAACCTTCGGATCAAGAAGGACTCAAAGGAAATCGGCGGTGGTAATCGAAGGACCAGCGTCGGAGCATAAAGGATTGCAACGTAAAAAACTGCCATAGCAATGCAGGATGCCACCGCCACCGGCTGCGTCAGCCCGGAGCCGCCTTCTTGATCTTCCATTGGCGTTGGATTAATGTCGTCGAAGGTATACATACATAGGAGCGAATCTATAGGTTCATCGACGCAAGAAATTACTGAGTGTTGACTTGGAGAGGGTGATTGGTGTTCACTTATTGGGCCATATTTCTTCATATTGGGTCCATTTGGTTGAACTTTGTAATTGGACTGAGCCCAAAAATAAAAATATCGTTTGGTGTTCATATTGGGTCCATTTGGTGGTCACTTATCTTGGTGATTATTAGCCCATTAAAAGAATATTGTTCATATAATATCGTTTTTCTAATTAAAAATATAATATCGTTTTGGATCAGTTATTGTTTTGTTTTTTGAAATATTTTTTAGGGAGTCACATTTCCCAAGTTCAATAAGTAGATGCATATAACATGATTTTAATATTTTTTATTAGTATCTTGAATTTGAATTTCTTGACATCCTATAGTTATAATTGTTGCAAAAATAGAATTATCATCCAAATAATCTCACGAGTGCAAATTAAGTACTTAATAAACGTTGTCAACTCCAATAATTCTTCTTACATTGGAACATTATCTTTTAGACAAATTGCCATATTTGTTGGTAATAACTAATAAGCATTGAGTTTTTGAAGTACTTTATCTATAAATGGTAAAATATATGAACCCTAAATTTTCAAATTGTCAAAAAACCAAATTCCACCGACCTAACTATAGTTAGCACTTGGCAGATCAACAGATAAAAGCCCACAAAATTTAGGAGAGATTAGGACATAAACATATGTTAGACTAAGTTTAATAATCTGATTGTTTATTTTTTTGTATTGAAACATAAGAAAATCGACCAAAGAGATCTATCCAATATATATCTTCCATCACAATTACAAAGCCAGTGGACAATACAAGAAAAACTGAAAACAAAAAACTAAAAATAAGCATCATAAAAAGTTTAATTTCTTTTAGTACTGGAAATCAGGCACACATATAGAAGTTCATAAGGGCCGGCAGCAGTGACCCTTTAGTTATTCTGGCGGCGGCGGCGGCTGTGGATATAGTTAGCGCCTTCTGGCGGCGGTTTCGCGCTGAGCATTGAAGAAGACGGCGGCGACGGGGAGGCCGAGATCATTATCGGCGGCGAAACGGCGAGTGTTGAAGTAGTCTCTGGAAGTAGGGTTTTTGACTGTTTGTCTGCCTTTCTGCTTGAACAGAACAAACACAAACCTATGTATTCCTATGTTTGGCCTTGGGATTTCATAGCTTGCCAGCTCTTTTCCTGTAATTCACAAGTATTTTTCTCCTGTTTAAACTTTAATATATATTTATATATTATATACATATAGCTTAATTAATATTGATCTCCTTATACAGTACAGTACGTAAATGAGATTAATTTATGTGGAGTTATATTTGCCAAAGATGTACGTTTTTATGCTTACCAAATGTGGCATCTGTTGTGCCGGGAATGTCAGTCACTAACCTGTAAATGTAGTTTTACCCATAAGATAAAGATAAAAGTAGAAATTAATGATAAAGCATGACGATATATATGTATATATACATATATATATATATATGTTTAATTAGGATAAGTTTCTTCATTCTAATTTTTTCTTAGTCAGCTTTTTCAGTAGCCAATATGAGGAAAAAGGAAAAAATAAGTTAGGGTTGAGTTTTGATGCATGCTTATTATCCCATCCAAATATGCCTTATACAGTTTGTAACTTATATTTCCTGTGACAGATTTCTGGCTATTTTTTCTTGATGATCAGATGAAGATCTCTAGTTTCTGGTTGTTTTAAATGCTTTTGTTTATTTTTTGTGAAATAAATGATAATACCCATGTGTTTTGTCATATATATATATACATGTCATATCTAGTTAGCCTTCTTTAGTATTCATGTATATAAATGTTTAAATTTTTGCACATGAAAATCCTTAATTAATTAATTGTATCATTTACAAGAACCATTAAATACGCCTCTATTTGTGGAATAATTAGTGGGTTTTTCCAGGTTTTGAAATTAAAATTAAAAGATAGACAACTACCAATGAAGGTGTTCCCTCAGATATGGATCACTAGGGCCTGGGACATCAGGGTCAGTCATAACCTGCAACAACATATATATACATATATATGTGAACATTTTCATAGTTATAATAAGCAACTGATCATATATAGTCTAAATAATATATAAAATGAATGAAATAAAGAAGTAAAATTTTAGGGTTAAATATAGTAAATTACCAAAGTGTAAAAGGTTCTCAAGTCACCTCCAAGAACCTTAACCCTAGGCATGGTAGTAACAGCAGAAGGATAAAACTCGTGACCATTAAAGACTTGTTTATCGACATAAGTGACGATAAATTGTTTTGCATCTGCTGTGAAAGAGTCTAGAACATCCCCTATAACTCTCCCAACTACTAGTGGATCTGATAAACTTGCCATTAATTGATGTATATATATATGTGTGTATGTATGTATCCTTAGAGAGATTTTAGATAAGAAAAATTCTTATTTTCTTAGGAGATTTTACTTCAAATTTGATTGAGAAAAGGCCCATATATATAGTGTTAATGAAGCATATTCTTCCTTCATAATGAATAATGACAATGCTAAAGTACATCAATTGGAAGAGCATACAGAAGAACTAGAAACTGACCCCCACCCCTTTATTAGCTTAAAAATTCTTTATTTTCTACCCTATATATATATATTCTCTGGCTTACAATTTTCTGTTTCTTTTTCAATAGTGAAGTGATATACTAGGTCTAAACTAGGATTTCCAAATGTGTTGTGGGGGGAGGGGGTGTTGTGTTGTTAAACTGACATGTACATTTCGAGGAATGTAAAAAATTCTTGTATTTATAGAATTTATTTACATATAAAAGAAAATGAAATTGGGAGAATTATAGTTTCTCTAAGGTTCATAAGGGATTCATGTGACTATATGTCACATAGTGGACATATAAGATACACAAATTAAGTAGAGAATATTATCAAAAGTTCTCACTTTAGTGCAAATTACCAAAAGTCTCTCTTTTTTTCGAGGTTACATAAATTCTAACAAATGTTAAGGTATTTTAACAATTACACTATTTGTACTGTTAAAATTCTTACAATTTCAAGGTAAACCTTACAAAACATACTTGAGGGTTTTCTGTATAATTTATCAAAACAAGTTTTTTTAAGAAACTAGTACTAAAATGAGGAGATGTGTATATAATTCATGCCTTATATATCATGAATAAAATTAAAATATTGCAATTTCATCCCTGATAACCCACCTTTAGGGCTCCATGCATGGAATTGGTTCATGATTGTCAAAAACTCAATATAGTATATATAACTATAATTTTGTTCTTCAATCTCCAACCTAAGCTTTTTATTGGGGGCTTTAACTTTAAAAAAAATAAAATAATCACAAGATCACACCATATTCAAATATTTGTGAACAATTACTACTTTATAAACCCCAATGAAATTTTGGCATATGGTCCCAACTTTTGAAAGCTGTGAATTTTTGATGTAGAATTAGTGCAGGAAAAAGTTAATAAACATAGGAAGATCTAGGGTTTTTTTTTTTGCAGCATTTCCCCTTAATCATTAATGTGAACGAGAATAATCGAATCCCTCTTTTGTATTAAGGGTAATTAAAAAGAAAATTTGAAATATTTAAAATGATTTTTATAAGATAAAAATAATAATTGAATTGTCAATTTGAGAGATTCTGAGGGCATAAAGGAGCTCCATAATACACATGGGACAGACAATAAGTAGTGTTGAGTGGTGAGAAGTCATCTCAATGCAAAATATTTATTAATTTTGTGACAATCTTTAAATGGTAATTAAGAATATGAACTGCCATAATCAGAAACCAAATAAATTGCCACTTTAAGACTTTGATGTATTTGTGCATAATTAGTTTAATTCTCCATGTCTTACGTACTCTTCATTCATTTTATATTCTTAGTTTCCTAGTTTTATAATCACCTTTTACGCGGGTGCACTAAAGGGCTGTTCCATATATATATTCTTGCTTGATATGCTACATTATATATATATATATATACAGATTATATGTTTTATATATAATATGTAATTAAGTATTCTTTTTGTGGGGGAGGGGTTAATTTTATTTTATTGGGGTGTTATATTGTGTTCTTAAATATATAAATGTACTTGAGAAATATGTGACTATGTAAATCAGGAATATATTTGAGAACAAGTAAACTAAGATTTTAAAGAAATAATCGGTTGTACATATTATATAGCAAAACAAGAAAAGATGAAATTACTAAACGAAATGAAGAACTATGTGAATCTTTTTTGTTTTAAGTCAATATCTTAACTCTAAATATTCTTCTATATATAAAAACAATAAAGAGACCATAGATGTATTGTTAATTTTTCTGAAGTTGAATTTAATAATTTTAACTATGATTATAATTTGATTTTGAATAATTGTGATAGTGGATTTAATTATAATTTTGTGTTGCACTCATATTTATAAACACGACCAATAATCATCTTCTTCCCCCGACAAACTAACACCCTTTCAGTAAATAACCAGTCAATGGGGGGGAGAAGCCACCCTATATTTAGGACTTTAGCAGTGAAGAAAAATGGAGTTATATTATACTATATTATAATATATTTTATTATACTATATTATATTGTATTATATTATATTTTCCATCAACTATTGCCATTTTGGAACAGTCGCGTCAATGATCAATCAAACTAGGGAGGGAGGGCTCACCCTATACTGCAGTTTCAACAATCAACAAGTTTCATTATCCACTAATAATTTATTTATTTGTCATAATAATAATAATAATAATAATACTTTTATTTAAACATATTTGAGTAGTAAGATAATTACTTCGATAAAGAAAATCTGTACGCTTACGGAAAGTTTAATTGCCTTGTCAAATTAATTAATGGCTAAGTATTTTTACGCTTTTTCTATTTCTTTCATTTTGTTTAAATTAATGCATTTGGTTTTCCAAAAAAAAAAAGGGTCCCAAAAAAGGAAAACATTCTGTCTCCCAAAAAAACTAAAAAGTATTTAGATCTTATGAGATGTCTTTGAAATTAACAAAATTAAATGGATTAGAAATCCACCTAAATGATTAAAAAATAAGAAATATAGAATTAATTATAATGAACCCAACCGTCCGTGTGTCCGGGGTATTTTTCATGGGTTGGGTTTGGGTTTTATATTGGGCCTCAGGCAGACTTGGGGCCCAAAATTCTAGTGTAATAATTAATCCATTGGGTTATATAGTATTTGCTAAATTGGGCCTCAGGTAGGCTTCAGGCCCAAAGTTATAGTAATAATTTATCCATTGGGCTATATAATATACAGATTAATATGGGTCAATGAGGCCTAATTCGGACAGTAAATACAGCATATATAGTTATGAGATTTTGGGTCAATGAGATTTTGGCTTTGTTTTATTACCGGTCACTTCACTCCACCAAACACATTTCAGTCTTTCTAGAATTGTAGTTCAAATCTTTTTGAGATTTTCAGCAATAATATGTTAAGATAGTTGATTGACTTGTTTAACAGAGGAGCAAGTAAGACAACAATGGCGGCTGGAACTAGTAGAAAAATATCAGCTGCCTCTGCAAGGGCTCACACTCGAAAACCAAAGCCTAAAACTTCTTCAATATTCCCAGGTCTGTTTTTTATTTCTATTTTTTTTTCCCATCTAATTGCAATCTGTGTTTATATGTTTTTAAGGATTAGATGGTGAATAGTGGTGAAAAAGTTGTGGTCTTGATCGGAATAATGGGTGTTTGAATGTTTTGGGCTAGTGGGATTACGTTAAAGTTATTTTACGGAGGACCATGATTTGCATTTACAATTGATTTTGAGGCCATACAATTTGCTTTGTCTTTATGTGGTTTTGGTGCTAAGATGAACTTTAAGATCATTTCATTTGTAATGATGAGTGATGAGTGAATTTTGATGTCTGATTTAGGTGATTAAGTATGATTCTAGGCATGGTTCAAAGTATCAGCAGTATTCCATAATATTGGCCAATATGCATCCAACTGGACCTTAGCCGATTCGATAATATAGGACGATTTATACTATTTTCGGACTTTATCAGATGATTTATTGGTTGTATAGGAATATTCTTTGTGATAATATCGGATATCATCAATGTTATTTCTGATAATCTAATTCACTTTGATTGGGAGGCATAGTTTGTGATATGATTGAGTGAATATATTATTATACATACAATGAAAATTGTTAGTAAAGTTATTACTGAGCTTTATCTCTGTTACAAACTTAAAGTTCATACATGTTTAGTTTTATTTGTATTACCTGCAATAAAAGCTTTTACTTTGTGCTAATGACTTGTAAATAATGGCATTAAGAGTTTGATGCAGCTATTCTTTTGGAATTCTTCAGCATTCTATAACGTGTTTGTTGAATTCATATTGCTCGATACACTGTGATCAATATGGAACAATATTATTATCACATATACCCCAACTTTGAACCATGGTTTTAGGTGTGGGATGTTGAAGATTGGATTTTTCATATGAACATTAACCTGCATTTGCAATATGGCCAATGTAATATTTATGGCAAGACATATTGATGATTTTATGGGCTTCACATTGAAATAAACCACCTATTTAGTTCAATCTTTTAAAAGTTTCCCCACTCATTTCGAACATCGACATGTGTTAATTGCGTCAAATTTCTTAAACTGAAATATTTCAGGTATGTTCAAGACAATACTGTTAGTTGGCTTAGTTGGATTTTTGGCTTGGGCTTATCAGGCAACAAAGCCTCCTCCACCAAACATATGTGGCTCCACCAATGGGCCTTCAATCACAGCATCGAGAATACAACTTAAGGACGGAAGATACTTAGCTTACCATGAATTTGGTGTCCCTAAAGATATCGCAAAGCACAAAATAGTTTTTGTCCATGGTTTTGATTCTTGCAGGCATGATGTTTCTGCTATAACCTCAAACCTTTCCCCGGTAATAATTATTTCCTTATGTTACTCAACATTTTTCCTTTTTATTGCATCAAGATTCAATTTTTCGTACTTGTATACAGGATATAGTCGAGAGTAAAGGAATCTACATAGTTTCGATTGACAGGCCTGGTTATGGACAGAGTGATCCTCATCCTAAACGAACACTTAAGAGCTTAGCTTATGACATAGAGGATCTTGCTGATAAGTTGGAATTAGGACCCAAATTTAACGTTGTTGGTTTTTCATTAGGCGGGCAGATTGTTTGGACATGCCTAAAGTATATTCCACATAGGTATATTTCATTTTCATTACTTGTACTAAAGTTTTAACTTTTTATGATAAAAAGAAATTTTTTTAGCCCTCGAAAGTAACGTTGGTTATTATGATGAATAGATTGGCAGGGGCAGCTCTTATAGCACCAGTGGTGAATTTTTGGTGGCCTGGTGTACCTTCTAACATGTCCCAAAATGAATTTGGAAAGCTTCTTATACAAGACCAATGGGCTCTTCGTGTTGCTCATTACTTGCCATGGCTTAACTACTGGTGGAACACACAAAAGTTGTTCCCTTCTTTAAGTCTTATAGCTCACAGCCCACGAGTTCTATCGAACCATGATAAAGAACTATTGCCAAGGCTTTTTTCTATAAGAAAGGATTATCAGGTAATGATTAATGTTTATTGGTTTTAATAATTATACATGAGTCCCTTGAGTGTTTAAAAATTATCGAGACACCCTCGTCAAATCCTGACAACTCGAAAAATGGGGTGAACTTGTAATATGCTTTTTCTGATGTACATGACCAGGCGCAAGTTAGACAACAAGGGGAGTTTGAGTCCCTTCACCGTGACCTTATGATTGGTTTCGGGAAGTGGGAATTCGATCCAACGGACCTAAAGAATCCATTTTCAGAAGGTGAAGTTTCGGTTCACTTATGGCAGGGAGATGAGGATTTACTTGTCCCCGTTACACTGCAGCGTTACATTGCCCAGAAGCTTCCATGGATTAAGTATCATGAGATATCCGGTGTTGGTCATATGTTTCCATTTGCTGATGGAATGGCTGATTCAATAATACAAGCACTTATAGCTTGAGACACAGGCCTTTCATAGGTTTCTTTTACCAGGTTATTCGTATAAGCAGTTATTTTTGGCTCACTTTTGGGGTTTAAAGTTGCTTCTTGTGCATTACTGCTAAGACAGAATTCTATTTACTGTTGTGTCTTATTCTGAAATGAAACTGCAATTTTCTTGTTTTTTTGGTTTGAGAGTTGAATCTTTATAGGCACGATGATATGTTGCATTAAGACGACGAGTTCATGTAATTATCCTTTAATAATAAGACAGCATTATAGTTCTATAACTCAACTACATAGATTTCTGCAGAAGTAGATATGCAACACAGAGACAATAAAACATGAATTTCCTGTTTTAAATTCACTGTTTCAACTTAGCCTCTCTTTGGCAAGAATCTCCTTCTCATCATTGAAATCTGTTTAATGCTCAATCCAAAAGCCTTCTCCAAAAGCTCATCATTAATCCCAGAGCCAAACAAAATGTTTGGAATCTTCTGGATTCCAGGGTTTTGGCTGTTGAAACTTCCAAAAATCGTGGCTGGAAATTTCCCGACATTCATCTGGAAATGAACCAGGCCCCTGGGGAACACCATCACTTCTCCTTTCTCAATAACCTTAGCGAAAACTCTGTTTTTTGAATCCACAAAACCCGAATACACTTTCCCATGCACAACAAACACTGTTTCTGTGGCTCTGGGGTGAAAATGTGGAGGATTTATCCCACCAGGTTTAAGGTCAGCACGAACAAACGACATGCCTAGTGTGTTGAGCCCTGGAAATATGGTTGGATTCACTGGAATGGCTGACAGGCCTGTATCTGAGAAATTTCCAGGTGATTTGATGCCTGAGAACACGAAATCATCTGGGGTGACTAACTTAGGATTCTTACATTGTTCTAAGATCGATTTCGATGTTGTCCTGTTTGGAATGCAATAATCTTGAACAGGGTCTGGATCTGAAGCTAGTGCGTGTAGAAAACAGAGGCTGAAAAGAAGCATGAAAAAATCAACATTTTGATGCATTTTTTTTCTTTTTTAAGAACTGTTATTGTGTATACAGAGGTTGTGAATGGTTTTATAGAGAAAAAAAGGGGTGTTTAATGATGTATTTTCATGCAATTATAATTTATTTTTGAATTATGAAACATGTTATGATAATCTTTGAAGTAAATTGTTTTTTTGTAGTGGTGGGGTGTGGAATTAAGAATGTGACTCTCACAAAGCAGGGGAATTATCATAGCTAATTATTATTATTTTATGACTTTGTTTGGTGATTCGGCGCAGATGGGATTCAAAATTATGGTTTTAAAATTGTTTCTTTCTTCTTTAAGGTTGATAATTACAATAGAACATTTCTAACGTAATTGTTAATGCAACAAATTTAGGTGTTAATAAATCATTAATTACTTCAAAGAAATTTCAGGGATTTTAATCACTGTGAGTTAATTAAACTTTCACTGTTAAAATTCAAGTTTATTTTTTAAGCTAGGAAAAAAGATACAAAAAATTAAATATTATTTTTTTTATCTTTATTTTGAAGGTAATATAAATTACTACATTTTGTAAAAAATAAAAATAATAAATATTGCACGTATTATCCACTAGATTGAAACTCCCTCCACATATTCATGATCGTTTTTGCTATGTTATTTTCTTCGTCTTTGTTCTATCAGTATTTGAACCCCTTTAGACATAAATAACTGAAATTTAACTGTTAAAAGAAAAAAACTGAATTCTAACAAAAAAGAAGAGAAAAAAGATCATGGCTAGCTGTAGCATGGCTATTGCTGCTTGTGGATTTGTAGGAACACCAAATGCCATCTCCAAAATCAACGGTCCTCAACGCGCCATGTTGGCGTTTGCATCCAAGGGCAGGGGATGTTCGAGGTTGACCGTACGGGCGGCAGAAGAGGCGGCAGGTGGGGCCGCCACCACGACCACAGCGGCAAAGCCGCCTCCGATTGGACCTCCAAGAGGATCTAAAGTGAGTTTATGAACTAGCTTTCATGTGTTTGTTATTGCATTAATCTTGTAATGAATAATCATGAAAATGTAGCTCAAATAAAGAAGAAATCTATTGATATTACATAATAATATATAATTTACCTTATTTTCCCATTAAATTCCGCATGTAAACGACAATTGTTAGTGGAAAAATTTGAAATATAATTATAAAAAAAATGAGAAAGGCCTAAAGATTATCATGTAGTAAATTACTGCAAACTTTTTCTTCAACAGGTTAGAATCCTTCGTGAAGAATCTTACTGGTACAACACTGTAGGATCAGTTGTAGCCGTTGATCAGGTAAAATTTGATCATCAGTTTTTTTTCTCCATTTTTTTCACATATTTGCTTTAATATTTCTTCATATTTTTCTGCAATTTTAGGACCCGAATACTAAATACCCAGTTGTCGTTCGATTTAACAAAGTTAACTATGCTAATGTGTCGACAAACAACTACGCATTGGATGAGATTGAAGAGGTTAAATGAGTTCAATTCAGGCTATAATGATAAGAGAAATGGCTTATTGTAACTTCTATTTTAATCCTTCTCCAAATCTGTTTCTTAATATTGTAGCTTGTGAATTTTCAAACTATAATGAATTTTCATCTTGTAACTATCACTAAATTTGACTTCCATGTTGTAGCTTGTGACAGTTTTCCTTTTTTGGTAAAGGGATTCAATACCGTATTCTTCTACGAAACAACATATCTACGAAATTTCCAATATTATCTTGCTGTGATATTTTGAAATTTTTTCCATTGAAAGACACGCAACTCATATATTATTTTAAGACAATTTGTTGATTGAGACAAGAATAAAGATATATAATATAATCAGTAAGTCAATTTACAATCATCTTTTTAAATAAAAAACACAAATTACATATAACTCACTGATTTTTCTTAGTCGGCAGAATCAAATTAAATAAATGACAAATTGCTAGAATCAGTAGAAATGAGCTTGAAATAAATATTTTCCTTGTTAAATTATACAACTATCTGAATTATTAGAAATACAAAGAAATACAAGTTAATAAGAAGCATCATCAATCTAAACAGTGGCAGAAAAATGCCTGTAAAAACAAATTTCTGCCTATTTTTTTTTTTTTTTCATTTAAAAAATTCACCTGGAAATCATTGTATCTTCAAACTTCTAATGTTGTAGAAACTGGAATAAGGCTACCATAGTATAGGCATGGCTTATTGTAATTCTTCATGGCCTTATAATATCCAATCCTCCTTGATGTATGACTCTTAATGCTATAACAAATAATATCTCTATGCTCCATATGGACTAATATTTCTTCAGATTCACCATCAGAAGGGATCAGAAACTTTGGACAAGAAGGGTACAAATTGATGCTATATTCCATAACCCAAATGTCCTTTTTGCCCTTCAACATCCACACATCCATAATCGACGCCTCTGCTGAAAACCCGACAACACACAAACCACCCTTAAGCCCGTTATACTCCAAGAACGTATATTTTCTCGATTCATGTATAGGATAAGAAAGACTGTTATACTCTTCACTCTCCAAATCTAACGATAGAATAGATTTATCTTTCCATCCAGAAGAAAGAGCCCAATATATAACCCCGTTTACGCAAACGGGGTATTCATCGGTCCATGCACTAAACGGGCAAACCCCGATTGTTCGCCATTGACCATTACCCACCCCTTGGTCAATTCTAAAAGAGAAAATCTCACACCACATTTTATGATCAAAAGAATAGTGAAAATGGACAATCTTGTACTCTTGAGACATGGGAAGATAGCCAAATCCTATGTTGTATAGACGAGTGTTGGAACGGTACGGGACCTGGACAATCTGGCGAATACTAGGATTACAAACGTAAAGAGAGTTTAAGCAGCACAAAATAGTTAACGGGCCACAAGAAATGAACGTTTGAACCGCCCCGTTTATAACCCTACTGAATTTATCAGTTACATCTCCATTCATGTCTATGGAGGTCAATTCAATGGTGATTTTGCTGTTATTAAGTTCACCAATTCCATCAGAAAGATACCTTCTTACCAGCAACAGAGGCTTTTGCTTTGAATATTCGATATTTCGAACCATAAATTCTTTGTCATGAGTTAACAAGTTTTGCCATGTTTTAGAAACGCACCTGCACTGGCAAAGAACCTTAGAGGGAAGTCTACTGAGTATCTCGATGATCAGATCACGCGGTAGATGATCGATCCCTTTAATCTCCACCGTCGGATCGTTGTCCCGAATGCTGAATTGGATCATTGAGAAAAAAGTTGAGATCAAAGAGCTTACTTGTTATATAAAGTTTGCAGAAAAATCAGTGGGATTTATGGGTATAGCCTTGAACTCTATATAGACACTATATTTATACACAGTGATGATAAATTTTTTGGTTAGGTAGGAAATAAAGTTAATTTGATTAGCCTAAAATATTGCATTATTTCGTGCATGATTCTTGGACAAAGGAAGATTAATTTATCTTTGTTAAATAGTTTAGATTATAAGAATGACTTGGTCAACTTTGATTATTATTACTGATGGCTGCTTCTCTACATTGCCTTTGTTTTATAGTTAGTCAATGTAATCAACATTATTTAATTCCAAAAACGCACAATAATTGTAGCTTTCTTTGACGTGATCTTGAGGTCGATTCACGGGTTCTATTCATTTTTTATCCTTATCACGTGAAAAAATAAAAAATATGTGTTTATATCAAATGGATTACAAAAAAGGAAATAGATGCGTGAAAATGTCTTTCTTATCTTCCATACGCTTTGTCCTTATCACGTGATAAAAATGTATTCAATATCGAAATTCGAATAGATTATAGAAAGGAAAAAAAAAAGTCATTTTTAGAAGTTTCAGAAAATTCATATACGAATAATTATAACTGTAGAGATCTCTCGAAAATTTACTTACTGCAATTGAGTTTGAAATAATTAAATAGATATCAAAATCTTTGATCGGACCCAGCTTCTATTTTTTTAAAATTCTATTCAAATATTACAATAATATATTGAATACAAAATTCTTCTACGATTACGTCAATAAAAAACAATTCAGTTTTGGATAGCTTTTCTTTACTAGTTTATAACTAAATGTATTGTTCACTATTTGCAATTGCATCATCAAATAACTAAAAAATTGAAAAAAGAGAAAACTTTGCAGACAGCAGCATTTACCAGCCATCAAACAACATTTATTTATTCTTCTCAGCAATACTTTCTCTGGTTACTATATATCCTCAAAATATATTGTTTACTTTTTCTGAATTCAAAGATACAATAATTAATTTTTAAAAAATTCAAAGATCTTGAAACACTGCCAATCCCAAATATATAAATATTATACATATTATATATGTATATAATTGGTAGAATAACATGTGGTATAGCCATCTACCTTGAATTCTTCTTTTCCAGGTCAAAAGAGAATTTGTTTTTGCCTCTCAGTTGCAGGGTCAAGAAATCTTCCAAAACTCAACTCCATTCACACATAAGCAATCACTTGCTGATACAATGTGAGAAGAAGTTGCTAATGATCTCCATAAATCACTGGATAGAACTCGAGCTGCTTAATATGAACAACGTCTCAAGACAAGAACAGATATATATATATATATGAAGACAAACGCATAAATGCATAAAAGGTCACCTGATAATAGAGTCGCCCAACTTCCATTCCTTGAGCAGCCATATGTTAACCATCGAGTAGGAAAGTTGGGTAATAATAGTTTTAACAGATAAAACACAGCTAAATTTCTAACTTGAGTCATAAATTGTTCAAATTTTGTATTGATTCATCAATAACATTTTATCCAATTCTCATACATAGATATTAATCATAGAGGTAGTGTAAGCAATTAGGTGTCTTGATACTTTTCACAAAGGGCAAGCATTTTTGCCATGTTTATAAATATAAACTGAACTTAATCTGAACTTATTTCCTCCAACTTTTTCATGATAGTACATTGTGCTTTGTAGTTTGATCCTTTTCATTTTCCTCGTCCTTCACACTGAATCCTGTGTTGTTGTTGCAACTAAAACCGATTTCAGTAAGCAGAGCATTCATTAGTTATCAATCTTATTTTCACTCTCTCTCCACTAGTCTCTTCTTTGGTTTTAACATTTTGGGAAGGTATGGAAGTTTACTACTTATGGTTGAAAAGAAATCTAACAAATTCTGACCAGAATCACTCTTTCTAATCTATAGGGAGATCGATTTTCCAACATAAAACACCCTGCACTCTTAGTTTAATCATGTCCTAGAAATTAACTTAGCTTACCGAGGGAAGCATGAGAAACAAGTTCCTCCAAGCCAAGAAAATTTTGCAGGCTCTATACAGCTGCAGGGCAAATATCATAAAAGGATATACTATAGCTGTTGTTGTTGAGTAATCAAGACTCACTGAAATATTCACCTTATTCCAATCAAAGTATTTGACATTTATCTACAATTTAACTTGAAATATTCTACCGTCAGGATTGAATTGTGTTTTGCCACTAATTTGGATATAGCCGGTTCATATATGAACCAGTCATTATGCAAGTGTCCAAGACTGATATACAAGAGGAGGGGAAAGGGACAGAATAATGAATAATTTGCATCAGCGAAATAGATTGGAAGTGATAGATTAGAAAAAGGAACAAAGATAAAAAGTCAGAGAAGCACATGTAGATTGCGAGGGAAACAGGAGCATAACATTTCTTGCATTAAAAATTTAAACAAAAACAATGGATAATCACAACAGGCAAACATAACCTGAACTTGTACAGAAAGAATATCTGTAGTTCACAACTGCACAAAGTCCAAATGAAGAATCTCCATTGAGGATCTGAGTTCATACGCGATGATAAGGTCCCATGAAGTAAAATATCTATTCATATTCAAAATGAACCTCCACATGCAAGTACTTTCTCATGAGTCTTACAATAGCTGATGTAAGGTTTGCCAACATGTGGCATTCTTCGTGGGTTTTAGTCTCGGAGACAAGCCCGTGAATGACCAACTTCCTTAGATGAGGGCACCTCTCAAGAAGCCCAGAAACCCATATTGAGAACAAATCATTAATTACAGTCCAACCAAGTTCCAAGACACTCACATTCTCCAAAGAAAAGGAACCTTGTAAACCATATAGAAGTGCTGAATCCCTCAGATCATAGTTCAGCGATAAGTGGCTTAACTGAGGAAAGCACGAAGAAATTGTCTCTATATCAACAAACTCATCATCATCATCAAACACAACACCCCAGAGCCTAAGCTTTTTCAACTTTGACGATCGTGAGATCATATGGTGGAACTTCGCCCACATGATTGTAAAATTGCTCACATCGACAATCTCCAGATTTTCAGCACTTTCGCCAATATCTAGATGAATTACACTAACATCATCAATCTTTAGGAATCTCAACGTCCCTTTACCAACAAGCTCAAAAACTTCAAGTGTACAGTCTTTCAAGTGCAATTTCTCTAAGCAATCAGCCTCCAGTATAAACTTATCCAAACTAATTGCTTCCACATAAATATTCTTCAACGAGTTACTACTCAAATCCATTGTCGCCTGTGGATCAGACATTACAATATCTAGACTGACTAGGGTCAAGATTTGAATTTTCGGGCAGGCGGTAAGCAGAAGACTCAGGTCTAAGGCTGATATACTGACATAACTCAAGGAAAGAGACGTCAAGCAAGGGAATTTCTGATAACTAGGCTCGACTCCCGTAATTGTGTTGTGGGCGAAGGTCAACACTTCAAGCTTCTGTCGACCGCACTTTTCCAGTATGTTGATGTTAGGCGTTGTCCTCACATTGTAATGTAGCTGGCGTAATGTTTCTCTAGTGTACATGAGCCAAGCAATAACTGGTGCAGCAGAAAATTCATCCACATCATCCATAATTATTGAAAGGCACTGCAACCCTTTAGTTTGGAATATTGTTTGAGTGATAAGTATCTCAAGCCTACTAGTGGAAAGTTCATGATACAAAGGCCAATCATTAGAGTTAAATGCGAGACTGTGAAGATGATTCCTCCAAGCCTCTTGCCACTTCCTGCAAGTTGTGGATGCAATCACAACATCCCGAGCAGCCCCAAGCCGTGATAATATGTTTCCAATAACCTCAACTGGTAGATACTCCATTTCTAAACGAGTTAACAACAGTAAAAGAAATGGACCAAAAGAATGCTTTAGTCCACCAAATTCAATCAAATGACTCTACTTATTAACTCGCAAAGGTAAATAATCAAAATCAGATAAGACTTATTCAGATATCTCATGCCTCTACCATCTGATTTATGCTCACAAAACCTTCACCCTAACTTTCACGGTTGATCAATCTGAAAAGGACAGGTCACGCCTTTAACATTCCAACAATTAAATTTTTCCAAACAATATAGTCTGCTCAATCAGAACTCAAATCTCAAATAACTCCATAATCAATCTACTCAGCAAAACATCAGTCGATTTTCGATTCCAATAGAAACTATAATCTACACTACAACACAGCATCAAACACCCTTCATCTATTGAACATTAGTGGAATATATAAACTTTCATCAACTTCAGAACCTCCAAATCTATTCCTGAAAAAATATCCAAAAATACATATAAACATCCATATCATATCAAATCAATATCGAAATTAGTTGCCAGAACAGATTAAAAGAACAGAATTAAAAACACAGGTCCTCACCTCAAAAACCAGAAGCTAATAACCGCAAGCCAGAATCAAAAATAGATCGATCGAAACAACAAGAGCCAATCTACAATTACATAAAAGCATAAAACAATAACGATACCAATAAATCAAAAATCTACGAATTTAGGTGAAAGAGAAAATAGGAAGAAAAGAGAAAAGTTTCGAAAGGCTGGAATCTGATTCGCTGGAAAGGGTCAAGCTGGTATTATGTGTATTTATGTGTGGCATAAAACTGTGTGAAATACCACACAGTGGCGGTGTATAGTTGTACGTGCACTAGTGGTGTACATGTGAGATGACCCACGTAATTTATTAAGTCTATTTTATATGATTAATATATAACACTAACCATTAGCAAATGAAGTGGCACCCACTTAAATCAAGCCCATTCACTTCGAAAAAAGCTCTTGACACTCGTTTTTAAATTTTTTAATATATATTCTTTTATTATAATATATACAATTAGATATTAAATAATTAATAATAAATTTTTAAAATCACAATATTCAAATTATCCATGTTAAAATTTTAGGTTTGCCAACCATGTTAATTGTCGAGCCCAAAGGGTTCAAGCTCATTAATAAGGCTCGAGCCCAACGGGTTCAAGCTCACTAATAAGGCCCGAGCCCGAATCTAAAAAACAAGCCCAACCCATTTACACTCATTGATTATATTTACTACTACTTTTAAAATGGATGAATTTAATTATATATTATAGATTATAGAATTGGTTTATTTTTTAAGTTTATGTAATTTTTTCTTTTTCTTTTTATATAATTTATAATCGTTACAGTAATTTGGAAATTTAAACAAATTCATTATGATTTTTTCGTCCTTAATTATTGGAAGGTCAGGTGAAGGATTTAAGAATACATAACTCGAGAAGATGATGTAATTAAGATCATGTCACCATCTATTGAAGTTAATAATAATATATAATGCTCGCATGGGCAGCCCAGTTGGTCACAGAAGGGTGAAGTTTGGACAATGACCAAGGATCGAGTCCCACCAGCGGCAGTGTGGGAGCAACCTCTCAAGTGAGGGGGCTCCTTGTGCGCAATGGGCACTGGTCTAGTCCTTGTGATTGGCTGGGTTACCATGATTTATTCCTCTCATAGCTCTGTCGGGCCGGTGCATGGGCCCTTGGGGTTGAGGATCCAACCTTTTTGGACAATAATAATATATAAGATGAAAATAATGACACAAAAAGGTGCCGTATTTAATCTACTTGACATTATTTATATTAAAGTAATGTGCAAACATTAATGTGTCATATAACACAAACCAATAATTCCATTAATGATAATATTATAACAACAACAAAATTAAGAATAATAAGAAGAAAAAAGAGTGATACATTACAACTAGTGGTATACTATAGCCCAAACCAATGAAGCAAATTACTTACTATTACATTAATATTATTGTACTACAAAAGAAAATACCACTCATTTTATTACTATATTAGTATATGATTTTTTTATGAATAAAATGTTGAATATCAACTTATTTAATTTAAACTACATACATTTATTATCATGCATGAATGACGAGTGTATATAATTTTCCGATTATAATAATCAAACGTATGAGCTTCTGATGACGTTGGTAATATGTGGATTAACCTTGCTATAACCTCCATCCACCACCAGATTCAACCCACTTACATACTTAGCTTCGTCGCTTCCAAGAAACGCCGCCGCCGCCGCTATGTCCTCCGCCGCCAACGCCACTCCCTTCAAATTCGCCCCGGCGGCCAGCCATTCCGCCGACTGGTCTCTATCCACCGCCGATCCCATCGCCTTATCCATCATAGGCGTTTGCACCAGAAAGGGAGATATACAGTTAACCCTAATCCCATCCTTCCCCAGCTCCATACACAGATGGCTACACAGCCCAACCACCGCATGTTTCGAGCAAGTATACTCCACCGGGCCCTCTACTCCGATCACCGCCGCCACGCTCGCCGTTAAAATAATGTTACCGGACTTCGCCGGAATCATCACGCGGGCCGCGTGCTTGGCGCACAAGAACGTGCCGTAAACGTTCACGTCGAAGATCTTCTGGAAATCGCTCTTCTCTGTGTCCATAATCGAGGATTTCAGCAGTGACGTGGTGATGCCGGCGTTGCAGAACATGATGTCGAGCTTTCCGTACTCGGAGACGGCGAAATCGACGGCGTTTATTATGTCTGATTCTTTGGTGACATCGCAATGGACGTAGGATACGGTGGCTGAGGGGCTGAGTTCTTTGCATAGGGCTTGGCCGGCGTCGTCTTGGACGTCGGCGATGATGACCTTTGCGCCGTATCTGGTGAATAGCTTGACGGTGGCCTCGCCGATACCACTTGCGCCGCCGGTGATCACGGCGACCTTGCCTTGTAACCTGCATAAATGCAAAGTGATAGAGATGATTCAGTTACTATATATGTATATCCATTAATCCACACTCAATGCTGTGTAAAGAAAATGTTGATATAATTTTCTTTTCGGATAAATACTAATTAAGTGTACGTAATAAAAGGTGGGAAAAGAAAAATAGATATAATTCCTTTTCAATTATATATTAATATTATAGATAGACATTATAACTCTAGGGGTAAACACGTATAGTAAATTTAGTTATTTCGTGAAAAATTTATCTTAAAGTTTAATAATTTTTTCACAAAATAATTACATGCAATAGCATTGAATTTTCAGATGCTTAGAATGTAATAATTTAATTTATCAATGTTACAAACAAATTTGAACTCAATAGATATATGAGTTAACTTTAGTTACACAATAAATTTAACTCAAATACATATATGATTTAACTTTGACGCAATTCAAATCAAATTTTTTGAGACCCAAATAGAGGATGAAAATGTAAAAATTTTGGCTCATGCTTACTTGTTCATGGTGGAGGTACTCATCTTCAGTTTTGCAGAAAATTAAATATATATTGCAAGTGCAAGTCTTTAGGCTAATTTGTTTGAGTTTGATTTATATTGAGGTTATTTATTGAGGTATTTATAGGGCATATTACACTAATTGTCAAGGTAAAAAGTCTTAAAAAGCATACAAAATGGTGCATTGAATTGAAAATGGATTTAAGTACATCTCAACAATAAATATTATAATATCACTATGTTGTATCACATAATTAATTAGTTTATTTTTTGGACTAGTGACATACTTTTCAATTAAAAACGTGGAATTCAAATAATCTGAGCGGAATAAAAAAGAAAATTTTAACCATCTTGCAGAAAATTCTTATAAAGAAAAGTGGAATATTTTACCAAATATCAACAACTTTCACCCTGGGCCTTGACTGATCATCTAGTTCATTTGTTGATATATATATATATATATATATAGTATTGTAGAAGATAAGACTAGGAAGGGTCAATAATTAAAATCAAATATGTACAACAAATGAGTATAGAATTCCAAATTTAATATTTTCTTTCTTTTAATATTTTATTATCATAAAAAATTATAATATATAAAATTGAAGAATAAAGTACATCAAGACCAATTAATCATCAAAAACTTGCGTCATAAAGCTGTCAAAATATTGTGCTAATAAAAACTTCAACTAATAAAAATAGTTAGAGAAATTGGCAAAACCACATTTAAGTGTTCTAAAGTTTGAAACAATTGTCCTGCATCTCAACACCATACGTAATTCCGAAAATAATATGAAGACTTCCTTATGTAATTCTAATTATTTCCCAATATAAAAACAATATAGCAAGATAATAGGTGGTTTAACTTCAAAAATAAATTCTGTTAGTGAAAGTAACGTGATTTTGATAATCTTGAAGTGTTTAAAATAATTAAAAAAAATCAAATTCAAGTAAATTAAACTTCATTTTATAGTTACAATAAGCTGAACTACAAACATAAAAATAGGCGCATTGGCGGGTTTGGATCCGGGTCTAAACTGGGCCTGATTTACTACAGAACATTGTGGGCTGGACCTAGACAGTATTAACCCGTTTGCAACCCAATTTGAGCCCAGCCCAAGATTCTTCAGGCCCACACTCCCGAGTATTCTCCTAAAATATAGCTGAAAATTCTAATAAACACAGAACATTTTTTTTTTAATTATTTTTCTCTATTTTTAAATAATAAAAAAAATCGACGATTTTCGAAGCTCACTCATTCATTCATCCATGTCGGCTCCATTTCCAACACCATATGTGACAGTAGTGTACTACGTGTGAAATTGAATTTTTTCGTTTAGTTTTTCTAGTCAAAATATCCCAAGCTCAAATAACCTACTTGCATTGCGGCTGCAGGTAAAAATCTAAATCCTAGCTTATTTTTTTTTAGTTTTTTTTTTTTGTTTTGTTTGACAAATTCAATTTCAGAAGGGTTTTAAAGGTTGATATCACCATTTGTTTTTCTTTTAAGTGCTTTGGTTTGTTTAGTATTTCTTGTTAAGTGTTGTGAGCTACCCTATGCAGTTTATTTAATTGGGTGTTATATATCTGGGTTTTATTAGGAAATTTATGTTTGTGCAAATGTTGATGCCTTGAGCGGGTGATTTGCTGATTTGTCTGTTGGCAGGTAGGGTGATCGAAAAAAGGCTTAAGCTCGGAATATAGTCCATTAGGTTTCTCTACATTTAGCAGATTGTGTTTTAATAGATAGAAGCAACTCGTGTTTCAAAATTTTCATTAATGGCTACATGCACATCCCCTTACTTCATGTCTCTAGATACTCGTGGGCCGATGGGGTTACTTAATGTTCGTGGGGTCAGAGTTTCCTCCTTGAAAATGGTAGAACAAGGGAATTGGTTTCTAAATGTTAGTAGAAAATGTGGTTCATATTCCCCCCAGTTTAAATGTTCAGCAAATCCAAACAGCATTAATCAGTTTCAAAGTAAAGATTCACTTCTGAATCTACACCGTGAGATTTCAATGCTTAGTGGTGAGACAAATTCTACATCGACCGACTCCAGACAGGACAGCTTGAGTGTAGATGTTACTGAAAGCTTGCACGATTTGTCGAGCTTGAACAATTATAATGCAGCCAAGATCAAGGTTATTGGTGTTGGAGGTGGTGGATCAAATGCAGTTAACCGTATGATAGAAAGTTCAATGAAGGGGGTTGAATTCTGGATTGTTAACACTGATATCCAGGCCATGAGGGTATCACCCGTCTTTTCCGAGAATCGTTTGCAAATCGGCCAAGAATTGACAAGAGGTCTTGGTGCTGGTGGGAACCCGGATATTGGATCGAATGCTGCTAAAGAAAGCAAAGAATCTATAGAGAGTGCACTTTATGGAGCAGACATGGTCTTTGTGACTGTAAGATCCTTTTTTTATTGGCCCAAACTTTCACGTATTGAAAACGATATTGATGAACTTCATTTTTGTCTTCAATATCATGCCATCTTTCATGAAAAATTAAAATTGTCCTTCTATTGTTAATGGTAACTAATTTTGATCCCGGGATCAAATATAATATCTGCAAAATGTCTCTAAACTAGTAAGAATAATATGGGCAAACTCAAATTCAGATTATTCAATAGTTGCTATATTTGAGATAACTATTGAGTTTTTGAATTTTAAACTGATGTACAACTTAAGTATCTAATTCTAGTGTCATCATCAGCACTTTTCTGCTTTGACCATTAAGGAAACAGAATATCAGGCTTTAAGGAAGACCCATATTTTATGGTTCAGTGCAATACGTTTGTTCTAAAAATCTCAATATTTCTAGCTTAATCGTTTATCAATTGTCTGACCATAATCAAATTGTAACCCTTGTCCTGCTGAAATAACACCGTTCTGTTCTTTTCTTCATAACCATGAAAATGAACACTTGTTTAAGAACTCATTTATGTTTTAGTATATCCTACGTTGCGTGAACAACGTGTAGTTAGTTTGTAAAAGTATCACTGAAGTCAAGTCTATTGTAAACGAAATGCATGAAAGGAAATAGATATATCTCTATCTAGCTAAAATCTAGAATCAATGTGGGTGATAAAATTCTCATTCTGCGTGTTTCATTCTATTATCTTGTAAACCATGCAGGCTGGAATGGGTGGGGGAACAGGAACTGGTGCAGCCCCCATAATTGCCGGATTTGCAAAGTCAATGGGTATTTTGACTGTTGGAATAGTCACAACTCCATTTTCTTTCGAGGGACGGCGAAGAACTGTTCAAGCCCAAGAAGGAATTGCAGCTTTAAGAGAGAATGTTGACACTCTAATTGTCATTCCAAATGATAAACTACTCACGGCAGTTTCTGCATCTACGCCAGTAACAGAAGCGTTTAATATTGCCGATGATATCTTACGGCAAGGTGTACGTGGTATATCTGATATAATCACGGTATGGCAGCTTAAATACGTATCCGATAGAGTTGACTTTTATATGTGCACAATCATGCGTCTAATATGTTGTATTGGTGTTAATGAGTTTTTGCACTTTCCATTTTTTATTTTGCATTTCCTGTTATCATATGTCTAATATGTTTATTGCAATTGATAGGATTTTACTGCTTTCATATTTATTTTGCTTTTACATGTCCACATCAGTGAGTACTATGATCTGGAGAGGTGATGAAATTATTAAATTACACATTTAATATTCTTATGGTTTTGGCAAATACCTGAAAATTACTCATGAGACCACTATAAGTATTCTCATGGCGATAATGATTATAATCATTCTTCTTGATTATAAGTCTCGGATATTCTTCATATGAGTTCATAGACATGCAATTTTGTGTGTCTATACGGGTTACGTTTTCAATTATGCAAATGTTCTTTAGACATGCTAATTTTTGAAATCTTATTCTGTACTTCCCTTTGTAACAATTAACTGGTTGCATTATTGTTCATAAGCAAGCCATAGAACTTATATTCTTTTTTATGATCTGCAGATCCCAGGACTAGTAAATGTAGATTTTGCTGATGTGCGAGCTATTATGGCTAGTGCAGGTTCTTCTTTAATGGGAATAGGAACAGCAACAGGTATATTCAAGATGTTAGGCTAACTTAGCAAAAGAGATTGTAGTGTAGGTAGCCTCAGTCCTTTAGTACTGGATTTAAACCATGGGAAGCTATGGTTTTCGAAAGAGATTCTCATGGGCATATCAAGTTAAGAAAAAGTAATGCATTAATTGTCAGTGCTCCTACAATTATCATATATTATGCTTTTTTTCAAGAAATGGAACCGAATGAAATATGTGTATATTTATGAATCTGCTTCAAATAAAATATATGATTTTTCTACCACATTGTTGCCCATTTGTACTTGGATATTTAGCTTAAATTTGTCATTTTGGTGCCACACAGGAAAGACCAGGGCTAGAGATGCTGCATTAAATGCCATTCAATCACCTTTGCTAGATATCGGTATAGAGAGAGCTACCGGCATTGTGTGGAATATAACTGGTGGAAATGATCTAACATTGTTTGAGGTTGTTTGACTGATCAATATATGAAAAAGAAAGTTGTTTCCATATCGATTATGATACATGGGTTGATCTATGTACAAAAACAGAATCACTTACCTAATTTACATCTTATTCTTCTTTAATAGTTAAAAGATGTTTTTGAATTTGGAATGTCAGGTAAATGCTGCAGCGGAGATCATATACGATCTCGTGGATCCTACTGCCAACTTAATATTTGGTGCTGTCATAGATCCCTCACTAAGTGGTCAAGTAAGTATTTATAGATTTTCGACTCCTCTTGCTATGGAAATGAATCGGCAGTCTATCTTCTGTAATATTTTCTTTTTTGAACGGAAAATATCTCTGAGACTTCACACTTTTCAAAAATCATTGAGGACTAGTATTTAGTGATGATGTAATAAAGTTTCTAACCCGAGCCTTACTTGGGTTTTCTGTCGCATGAAAAAAATTCACAAGTTTCATAATATGACTAAATTGATCAATTTAATCTGCTGATAATTCAGGTGAGCATAACCCTGATTGCCACTGGCTTTAAACGTCAAGAGGAAAGTGATGGGAGACCACTCCAGGTATCCCTTGGTCGTTCTATCTGACAAAAATATTTTATTTTGTAATAAAAAAATCTCATGGACAAAATGCAGGTACAGGCGGGAGATTCTAACATTGGTCTTAACAGGCAATCACCATCCTTTCTAGAAGGCGGTTCTGTGGAGATTCCCGAGTTTTTAAGGAAGAAAGGACGATCTCGTTTTCCTAGAGCTTAATTGTCCCTCATAGCCATAGCCATGGTGTGTTTGTACAGGGTTTTGTCTTTTTGATCCAATGTGAGAGATTTGGGAAGAAAGAGATGCAGCAATGAGCATGGACAAATTTTTCATAATAAAATGTAGACATCTCAGAGTATAATAATTTGTTACAAGTAGAGTACATTTGAGGCTCTAGTCCAATTTTTGCATATTTGGCAACTGCCCATAATTTTTTACTGTGGAAAAACTATTAAAATACTATTGATATTAAAAGCCTGATTTTATGAGCGGTAACAAACAGAAAACAAAATAAACAAGGTGACAAATGGTGAAGTTGATAGTTGGTCTGATCTGACGGCCAACAATCACTTCTGTGGACTTGCAAAATTTTCCAATTATTCTTCATTTTCTTTTCCCCAACCAATAACATTTTCATATTTGAAAGAAATAAGAAAATAATATTTATAATATGTGGTTTAAAACATCATTCAAAGAGAAAAATTAGTAATTCCACTTAACTAGTGGAATATAAACATTAAATACAAGAAAGTAAATTACTAAATGAAATATCTCCCAAACAAGTCCATATCCCCCCATTAAATATGATCCTTTCACCTTTCAACTTGCAACCAAAAATTCCAAGTCTAATAACATCAACCTCACAATCCTACCAAAAATATCATTTCTTCCCCACTTGAAACCCTACCATTCGTTGATTCACATAATGAAACCACACAATTAGAATCCCAATTTCACAAAACGACACCTAAAGTTGTCATATACCATTCAAAATCAAAAACACTTTTGATTGAGTATTGACGTGTAAATGTCAATATACGTTGATCCAGCTGGTAAATAATGTGTCACGTTCAGAATATGCGTTTAATTTCTTAAACCTAATTAATCTGTAAATGCATATTTGAAAAATGCGATCTTGCCCAGTGTTAGATATCTAGAGACGAACCTATCCAAATAATATCGCAAAAAAGAAGAAGAAATTGACGTGTAAACAAACGCCCCATTCATTTCCAGGTTCCTTTCTTTCTCACACAATAAAGAAGCTTTTACTTATCTCATTCTTCCACGCTCACAACACAATCATCATATTCCATACTGAGAAAAATCTAATTATTTCCATTAATGCAGAAAATAATTCAAGAAACCGTTACCATGCTCCCCCAAAGCCCCAATTCTGACCTAGAAACTGAATCGAAGAAACCGACATTTGCATCGCTCGATGACGACCGAAAGGAACTAAACAAGATCCAATCTGAAGAAACAGCTCGTAAATCAACAGTAGCAGCTGCAGATCGTGAAAGCGACGTAGCAACAGAGAATACGATCGCGAGTAGCGGCAGTCTGAGAGAGAGGCTGAAACTACACCGTGTGGAGGTGGCGGGTAGGGTATGGATACCGGAGATGTGGGGGCAGGAAAAATTGCTTAAAGAGTGGATTGATTGTGCGGCGTTTGATTCGTCGATTGTGAATAGCAGTATTATGTCTGCTAGAGCTTCGTTGATTGGACAAGGAAGGAGAGAGAATTCTACCACGTTCACTATTGAGAATTCTTGTTGATCTCATCTCATCTTCACTTGTCTGTGTTTTCGTTTTGAAGATGATGAGTAATTTTAGTATGCATGTTTTCGTCTTCCTTGTTGATATGTTAAAAAACATACACATTTTTTTTTTCATAAGAATAAATGAATAATTGGCTTATATATTGTTTCATATTTGAATGGGAAAATTTGTGGTATTTTGATACGATCAAGTATTAAGAGTATTCGTTTCGATTTAAAGATTAAATTCAGAAAGACCGATGAAGATATACTCTAAAATTATCGTTTTTTTCTTCTCATTTTTGCAATAGGCAAACTCCTACTTAAATAGAATTTAAATTTGAGCACTAACACTCCTTTGAAACCACTAATAATTTGAAATTAGTGTCAACAATAAAATAATTGAGATAACAATTCGGAATTGCTGAAAATAACAAACACAAACCAACCAATTTATTCCTGGGTCAATTCTAGCCTCTTAGCTAATTGGGCTTCTTCATCTCAAGTCTGGGCCGATTTTAGTTGGGCCTTGAACTGGGCCTAACACATTTAAACTGGTCCGAGTACAAATTGAACGTTGCATATTTTTATGGCGTCAATGTAATATACATCCAAGAAATAGCAACAAGAAGTATACAAGTTAATGTCAGAGATTTTCACTTTATTCGTATGATACCTCGTGTATTTTACAAAATCATTTCCACCACTTCACGTGCGAAAAATAGTGATATGAGAATTATATTCTCGTGATACTGTGGCTAAGCCTAATAGCACTTGTTCTTGTTAAGTATACAACAAAAAAATCAGCGTAAGAATGAATTCCATGCAGGAACAACGAACATTAAAGCTTAATGCTAGAATCTGCACCCTCTTCAGTATTTGGATACAAGTAAAATTGTTACTACTTCACCATGAAGGAACTTTTACAGCTGCAGCCACCCACTGCACTTGGATTTGTAGACACCTGAACATAAAAGAAGTTCCCTTTCGAATGAATAAATTATTCCATGAGATAAAAAGTTTTTGTATATTCAACTTTTTTCATAATAAAGGTTATAGATCAAGCACTGCTCTATTTATATCTCATCAGTTATTTAAGAGGATAACAACATAGAAAATAGGATGATTTATTCCAGAAATGAACTGAAATAGAAGTAATCAACTTTGAATTTTAGTACTCCTCTAAGAGCTACAGCAAAGGATTACCTATATCACGAAGGTCATTGATGAGTGAAGGACCCTAAAACTTCCTCTATTATAGATTTGTTTTCTCTGTTCACATGATTTGAACAGGAGACTCTGGACAATAGTGAGTTAGAGGTGCATGTCATTAGTGAGCCTTATGCAGGACTCAGAAAAGTTTATATTAACTAAAAAGTTTACTTTTAACTTCTGGACGTAAAGTTGTCCGTAAGTGAACAAGAAATTTTAGACAGAATTTACAATTCAACAAACTCAAAAGAAATAAGTCATGTAAACACCCTATATCAGAGGTCTATAAAATAGGTAGCTTGTTTTAGTAACAAGTGGATTTCGAGATACCTATGTTAGGTGATGAGAAGGTAATAAGCATAATGAGTGTGATAAATCAACAAAACAGTCATTTCTGCTGCTATTCTAAAGGCATACTAACTTATACTTTTACCAGGCCAAGGATGGATTAATATAGCAATGAGCTACAAGACACTAAAAATACCGTAAAAACAAGCAATTACATTAAACGGACCTGAAAAGCAGAACGGATTAACTCCTCTACGTAATCAACAGTTGCACCTTTCACAAAGTCAAAGGAAATATTATCAACCACCAACTTAACTCCATCTCGCTCGAATATCCTGCAAAAATCTAGAATTAATAAATGAATTGATTTTTAGGATCCTCAAAAGTTTATCAGCAAATGTTACCAAATCTAGCATGCATTTGATGCAGAAGAACATAAGACCTAGAGCATTAAGAATTTTCAGCACCTGTCGTCATTATTGGTCTTATTATCCAGTGAAAAATTATACTGGAAACCAGAGCAACCACCAGCTTCTACACTCAAGCGCAGTAGCTTGTCACTAGCCTCCTCAGCTTGCAACTCTTTTATTCTCTGTACAATATAATTGAAATGGATGAGTTCTCGTCTAGCATAATCATTATCCAAAACTTGTTTAAGAATATAATATGAAGGTCGTAATACAGGAACAGCACAAAAAGTCGCTCAATAATTTCAAAGATACAAAAAAAAGTTATTAAATTCATTTCAATTGCAACACATGAGCTTAAAATTAGACAAATGATTTTTTAGCATTATTAACTACTCATTACTTTCTTTCCAAATCAAACAATCGGTATCACGCATTAACAAATCCTAGTTATTCAGTTAAATTTCCATCCCGAGAGTATGTGACCAAACAATTTCTTACTTCTAGCATCATTCCGCGTCATCTCTACTATTATATACATAGCAAATGATTTATCGACTTCCGCACAGAATTCGCAAAAGAGACATCAGTTCAGCAAATTCAATTAACAATAACACTCAAAGCATCAAAATCTTCAAACAACGAATAAGTCTCCAATCACATATGTAAATAACAATAGCAAATATCTACAAAAAAGTCCACTCAACCAAAATAAATCGAAGAAAAAGAATACTGAAAAAAGTACCCGAACGCAGCTATCTGTGATGTGTAAGGCGTCTGAAGACGGAAACGGAGATTCCAACGAAGAAGGCTGCGATTCTCGAACGGCGGAGGATGAGCTCAAGAGCCTAGAATTAAGGCGAATCCTGGCAGAAACGTAGGGCGCAAGACGATAAATCAGTGCACGAGACGACGTCGTCATACCTTTTCTCCTTCAATTCAAAAGCATGATATCTTGTGCATCAGAAGAATCCAATCAAATGAAACGAATTAGTAGTGATTGGTGCCTTGAGGAAGAAGAAGAAGAAGATGTCCTGTTTGAATTGTCTTTCCAGGATTTTATTGCTGAATATTTTGGGTAATATATATATACGGTGCAGCTGAACACACGATCTCATGTGACCCCTGTTCTCTTATTGGGCTTTCTAGAACTTTCTATTGGGCCAACTTGATTCCAGTTGGGCTAAATCAAATATAACTCACCACGTCAACTTAATTAAGCCCACTTTTGACTGGATGGACCATAGCTACATGTCGTCTACGGCGTGCACCCATGTTTATCGAATCATGTGGAGTTTTCTCCACCACTCTGTTTATTCTATTGTTTTCCTATTCGACTCGACAAATCAGTTATGTGGAGTTTAAACTTTAAACTCAGATTAATTCAGCGGCGATTTTCCCTTTCCGATCCCAAAGAGCAGTGTATGTTGTTTGTTCTTCTGTTTGTGGACATTTTTTTTTTTTCTGTTTGTTTTGTATTCTGTTTGAAATGGATTTGTTTGATTATGGAAAGAGGATACTGATTGTGTTGATTTCAGTCTCAATCAACTGTTAGGTTATGGCATGTTTGTTTAATCCAGTTAGGGATTTTATTTGAGTCTGTTCGTTAATAAGCCACACAGTGCCCTTTCAAGTATGTTAATTTGGGATTTTCGACTGTTTGTTGATTATTGGCAATTTCAATCAACATTGGAAACTTTTTCATTCGTCGATGTTGTTGGAGAAATACCGGAAATTCTCAATGTTGTTGTGGAAATATATATCACTAGAATTAATGGATCTTAATAAACTAGCATGCATGCATAAGAGAAACAGGTATAAATTCAGCTTTAGCAGTGAGCTCACGCTTGATCATAATGAATATTTTCCTTATGTTAGAAATATAAAATATTTCATAATAACTCAAAACTTGTACTTGATATATAGGTACTTGATTATGCTTCATTCTAAGCTCATTTCTTCTTTTAATGTTTGATTATTTTCAGTAATCCTGAGCTGTTCTTCGAGAAAAGATGCAGACAACAAAATCCTCCGAAGAGGAAGAGGAATTTCGAGTTAGGGAATTAGAGATCTCAGACAAGAGCAAAGGTTTTCTCGAACTACTACAACAGCTGACTGTTTGTGACCCCGTCTCTGATGAGACATTCAAAGAGCGATTTGAGGAGAACGCAAGATACGGTGATGACCGTCTTATAGCTGTGATAGAAGACAAGAATTCGGGGAAGATTGTTGCCACTGCGAGTTTGTTTATTGAGAAGAAATTCATCAGGAGTTGTGGCAAAGCTGGTCATATTGAAGATGTAGTGGTAGATTCTAGTTTTCGAGGTAAGCAATTAGGGAAGAAGATTATCGGATTCCTGACTGATCATGCTCGATTGATGGGTTGTTACAAGGTGATTCTTGATTGCGGTGTTAAGAATGTACCATTTTACGAGAAATGTGGGCTCGAGCAAGGGGGAGTTCAGATGAAGAAGTATTTTGTTTGATTAGTATTCTTTCTTTTCTTGCTTCCCACAAGTTGAATATGCAATAATTATTTGCTCTTACAACATTCAGCATGTATTTTCTCTGTATCTCCGGATTTGAAATTTGGTTATGGAACAACCATTTGCTGGCATTAATGTACTCTATTTTGGGTATATAGTTCATAATTACAAAATTATTATTTCGTATTTATCCAAGTTCTGCATGTTTCTGGGCAAGATCATCCCTACCCAACAATTCGACCCATCGAAAGTTCCCAATGCCAACAAATACCAGACAGGGAAGAAGAGATGGATAAGAAGCTTGAAAAAGCACAAGTTTTGTTTCAAGCAAATTTAACGACACACGAGAACGTGTGCATTTATTATTTCTTGTTACAAAAACACAGTCACACAAGACTTTTTATTTGTACATAATCATCGCTGATTGGCCTCTACATTCATCAGTTTGATTTTACAGGAAAACAGGTCGGATATCGCATCTCGTAGGTGACTCCATGTTGCACCTTTGAGGAAGGGACCTAGCCTTCTGATACACCTGCTCGCCCTGATAGCTTCCTGGTCCCTGCTGTTGGGTCTGTCTCACGGCATGCCTTATGGCGTCACACCGGCATTGACTATGCACATTGCGCAGCTCTTGGCAACACTGGTTCAGGTATTGCTCACGTGGGTTCTCAGTGCTCATTTCCAGAAGTTCATCGGCTTCTTGTGATCTTCTAGACCGTGAGGTTAGGTACCTTTGGCATGACTGGAATCGTCGGCCCTGAATCTGCCCTTGGCATCGGGCTTGATTGTTATCGTCGTCGATGGTGGTTGTGGTGACTGTGGTGGTGTAGGTGGTGGCTGTGGCCTGAAGGGCTAGCAGTGCTGCCAGGAGAAGGGCTGCGAGTGTTAGCTTCTTAATTGCCATGGAGCTATTGATGTGATGGTGATGAAATGAGGGATTGGTGGTGTGAGAATGGTGGAGATGATGAAGTGAAGATGGGTAATTTATAGTGGGTTTTGTGGGTATGCATGGCATTTACGTGTTGATTGAATTGATTGTAAGAGAATTAGGTGGTGGGTTTTGGTGTATGGGCATTGAAGTGTGCGGTTTTGAGCTTCCACATCAAGTCGAATTTACATGCAAATGTTGCCAATGTAGAGTTTTGTAAGGACTTGAAGTTGATGTATACCTGAGTTTCATTAGGTGAAGGGGGTTTAATTGGGTTGGTGGGGGTTGTTAATTCAAGTGGTGGTTTCGAGCTTCCACATCGAATTTACATGCAAATGTTGCCGAATTGAAGTTTTGTAAGAACTAGGAGTAGTTGTATAAAGAAGTGTTTTTAAAATCAGATTGGTGATCGAATTGAATTATTATTGGTTTAGTGGTTCGATTGGCTAGACCGGTGTAAAATAATCAGTTGACACGAGCTATATATATATTATGTATTACATACGTTAAGGTCATGAGTTGTGATTTTTTTTTGTAATTAGAACCCATAAATGGATCTTGTGTGTATATATATCCTGAAAAATAAAATTCAGAGACTTATCTCAATTTGCATAATATAACATATACATACGTATAAGGGTAAAGTGATTATAACAATTACAAAGTCCCATCCCTAACAAGAAGAGTTTTATCAAACAAAATTTAGTTTTCTTTTTTCCTCTGCATCTGAATGATTTAAATATAATGTACAGAAAGTAGCCAGGGGCAATGTTACATCCTGTTGTGTTGTGACAACATATGTATCAAGATCAATATGGTGAATCTGAGTGTTCTATTTAGTCAGACTTATCAATCTCTTTGAATCTTCGATCCCATTCTCGGCTATCATAATCCTGTTCATACAAATCCTTCTCCGTACTATAAACGATCCTATCCTGGCTAATGAATGTCCGTTGAGCCATGTCCCGAGCACTCAGAAGCTGGAAATAATATATATACAAAACAGAGTATACATGAAAGTTATTCGTCGATTCTTGTTCATCTTTTCAAAATTTATATACACAAAATCAGATATCATTTATGTATTTTACCTTTCGCCTGAGGGAAAGATCCGGTGATTCAAGTGCCCTTGCACGCTTTTCCCTGGCTTGATTCCTTTTAACAATTTTAGCATTTGTGTTTTGGATGAAAAACCATCGAATCAATGGGATCGCAAAGAAAGAGCCAGCATAAATCTGAAAAATCGATTTACTTTTGATCATATATAGGCCACAAATGAATCATCAATAGTACATTAATAGTTTGCATACCTGAAGTAATGGAAATATATCAGATACAAATGATATGAATCCACTTTGGTCACCTGTCATATTCCTACAGTTTATAATTCAATCAAAACCGTCAGAAAATAAATGACGATTTTTTTTTCTCAACAAAAAGGGATTCAAGCAAGAGCCATACTTCATCATGGAACCAAGAATTATAACCCCGAATAGATTAAGCCCACCAAGACCAACCACCATTGTTCTTTCTGAAGAACTAGCTTTGCTGCAGAAAAAACAATATCTCATATTAAATATTAGAAACTCATAATATATAAATCCAATTAAGACATTAAGAACAAAAAAGTACCTAAATTGCCATTTTTTTTCCTTAAAAAACTTTTCAACTTCACCGACCCAATCATTCAACCTTCTTCCAACGTATTCCTTACGCCCGCTCCTCTGTGGAGATGCAGTCCGTTGTAGTGATGGAAAACGGTATAAAATATTCCCCTGCATGCAAATTTGTTACTCGTAAAGATGATAAATTGATTTAAAATGAATGAAACAATTAAGTTTCTTCAATTTATATGACCAACTTAAGTATAGTATATGTTTGTAGTACTTTGTAGATGAGTTGACTTCAATTTTAGTCAACACTAGAGCAGTTCAGAACAGACCTCTTCATCTACTTCGGGTTGACCGTCGAATCGTAGCAGCACTGGTAGGATATACGAGTCATCATCCTGGATGGATTGAATAGAACATCACAAGAAGCAAGAAGACTAAGAGCCCAATAGGAAGAAATATAAAGACTACATACATGAACGAGCCAAATAAAAATACTTGTTTCAATCATGTGAAATTTGATAATACCATGTTTTCCGTAGTTTCTGGATCAAGAAATGGTGCAAGTTCTTCAGCTGTGACAACACCACCATTTGAAGTTATGTATTGTCCAATCTGCATAAATATTTAGGGTAAAAGAATTTAATCACATAATTGGTCATCAATGCATGGATCATAAAAAATCAAGTAAGCTGCATGTGTATAATCAAAGAGGATATCCAAAGGAAAGGTAAAACATCCTAACAAATGTGATGAAAAGGTTCAACACCAAATGATTATAAAAAATAATATTGTGCAATAATAAATATTAAAGTAACGGACCACTGAAACCAGTGCTCAATTATTACCAACTTCCACCTCTCTTCTTCAATACCTTGATTGGGATCACCATCACCGAATACAAAGGAAAAAACCTGAGAAGTAGGAAATGTCAAAGAATTGATCCTTAGTTAGTATAAATCAACCAGTACTATACGAAATTCAATAGAAAGTTGCTTCTTACAGATTCAATAAACTTCATCCCACCACTACCATCACCTTCTCTTACTCTTCGTCTCCTGTAATAATATGGATCCCAATACCTGGACATAGAATTAGATAGGTGATTGAAAAAAGTTCCTTCAGACAAGTTATGTAAGATGAAAGCAAACAAGTAGACCAACCAAACAAGAATAGAAATAAGATTTACAATATTTGTTTACTTTGACCCTCCTTTAACTGTATAATTGTATAGATGATGGATCATGAGATAGATGTATTACCAGAACAAATCAGCAGGATTCAAGAAAAAGGTGAAACCAGTGTCATAAGATCTTCCTCGTCTGCCACGATTGTCTGACTCACTGTTGAATGAACGGAGAAGTTATTAGCTAGAAAGATTTGCGATAAAGATTGCATTTTTATGCAGTTAAGTCCCTTCAGAAACTCATTGGTGCACATGTAAAGATTGAGACATTTTACCGACTACTCGAGGCTATAGCAATTATAGTAGTATATACAAGAACAATGGATGCAATCAGCGCCGTTCCAAAGGAAACCCTCACTAGATACTCAGCTGCCATCTGTGACCACATACTTTGTTTCAAGTCAAAATTAATAAGCATAAACCAGCATTAACACACAAGCAAATCGCAATACCTTCCCCTTTTCCAACAAAGGTTCAATTTTTATCCTAAATGACTTAGCAGCAAGCTTCGATTGATAATCCTTCGGGAAAACATACAAAACATCACCTTCATCCGATACCTATTAAAGAAAGAGAATCAGAACCATAATTACTCAACAACATTCTCTGAGATGAACCAAGCTACTAGATGCTCAATTCAAAGGTAAAAGCTTTTTGAGCTCGATTTATTAACATATCAAACCAAGCTTAAAATGTTTTTGTGTGTTCGATAAATTTGAAGCTTGAGTCGAGAACTAACTACTCGAACTCAACGTGTACGACTCGTTTAAAGCTCGTTTCAATTATACTCGATTAGAAACACCAATTACGAAGCTTCAAACAAGCTTGAGCATTAACTTGTTTAATTCTGACAGGTTTACAAGCCTACTTTACATAAAAGAAAAGCAAAGGGTAGTAACAATTACCTCTAAGAAGCCATTGGTGTCGGCAGCAAGAGCCTGAAGAGCCTTTTGAGCTTCATTCAGCTTCAGTCCGGCCTTACTCGCCACGTCACCAATGGTGACTCTCCTTCCACTTGAATCAATGGCGTCGATTGCTCTCTTCCGCACATCAGACGGCAATTTGTCGCTCTCGACACTGCCGCCAGGCCTAATTGCTGACGTTGCGGTGACATCAGCACTACTGCTGGCCCTAATCACGAAGAAAGGTGGTTTGCCGCACCTTAATCTGTTGGTATGGGGAGCAATTAGGGATTGCAGAGGAGTATAATAATGGAGTTTGGAAGGTTTAAATTGTACAGCATAGAAGCTCAAAGATTGGGATTTTGGGGCGACAGCAAAGCAATGAGCAGTCATGGATGCCATTTATAGCTTTGTATCTGCAGATTCTTGAGAGCTTGTTATAGGTTTGTGCGAAGATTTGTAGCCATGAATGGAAGATAATTTGCTGCAGAGTTTTATTGACTACTTGTATTAGCTGCTTAGTTGAAATTGAACATTATTGATTTATCATATTTATTACCATTATTTATTTATTTATTTATTTATTTATTTTTATACGTAGTGATGTATCTATATTCAACTTTTTATTTATATATTTTTATTATTAAAATAAGGAACTTCTTATTACCTAAAACCCCTACTCTTCAAAGTTCAAACCCGGTTCATCAGACCAGTCTCTATTCTCAATCTCCATTCTCTGGCCGCCGATAATCCTGTCCAATTTGTGCATATCTCAGGGGAAAAAGGCTACATTCCTCCGGAAATCCAGGTAAATTCCTAAAAAAAAAATCTGTATTTTCTCGACGGGAAGCAAATGCTATAATAAATTTTGAGGTTTTAGTTAATGCCTGGTACCTGTTTGATAAAATGTCTGTTGCATTCATGCTGATACATAGGGGTGTTCAATAGTAACATATCCTTATCATGAGTATTCACAATCTTCAATCAAGCTCAATCTGGAAGGATTTCACTGACCCGTCTACATTTTGGGCTCCTCAAGGGAAATTGGTGCATGCTTTGCCTCGGAGAAGCTCCAGTATGCCTTTGTTTTCTTTCGATGTCTTTCTGTTTACTGATCAATAACAAGTGTTGGGGGCATGCAGATTTTTAGAGTAATTGGAATGTTTGAAATGTTTTTCAGGAACTAAAAGGCTATCTATACAATGTGGGGTTCGGTTTCGCCCTTGCATTGACATACACAAGGTTTTATTCTATCTCTTGTATATAGCCTTTTACTGATAATCTTAGTAACAGAGGTCCCATTTGGTTTTTGAGATGGCCTAACTGCATGAAATTCGTAAAACAATTTTTTTTACCTAAAGTATGATTTTCAGTGGTATTGGCATTTTTAGCATACAAGGCAGTGGCGCCTATCTGACATTAGCCTTAGGACTATTGAGCCTACATATGTGTAAAAGCTCTTTCTTCAGAAATCTCAAACATCCAAACTTATATCTGTGAGATCAAAGGATTTCTATCATTAGCGATCTTGGGATTATTTAACTTGAATTATTGAATGCAATAAGTTGCCTATAACATGAAATGTCACTTTGTTATGCAGTGTTGGCATGAATTACCATGTCAAGTAATGGTCTTTTGTTGTCATCTCGAAGTTCTTGTTTTTCCTTAAACATTTTCAGGTCAAAACACTGGATAATGGTGTTTCGTGCTGGTATCCATTGTTTTTCAGGGCAAAGTGAAACAGATTGTTGGATCCACTCTTCAAGATTCCAAAGAGGGAGATTCAAGTCTTGTCACTAATTTTGAATCTGATAAATCTGCCGCGGAATATGCTAAAATGTATCAGGATGATGGTCTTACGGGTGGTCATGTAATCATGCTTGGAGCTGATCCATTAAGCAAATCAGCTGCAATTGAAGCATTACATGCATATCCTGGTAGGCATTATTGATTCTCTCGTTGAAAGATTGATCTGTTATATTCTGATGTGTTTCTTGTGTGAATTGGCTTGTTTATAAATGTAGTTCACCTTACGGAAACCTTACTGAAGAAAAAGTAGGGTGCAAATTCTTTTGTTTCTCATTGATAATCCTAAAGTAAAAACTACCCGTACTTCTTTTGGCAATACCAAATTCTAACATAAGTATCATTACTACTCCAATTTGCAAAATGCACATGCTACCAGAGAAGCTGATTTTTCCTATTTATTTATTTAATTATTTTTTTAGCGTGCAGACATGTTTGATACAATTAATAAATTGGATTTCTTTATAATTGATAGCAGTTTTTTGTCATCCTCTTTATAGACCTCATCCCTTTGCAACATGCTAGAGAAATTATTTTTAGTAATTGATATATCTCTTGTTTAGAATATTTAATTGTATTGATAATTTATGTGGAATGTTCCATTAATCTATGGTCTTCACAGTTGATAGTACATTTGAACTTACAGATTTTTCTACTACTATACTTATTGCCACGATGGAAATCATCTAGGTGGTTTGCAAGTTGGAGGTGGTATCAATACAAGTAATGCCCTAAGTTACATAGACGAAGGAGCAAGCCATGTTATTGTTACATCAGTACGTACTATTTTTTGTTACTTTCTCTCAAGCACAATGTCCTTCTAGACCAAATTTATTGCTGCCTTACCGTTTGCACTCTTTTGAATGTAAAGAATGCTGACCGAATTGTGTCTCTTTGGAAACTTATCTAATTGGCACTTTGTCATTGCAATTGCAGTATGTATTTAATGATGGACAAGTTGATTTCGAAAGGCTAAAGGAACTTGCCCATGTTGTGGGGAAACAGAGACTTGTTTTAGATCTTAGTTGCAGAAAGAAGGTACATCTCTTCAACTTGTCCCCATAATGATGCAATATCGATAATAGTCCATGTTGGGTATGGTTGGTCACTATTGGGCCAAACAAAAATCTGGTTGAGTTCGAGTACGAATGATTGTCACATCCCTATAATCAACCACACCCAAGACCACGCAAGCACGGCCCTTTTTTGTTTTTATATGTTGTCAAAAATTATTCAATCTAGTTGCATCTAGAATACGACCATTCACGTCTATCACTAGTTTGTGAAATTATTTTGTAGAAATTGTATTGGTTGATCTGATTTGTGACTCTGATAGCTCTGACAGTAACTCTCTGTACGATTGTAACATGGTTAATGTACTTGCATTAGTGACTTGAGAAGGTTTTTGCAGGAGAATAGATATGCAGTTGTGACAGATAGATGGCAGAAGTTCAGCGATGTATATCTTGATAAAGAAGTGTTGGATTTTCTTGCCAGTTATGCTGATGAGTTTCTGGTCCATGGAGTTGACGTTGAAGGCAAAAAGTACGTCTAACAACTAATATGGTTCTTACATTTTGCTTGAAAGAACTAAGTACTTATGTAATGGTCTCACCAAAGGCAATATGCATCTGTATAATCTGAATGAAACATATAAAGTTGCAGTGAAATTGAAATAGCTATATGTTCAACTGAGTAATCCACATATTTTTGTAGGTTGGGAATTGATGAAGAGCTTGTGGCTTTGCTTGGCAGGCACTCACCAGTAAGTTTTTGGCAAATCTAGTGTTGGATATCTGTTTTCCCAGTCCATATTACACCTTTCTCGTTTCTTTCAAACTGAGCTACACTAACGGAAAATACACTTCTTTTAAAGTAGGGATAGTCACAGCAAATCCCTTACTTATTGGTAATTACCTATTTGAGGTTTTATAAATCACCAAAGCACCCTTGTTAGAGTAATAAGAGTAAAATTTAATGTTTCTTATTGTTGGTAAAATTGTAATATGCTTCTGATGGGCGAAGTTATGGTAATTTCTCGAACCCCATGATATCTTTCACAATTAGGATTTCACACAGGCATGTCTATCAATTTATCCTTCAAATTATTGTGTTACGCTTCAAAGTATCCACATTTTGTGATACCTTTGCCTCATCAGATGTAGTAATAGTTTATTTTATGTGTTTGCCAGATTCCGGTGACCTATGCTGGTGGAGTGACAGTAATGGGTGATTTAGAAAGGATCAAAATAGCAGGAACGGGACGTGTAGATGTTACAGTTGGCAGTGCTTTGGATATTTTTGGTGGTAATCTATCTTACAAGGATGTAGTCACCTGGCACTCTCAGCAAGAGGCTTTGGCCGTTTGACGTTCAAAATGTATAATGTATCGAATAAATGGTATAATATACTGATGAGGAGCATTCTGAAGATTAAGATTTAAACTTTTTCGATGAATTTATTTAATTTGGAATTTCTAATACCTCATGCTGTTAAAGATTTTAAATTAATCCAATTCTTAGTTACAACTAAACTTTGCTTCATTCAGTTGTCTAATTTTTGGGTAAAAAAAATTCTGTCTTTTATCTCGTGCCTTACCCAGAAAATAGTTTAGACCATTAATCAATTGAAATGTGCCTTTGGTTCTTTTGAGGTCCAAGATGGCATATTTTGGTCAAGCCAAATTGAATGGTTATGGTGTCTACACATGTAATGCATATGATTTTTGTACTTTATGGGTCTTTCGTTAATATGGAATTCCATTTACATGGTTGTCAAACTACTTAATTATTGTGTTGTTTAATATTTATACTTTTATTCATGTTTGTTCTGATATAAACGGAAAATCTACCCATTTTAGTACAAAAATTGTTGTCTAAAATTAAGTTAAAAATTAATGTGTTGCATGGGATAATACTGTGAAAAAGAAATTTGGAGGAAAATATCAAGTAATTGAGAAAATATAAAATCATTAAAATCATAATAGTTACATTTCGCGTATTTTCTCTTCTCTCTTTTATTTTCTTCTTAACAGAATTTCAAAAATTAAGATTAGAAAGAAGAAGAAAAATGCTTCTTTCCAGCACTTCATCACTCTTCACAGCTCAAATAGTACCAGTCATCTTCCCCATAAGATCAATGGCAAGAACTGATAACAAGAGCAGAATTGGACGAACAGCATCGATTATATCACCTCTTGAAACCAGGATTTCACTTGTTCTAGCTCTTGCATCCCAAACTTCATCCCTTTCCCAGCGTCGTAAGTAATTTTTACAACTCTTTTTTTTTTTTTTTTTCCTGTTATTGAATTTCGGATTCAGTTTTATAATTTTGTGAATTGTTAGTGTTGATGGAATTGGCGACTGAGACGGTGAAATATGTGATTCCAAGTAGGAGATTTGAGAGCAGAAGTTTAGAGGAAGCATTGATGACTGGTAATACTAAATTGGGTTTTTTGTTTTCAATATTTAGGAAATATTACACATAGACCCCCACTTACTTCGTAAATACCAATAATACCCCAAAATTCTAAACACAGCTCCATTGCCATCGCTACCTGGGGTCTAATTTGTAAGATTTACATTGGGTAAAATTGTAAGTTAAATACATAGCAGGTGTAATCTTAAGAAATGACTTAACATGAGGGGATTTTATATAATTTCCAAAAAACTCTTTTTGGATGTTAAATAGGGTAGAGGTTAAGAGAGATTTTGGTACTTACACATTTAGTGAAGGGGTCTGTGTAATTTCCCCGATGATTTTTCATTAATGGGTTTAATCTATGTATGTTGCATTTTGTTTTGGTTATAAATGGAAGTACCGGATCTTGAGACGGTCGAGTTCAAGGTTCTAAGTCGGAATGACCAATACGAGATAAGAGAAGTCGAGGTATTCGTTATCTCTATTTGGTACCCTTGACTTTGAAATGGCAACATCTCTGAGCTTATGTTATGCATGTTGTCATCTTCCTTTTCTAAGTATTTGTGCAATTTATATCTGTGGGAAAAACCAGCCTTACTTTGTTGCTGAGACAACAATGCCTGGGAAGTATGGATTTGATTTCTCTGGTGCATCTCAATCCTTCAACGTGTTGGCTGAGTACTTGTTTGGTAAGGTAGTTGAAAGCTTTCAAAGATTGTAAAAATAAGAATTTACATCAAAAAATTTGTATAGGCCCACAATTGATGTTTCGTTTTTTAACTGTTTTCTTGCTTTGTTGTTCTTCATGTTGGGTTCAGAATACTAAAGAGAAGCAAATGGAGATGACTACACCAGTTTTCACTCGTAGAGTGAAAGCAGATGGAGAGAAAATGGATATGACAACCCCAGTAATAACTAGGAAAGTAAGTTTCTCATATCGTAATCGAAGTGCCTTTATATATATATATATATATATATATATATATATATATATATATATATATATCTTAATCATGATCGATCGGTTAAAATATGAAGTTCATCTTAGGTGGAAAACCAAGATAAGTGGAAAATGTCATTTGTCTTGCCCTCGAAATATGGTGCAAACTTACCATTGCCAAAAAATTCATCCGTTACTATCACAGAGGTGCCGAAAAAGCTCATCGCAGTGGTTGTATTTTCAGGTTCGTTTATCATAACATGAGATGCTTTATATGTTGTGAAAAAGGAATTGAACTTGTTATGGAAATGGTATAGTTGAACTTCTTTTTTTGGGATTTTTTTTAATCAGGTTTTGTCACCGATGAAGAAATTGAACGCCGGGAATCAGCACTGAGAAACTTACTGAATAATGACAGACAATTCCGTGTTAAAGAGGGCGCATCTGTGGAAGTTGCACAGGTATATTATATGTTGGCTAAACATTCATATAAATGAAAATTAGTTAAGGTTTGGGATCGTATAATCTTCTAATCGTCTATTAATTTTAATCATGTGCAGTACAACCCGCCATTTACACTTCCATTCAATCGTCGCAATGAAATTTCTCTTGAAGTTGAAAAGAGGCAACCATAGCTTCGGTATCAATTATGCATAAACATCTTGTATAATCATATGCCCTTTCTTGTGTTACGCATGTAAAAATACATCACACAGCTATTTTATTTGTCTATTTGTACTCCCTTTGTATTATGATACAAGTATATACTTTATTGTAGAACTGTTATATAGATTAGAAATTAATAATCATCAGATATGGTGATTTTGAAGTGCTTCACATCTACCTGCTGATTATACAGATAATTTATGTACCTGTTTTAGAAGTTCTTATTAGTGTTTATCTTTATTTTCCTTATGGAACTTGTTACATTACTGAGTTGGAAATTGAAGAAACCTTTTTAGGGCAACCTCCATATAAATTGCTTTAAGACACAAGTATTTATGTTAAACTACAAAACAGATGTGTCTTCTACATTTCTGGTATGAAATCAAAGTTGAAACCTTTTCTCTTTTAGATTACAAGCTAGAAAATTCTTGTATGCACTCAGTTTAGGACAGATCAAATCGTCTATATTATGCCACATCAGCATAGAGTATATCTATACTACTGATGTGACATAATCCAGACCCTTTGGCCTTCAACACAGAATCTATAGAAACATGATTGAAAAGCTATTAAACCAAAACTCAAGAACTAACTATTCTATTTTCAGGCACACTTTACAGGGCCCGAGAAACCATCATCTGGAAGCTATGCCAACATCTCCATCTACATCTTCAAGCTTATTTTCTTTCTGCATCTTTAAAATTATATCTTCAACTGAAACGCCCTCGTTTGCTAACATTTCCTGCAGCTCTTGTTTACTAATCACGAGCTTAATCCTCACGGGCCCTTTTGCTTGTTTGGCTTCTAATTCTATTACATCATCTGAAAATCGAACTGTCTTTTTCTTCTTGTTCTTTGTCGGTGTGACAGGTGGCACCGGTAGAGGAAGAAGATAATACAAGTGACCTCCAATCATTTCATCGTTTGGAAGCATGTGTTTCACAACAGGGAGTTTATCAGAAACTGCATGGTGAGAGTATTCTGATAAAACTTGATGAACTTTTATTGGTGATTTGTATTCGAGTATTTTTCCATCTGTTTTCATCACCCTTACGAGTTTTTTTTGAAGAACTATGCAATTTCCCATAGTATTTGTTTATATGGTGAGATAGTTTATGGCTTAGGAAGAAAAGTTTTAGAGGAATGGAAGAGTGGAAATTGGATTTGTCCAAGGTTGTTGGTGTGCTTGTGTTTAATATTTATATGGGAAGAGACATGAGGATGCCCTCATAGTTTAGGAATATTACGATAATACCGTGTGGCACTTTTAGGCCCTACCATATTGATCTAGTACTATGGTGAGTAAAATATGTGTCCAATTTTAGTTTGAATTGGTTTTGTTTGACTAAGCTAATACAGAGTGAGTGAATTATACGTAAAAAAAAAAAAAACTCGGTTTATTTTAGACTAAGTAGCAGATGAATTTTGGCAATATATGCAGATTTTGGAGTGTCAAAGACCCAAATTATAGTTTGAATCAGTTTTCTTAGCTAATATGCCCCGTGAGTTAATTTTTTGAGAAGATTTTGGAGTGTCAAAGACCCAAAATCTATAGTTATAATTGACTTGGGCCAACGAGAAAACGTGATTCTTATTTCTGAGTAAAATCGTTATGCTCTTGATTAATCATTTATTTGATTCATAAATTATGAGAATAATTATGTATATTTTCAACCATGCAACGACAATAATGAATGGAGGTTCTGTTGGTATGGTAGGTTTTCTCGGGTGGATCATCACCAAACACCATTTTAATTGGTAATTTATCAGTTAAATTTCTCCTAGTTAGTGGTTGACTATAGTGTAGAATTAAATTGGTTATAAGGTCGACTCCACTCTTGCGACATTAATTATTTTGATTAGATCCTCTCTATAAAAATGATGTTAGAGAATCTACTTTATATATTACTATTAACCTTTTGTCTCTAGCAAATTTGGAAAACGTTGATTATGAATAACTATTGTTTAAACTATTAAATTTCATCCATGTACATATATATATATATATATATATGATATATATGTACCCTTAATAACAGAGTTATTAGATTAAATTGATTCAACTCGTTCAATTTGATTGATGATATGAAGTATAGTAGGAAATTTTACATAATGGGTTGTAGAAAAATGAATAAAGATGGCAGCTAGCTACAGAAAAACACGAGCTCCCCTTTTTGACTATAGATAAATAAATACGGCATGAGTGTTATTGGGACCCAATTGGATTTGTGCAGTATAAGGCCATTGATGTATATCTCTTGGTTATTATTTAGTGGTAAGTGATGTTATCAACACGCATGCTTCATCATATATGTATAAATTTTTGGGAAAATTTTATGGCAAATTGAGTCTAATCGAGATGGTGTATTATATATTATTGAATATTAGGACAAAATTATAATTTATGATAATTATTGGATGCAGACATAAGATAGTAAAAAAAAACTTTTGGTTTAGTGGAATATAAATTTAAAAAAAAAATATATATATATATATGTAATTTTCTAGGCTGGAATGAGTAAGTTTTCCAATGAAAAAGTTATAATTTATGGGTAGTGGAGTTTGTGCTTATATTGATGGAGATGTGCAACTAGCAAAAGAATGAAAGTGCATTTCATCTCAAATTGCAGCAGGCGCACATTGTGGATATATGGAGCAGCAACAACTAGATACAAATATTTCTATTTTTTTTTATCTTCTTTAAAAATATTACAAGATATTGTGGAGCAACTTATGTTTAGCACTAGTATTATATATATGGTTGATATTTTATTAATCACCTGAGATATTTTTTTCAGATCATAATGAGACATGCTTCCCCACATCCTTGCTTCTTAATCCTATAAAGATCATTCATCATCTTTTGGTCTGATGGTGGTGCTTGTCTCAATCTTTTCTTGCCCTTTGTACTATGGAGCGCATTAAACAATCCATATCTTGTTTCTTTTTTTGCCTTGGATTTTTTTTTTACAACTGCAAATGATATAAAACTATGTGCAAAAAAGATAAAATAATAGGATTATTGGGCTTAGAATTATATATACTTTTTCGATTCTGAGTCAGCATTTCGTCAAATTACTAGATGTCTAAATTCCTCTTAAAATGTCTCGAGCTCCAAGTATCTAGATAATCTTAATAGTTAAAACACAAAAAAATTTATATAATCTCATCATAGTGACATAGGATCTTAAAAATAATCCTTATAATACTACCCTTCTCGAACCCAACATTCTCAATTGCATAAATTGGAAATATAACCCTTTTTCTAGAAGAGTAATGTTGTACTAGTCATGAGAATATCTATGTAGTCCAAGTACAAAGGTCCTATCTACAAACCCTCCAAATAATTAAATCACAAAATGCAGACTTTCGAACCAGACAAATATTCCCTTCACAACAGTCCCATCAACTTTTGCCACCCCCACACTGAGTTAATAATTAAAAAATAAAATAAAAAATTGGATTTTTTGGACCATGACTTAGGGGATCTTGGTCGGCTGACATGGCGCGGCTGATCAGGACACTTGTCTGTATTTCCTTGGCCGAGTAGAATTCTTGGTTCTTTAATTTGCCTATATATGAAGATTTTCATACTCATTTTCATGATTGCAGAAGAATTTTTGTTTGCATGCGCCCTATCTTGTAAGTTGTAACCAACATATAAATCAATTTGTATTGGTATACTTGTAAAAGTGGCACATCGAAATTATGATTATAAGCGAATTAAGTGAATTCGGAAAAAAGATTACTTGAGTTATTACTGAGCTTATTTTTGTATTTGTTGCACATAATTTACTATCTCTCATTAATTAAACTGAGTTTGAAAACTTATCGAACATTCTTTCAAGTTTTTTTTTTTTTTTTGTCTAGTAAATAAATCAAACTCAGTCGAACTCGTAGTGATTGATATCGAGCTAGGCATCAAACTCATTTTTCAACGTGGAAATGTAATTATTCAATTATTTTTGCTTTTATCATGACAAAAAGATAAATGGAAAATAAAGCCCATGATTAGGCCTATTTAGCTATATCATCTAATATTCTTGTACTATTGAAATGGGCCTAATTAATTTTCACCCAAATGATATATGCCAACAATGGCCCGGTATACCAGTAATCTTATTTTTAGGCCCAGTTCTTTACTAAATATCTGTGGAAACTAAAACGGGCCGAATCAAGACATCGATTGATCTCTTATTTATATGGGCCGGCCCATTTGATTGCGCCCAAAGTCCAATTGGGCCTGGTATCTAAACTACAATTTTCTTATATTTCGAGAGAGAGAGACGAGAGAGAGAGAGAGATGGAGGGAGATGCATGCATTTCAGCTCCATCCGTTCAAATCCAGCTGCTTGCAACTGGAATCACCATCATTTTCATCGTCGTAGTTCAGATCCAGTGTCGTCGAAAAGAATGGTAATTTCTTCTGCTTCTCAAGCTTCGTTGCATCATTTCTATGCGTTTTGTCGTTAAGAAAATCGACTCCTTCAAGTCCAATGCTCATTGATAAATTGCTTCGGTTGTTTTCTGTCGAAAATGCTGTCTCCGAATACTCATTTTCCATGGAAAAGTAATTTCTGCTCTCTTTGATGTCTCCAGGCCATCTATCTTGTGTTTTCTGTAACTTAATTTCATTTTCGTTGTCTCTTGGCTCAGTAGTTGCTCTGAAATTTATAGATTTTAAGTCGATTAGACTGTTGTATAGTTCTTGTTCTCTAAAAGAGCCTTCACGTGAGGTTAAACAGCTTTTGAGCGAACAGTCTATTGGCTCATTTGTTTGTGTTTGCTGAAGGCACAAATCTGAAAATTCTTTGATTCCTGGAAATGCAGAATTTAGGCTTTGTGTGGATACTTTGGACACTAAATCAGATAAATGAACCTTTGCAGCCTCTAGGTTCATTGTTCCTAAATTCTGTCTTCCAATTGTTTCTTGCGCTTTTTCTAGTACACCCTGCAGATATTTGCCTTGAGACTCTATTCGAAGCTGCAAATGCCGTTGTACCTATGCAAAAGTAAATCTTGTTATATCGACAATTTTAAAATTACGATGATGAAAACTTAGAATTGACAAATAATATTATATATCAATGTACATGATCACAGTTAGGACTTGTAATGTTCACTCGGAATGGAAAATTTCTTCTGTTGTATACCTCGAGCTGTTCATTTAGCCTCCGCTGCACTTCAATTTGCATCTGTATTGCTTCACCTAAATGTATGTTTCTGGAATAAGGTTTTGTAGTTACAAAAGATCAGTTGAATCTTTCAAAAAACACATGAAATAACAGGAAAAATCACGTGTTTTAAGGCTTTCTAGTGCATACTTAGTTGTTTGGCCTGTTGCAGTGTTTTGGTTGCTTGGTTGAGTTCCATTTGCCAGAGGTGTTCTATCTCCTGTGGCTGCAATAATTCTTAACCGGGTAAGCAATATTATAGTGTAATATAACTAAAACTAGTTCCTGGAAATGAAAAAATTCCTTACCAGCTTTGTTGCTCCCACTATTTGCTTGTCCATGGAGGTTTTTACTGAGCCTGTATTTCTGTCAGCAGATAATAAGAAAATCTGAGCTCCTAAAGAAAAATTCTGGAATTTGAATTAAAAATGTGTGGTGAAATTGAAGAATTATTGAAATGGTAAAATCTCAAGTCTCCAGTGGAAATTGAATATTTACCTGAAGGTGACTCTTTAAGTGGTATAAGGTTAGTCCTTGAATTCCCATAAGTTTCAAGACTGATTTTGGAGTAGCTTCTGCAACAAAAGGAATTACATGTGAATTATTGGAGTTGTATTTGCTTTTCAACTTTTTTTTTTTTGAAGTTACATTATACTTACTCTCTGCTCCACCCAATTGATTTACTGCTTCTATGAACCGTTCATGGAGGTCTGGTGTCCATTTCAGTCTCGGCTTAGCATCGGTCGAGAGTACTAGTCCCGAATCTCCATTGTTATTTGCACCTCGAAGAAACAAATGCCTTTCAGGTGCAATAGACAATGAAGAAGATTGAATGTTCTTTCCTTGGTGGTGATGATGATGATACATTTTTCTTGTCTTCAATATCAGAATCCGATATTATAACATATTACAAGTGATAGATAACAATGAATTATATGAATCAACAATTATACCTGAAAATAACTAATTGTTTGCTCAAATCCCCTTTATGCCAATCTGCTTTCACCTCAAATACAAGTTATTATTGTGCTATATGCTGCATGTAGACTACAGCTTCAATTTGTTATTCTTTTTCTCGACCAATTTTCACGTATTAATGTTATCTTCGGGGATGTCTTATAAGCATTTGAAAAGAGAGAGATAGAGAGAGAGAGAGAAGAATAGAATGTTGGAAAGGGCCAACAGAACATGAGATCCAATCCCATCTTCAGGATGTCTTTCCTTTTTCGCGCATCTGTGGGGTCCCCTCTTGCAACTTACCTTTCTATTCTCGGACAGCTGCTGCTGCCCATATAAAATTCGCCTTCACTGTAACTTTCTTGCAAAAAACCTAAACAACTTACAATCGGTACAAAGAATAGATCCCAACTGAGTCCTTCTTTTTTAGTGTCATTTGCAAAGTTATAGGAACCTTATTCTTGGAATTGAGATGTCGAATATTTTTTCTTTAGTTTTCTTTTCCTTGTGATGTGGATTGGAGGAATCCACTATCTATGATGTTCTGAAAACCTCAAAGTAAACCTTTTTCACTCTATTGAATAAAGCATAATTAATACAAATTGAGTGAAAAATAACAAGCTTCAACCAGAAGATGGCCATTTTCTTGTTGTTTATGGATTTCCTATTTTCAGTGCAATCTCGTAATATTTCGGCTAATGACAACTTTTTTAGTAAAATTATTAAGTAAATGTTTGCTCTAATTTGACTTACCATCGACTTGAGATTAAAATATTTATGATATAATGCGAAGTAAATAATATTCCTCTCTCCCCTGAAAGATGTCTGTGCATCAGTTCCAATCAAGCTTTTGAGGAAAGATAATTTGATTCTGATATCTTTAGATATTATATGCAGTTTGGAGGAATCTTTATGTAAAAGTCATAAAGCAAATTCCTGGACAGTTTTTCTGGCATGTGGATAGGAATGAATTCAAGAGGGGGAGCTCTGTGTCGTTCTTCTAATTCATCACCCTATTACTTAAATCACTCTGTTGAGGACTCTTGCATGTTAGAAAACGACTTTATTTCTCATTTATTTATTTGTTTATGTGTGTGTGTGTTGTGTTTATTTTATCTGTTCAATCCAGTTGAGTGAAATTAAGGATTGTTTCCTCGTCTCCAAGAAACTTGTCACTTTGTGGGGTTGATGTACCTAATCCCCCATCCTCGTCCCCCCTCCCCCCCCCCCAAAAAAAAAAATGGTAAAAGTGCTTGACTGGTTAAGTTGGAACTGATCAATACTATTTGCTTGCCCGTTTCTGTTTATTCTTTTACATGTAATTAATTGACTTTCAAATGACTTTTCCAGTATGTTACATTAAAATGGAGTTAAGAGTTGCCTTTAGTTGATGTTGCCATAAAAGCCACAAACTGATGATCTCTGTTAGATTCTAGGATTTACCATCGGAATATTTTAAAGTTGTTTTGAATGTAGTTATTTCCACATTAGAGAACCTTACCACCATTTGCAAATTAATCTACGAACTTTTTCTATCATTAGCTAGAACTAATATAGATTCCTGATTGGCTGCGTCTGGTTGACTGACATGATTTTACTGGGTGAACGACCAGTGAATGCTATTTCATGCAGCAAATATAATGAAGGTGGGCCCTGCCCTGAAGAAAAGTGAGATTCTTGCGGATGGATTTTGAGAATCTTAACTCTAATTAAAATGGATGGGCCGTATTCTCATGTCAAGAATTTCTGCTTTCTTTTTTATTCAAGGCCACAAAACATGGATTCCATGAACTTTCACTTTCTTTCTTTATCGTCTTGGCTTAACAGTTAACAGAGTTTCAAATACACGTTATCTGGCATATTCAAAGATTTGTCCTTCCAAGTACCATCCTTTAGAGTGCATGTGTGTGTATTTAGATATACATATATTACATGTGCATGCTAGGATCAAGTTAATCAAATTTAGCAGGTTCAATGAATTCTGGAAGTATTAATATTCAAGTACATTATGGATGAGTATTATGAAGGGACTTTATTCTAGTTTTTCTTTAAGTTGATTATTACAGTGGGATTAGGATGCTAACCCATAAAGTATCAAATCATGCATGTTTCAAATCCATAATTGTAGTTCAGATCTTTTGCTTAAATATGGTATTTCGTTTTACATTATAGAATATAAAGGCATAACAAATGTGTTTTAAGGGAATGAGCTAATTGATAGGAAGAGCAAATAGATATTGATCTTGGTTCTGTAATGTGGAATAAAATATAAAATATCGAATTTCTATTGATTTCCAATGACTATATGAGTTTGGTTATTGATATATTATGGTTATTTCATCCTAATTTTAGTGGATGTTATCCATCAGATTGTCCAGTAATATGTACTTACGCTAGCCATATTAATTATGCTGGATTTCTTCATTTTGAGGAAAAGAAGGTAAAGAATAAAAAAATGCCTAGTTTATATAGTAAAATCTTGAGCACTCCAGCTCTTACAGAAATTTGCTTCTCAGTTCCATCCAAGTCCATTCAAATCAAACTGCTTGCAACTTGAATCAGCATCATTCTCGTCATCTGCATTAAGGTCCAATTTCGAAAAGAAAGGCTGATTCAACTGATCAGATGACGTCTTTTGCTTCTCCAGCTTCATTAAATCATTTCTACCTAATTCTTTATTACTAATTTCTGTCCCCTGAAGTCCAATGCTCATTGATAAGTTGCTTTGGTTGAATGCTTTATCCACATTCTCATTTTCCATGGAAAAATAATTTCTCCTCTCTTTTAGATCTTCAGGCCATCTGAGTTCAGTTTTCCGCAGCCCGATTTCGTTTTCTTTATCGTTATCCCTTGGTTCTGTAGGTGCTCTGAAATTTATAGACTTTAAGCCCATAAGACTGTTGTGCAGTTCTTGTTCCCTGAAAAAGCCTTCACATGAGGTCAAGCAGCTTTCAGTTGAGCAATCTGTTGTCTGATTTTTATGTGTTTGGTGGAGGCATGAATCTGAAAATTCTTTCATTCCTGGAAATGCAGAATTTAGGCATTGGGTGGATACTTTAGACACCAAATCCGATAACTGAACCTTGGCAGCCTCTAGATTAATTGTTCCTAAATTCTGTCTTCCAATTGTTTCTTGTGCTTTCTCTAATACACCCTGCAAATATTTTCCTTGGGCCTCTATTCGCAGCTGCAAATGCCGTTGCACCTATGCAAACCGTAAATCTTATTATATAGATAGTTTAAAAATGACTCAAACAAAATTCTTTAATCATTGATATTAGTTTTCAATGTACATGACCACAATTAGGATTTGTAATTTTCTCACTGAAAAAGATATTTTTTTTGTGCTTACCTCAAGCTGTTCGTGTAGCCTTCGTTGCACTTCAATTTGCATCTGTATTGCTTCGCCCAAGTGTATGTTTCTGACATTACAGCAAGGTCAGTTGAGTGTTTTAATTAACACATGAATAACTTATCTCAAGTCTTTTAGTGCATACTTAGTTGTTTGGCCGGTTGCCATGCTTTGATTGCTCGGATGAGTTCCGTTAGCCCCAGGAGCTTTATCAGCTGTATCTGCGACCAAGTTTTAAGCCAGTAAGCAACATATACCTCTTTCTGGTAAGTATAATACATAACCTATGATCCCTGAAATTATGCAATTTCTTACCAGCTTTGTTGCTCGCACTGTTAGCTTGACCATGGAGGCTTTTACTAAGCCTGTATTTCTGCCGAAAGAAATAAGAAAAATGAGACCACCATCTCCCTGACACATGTCAGATTTTTTTAATTCTGATTAGTGCTTTACTTCTTCGATTATTTGGTTCAATATTTTAAATAAATTTTATGGAATTTGAAGTTAAAAATGTGTGATGTAATTCAAGTGTGTAAAATATTAAGTTTCCAGGGGGAATTGAGAATTTACCTGAAGGTGACTCTTTAAGTGGTATAAAGTTAGTCCTTGAATTCCCATAAGTTTCAAGACTGATTTTGGAGTCGCTTCTGCAACAAAATGTGTTAGATGTCATATTTGCTTCTCAAGTCCCTTTAAAATAAGTTATATGATACTTACTCTCTGCTCCACCCAACTGATTTACTGCTTCTATGAACCGTTCATGGAGGTCAGGTGTCCATTTGAGTCTCGGCTTCGCATCAGTCGAGAGTACAAGTCCGGATTCTCCATTGCTATTCATACCTCGAAGAAACAAGTGCCTTTCAGGTTGTACAGACATTCTAGGAGAAGATTGAATGTTCTTTCCTTGATTGTGAAGATGATACATTCTCTTGTCTTCAATACGATAAATGAAATAATCAGCATCACATTAAAAGTGAAAGGAAATGATGATTTAATAATATGAAGCAACAATTGTACCTGAAAATTATTTAATTTCCTGATCAAATCTTCTTTGTTGCCTCTGTCTTCAACCTTTAATTCAACTTATGAGTGTGCTATATTCTGCATGTAAACTACAACTCTTATTTGTTATTCTTTTTCTAAACCAAATTTCACTTATTAATGTTGTCTTCAGGGATGCCTTATATAAGCACATGAAAAGAGAGAAGAATAGAATCTTGAACAGGCCAAGGGAACATGAGATCCAATCCCATCTCCAGGTTGTTTTTCCCATTTTCACTCATCTGTGGGGTCTCTTGCTAAAATTACATCTCTATTCTCTAACAGCTGTGATAGCCCTTATAAAATTCCTATTCACTGTAACTTCTTGCAAAAAAATCTTAAACACCTTACAATAGGTATATAGAATAGGTCCCAACTCAGTTTTTCTTTTTTGGTTTAATGTGCAAAGTTATCGGAACCTTATTCTTGGAATGAAATTGTGGAATTTTTTTCTTTTAATTTCTATTCCTTGTGATTTAGACTGTAGGAATCCACTATCTATGATTTTCTGAAAACCTCAAAGCTAAATCTTTTTCACCAGGAAGATTCTGTTGACTAAAGCATCAACTTAGCATTAGAAATTATAACACATATACTTGATTGCCACTTGTTTTTAGTGTTAGTGCATTTTCTATTTAATGTGACAATATATCACCGCATGACATCTCTTTTGGTAAACTTAATTCATTAAAAAATTGTCTTTATTTTTGACTTACCATTGTTTGGTACTGAAGTTAATCTAAATCTGATGTGAAGTAAATAATATTCTTCTTCTTTTAACGCTATTTATGCATCAATTCCAGTCAAGCTTTTATGGAAAGATCACTTGATTCTGTTATCTTTGGATATTATATGCAGTTAGAAAGAATCTTTGGAAAAATCTTTATGTAAAAGTCATAAAGCAAAATTCCTTGACAGATTTGATGGACTGTGGATAGGAATGAATTCAAGACGGGGAGATAAGTGTCGTTCTTCATGCTACACCACGCTATTGCTGCAGATGCTGCTTAAATCTCTCCGTTAGTGGCCTCTTTGCATGTAAGAAAACGAATTACATTTCTTATTGTATTATTTATTTATTTTTGTGTGCGTCTTGTGTGCTTTATTTGTCTTTTGAATCCAGTTGAGTTAAATGAAGGGATTTCTCCTTTATTCCTTCTCTGCATGTGGGGTTTGTGGGTTTGTCTATTTATTTATTTTAACAGAAAATATTACGTAGCTGAACGACCATTTAAGTTAAGCTAGATTTGATTAATACTAATTGCTTGCCCATTTCTGCTAATTTCTTTTACATATATAAACTAGCTAGTTCCAAAAAAATGGACCAGAAAGCATATATCCAAGAAGAACCCTCAAATTATCTTTCCTGTAATGGTACATCTAAAAGTAGTTAAGAGTTGTCTTTACTTGATGTTGCCATAAAAGCCACAAAATTATCTTCTTTCTTAGATTCTTGACTTTCTACCATTGCAATATTGTAAGGAAAGAGACAACATGGGTTGTTATTCTTTCTTGTACTTAAACAACATATTTTCTCATAAAAGAACCTTATTCACAATTTGAGAATAAATTTGTGAGCATTTCCAATGATTAGTTAGAACTAATGTAGCATTCTGATTGGTGGGTTACGACCCGATGACTAGGCGCGATTTCATTGGCTGAAAAATGAGGAAAGATGATAGACATTATCAGGGAATGGTATTGAATTCCATGCAGGAAAGAAGTGAGATTCTGAGGAATTGGAATATGAGAATCTTAACTCAAAGTAAAGCTGATAAGCCGTATTCTCAAGTCAAGAATTATTTGGTTATTCTTTTGTAATGGAGACCACAAAAAATGGGTTCGATAAACTTTCCACTTTTCTTCTTTATCTGCTCTTTGCTTGGATTAACAGAGTTTTTAAGATGCCCCTCATAATCACAACATTTGTCCTCCTAAAGTACTGTCCTTGTAGCCAATATATTTGCTATTCTTTGATTATTGCGGGTTAAATATTCTGTTTCAAATATGTGTTTCGAAACCTCTATTCCATTATATTAGATTTTTGGCATGTGTAATTTATACATGGGCTTATTAAGATATGTTTGAAATATGTAAATATTTTGACACATTTTAAAATCTTAAGAGTGGAATAGGAGATGAAATACAAAATTGGAATAGAAAATTCAGACCCACTTCTGATTTTTCTTTTCTTTCACACATTATATATTTTGCATGGTAAAATCAAGTTACTCAAATGGCTTGATGTGGCTATATAGATCAGTTATTCAGTTGTGATGAATTCTAGAAGTATGAATATTTTTTCAGTACATTACGGATGTGCCTATAATGAAGTGAATTTTATTTTTTTGGATTATTTTAATTCCCTGGAAGTTGATTATAATTATTTAGACTATAACTCACAGTTGCAGGCCAGTTGCTAGTAACAACATGGACGTGCATATAAAAAACTTTGTGCGTAAAATTCATGCAAGGCCTTTGAACAAGTTAAAGGGGCAGGGTTTTATACATGGAAGCATTTATTCGGATTTGAATGCAAATTGAGTTCTAATGTTCGGAACCAAATATTTTTCAATAAAGTTGAGATATTTTGTTGGCCCTCAAACTTTGAAGGGCATATACTCATATTCAAGTTTGTTTACTTGAATGAAAATATCATTATCCACTTACCAAATAAATAATGGAAACATCATTTTCCATATTATTAGCTTCTGTCGTTGAAAAGCATGATGTCTTTATCAAGTAAATAGCATTACATGGAAATTAATATCGGACCTGATTCAATTGAATTATAAAGTGTAAATCGAAAAAGGAGTAACATGATAAGTGTAAATGTGTAATTCACTTCTCTTATTATCAAGTTAGAATCTTCTTTTCAAATAATGACTGAGCTGGTTTATTTATTGATGAAGTAAAACTATTAACAGATTCACTCGAAAATAAATAGCAGTACCCAGGTTGGGCCGTGCAAAGATCTTAAGATAGTGGGCTTGGCCCATCAAATCCATTACCTATTTGAATTTAGGTAATACAGGCTCATGCATGGCCCAAAATATTGACTAAATTGAAAAAGGAAATTTTATCTTAATTTTGTTTTGGCTACAAAAAATAAAAATTTCTTTTGGGGAACTTAATAAAACAATAAATTAGGGAATGTTTTGAAATCGACATTATCCTGGTACATATAATTTTTCTTATTGAAAACCATAGATTAAGTTACAACTTCAATTAATGTTGATGAGATATAACCTTTCTCAAAGGACATAATTTAATGAAGTTCCAATAAATTATATGTAACGAAAAATATACTTCAATTAATTAAACACCACAAAGAAGCTGATTCCAAAAGAACAATGAGACATGCATTGTTCAGTTTTTCAATCACATTTCTATTTTTCAACTCAGATGCTATTTCTACACATAGTACGTATTATTTTTCCATATTTGGTCAATTTTTTTTTATATCTACATCTTAAATTTTACTAATTTATGACTTTTTTGAGAACCCTTTTTTTGCCTGCAGATTCTGGTGAACCCCTACAATTCACTTACTTTGGAGCCAAATGTCCTAACAAATGGGGAAGCCTAAACCCGAATTTCTCCACATGCGCAAACGGAAAATCGCAATCGCCAATAAATATATTGGAAGCCAAAGTCGTGCTTAACAATAGCTTGAAGCCCTTGATCAGGAAATACGACTCTTCAAATGTCACTTTATTCAACCACAAGTTCTCTCTTGGGGTTAGTCTTCTATATATATATATATAACTTCGATTTTTCGACTCATAGTTAGTCGATATTTTGATATCAGATTATAAAATTAATATTGTTGGTGCAGTTGCATTACCCAAAACATTCAGGAGGGCTCATTTTAGATGGCAAAATGTATAACTTGGAGCAAGTACATTGGCACACTCCTTCGGAGCACATGATTAATGGAATTCGGTATATATGATATATATATATATATATATATATACTTTATTCTGACATTTTATAATCTCTCAAACATCTTATAAACAAGGTATTTTAATGAAGAAAAATCGATAATTACTACAGATATGCTGCAGAGCTTCATTTAGTGCACGTATCTGATGATAAAAACGTTTCGGTAGTTGCAGTTCTTTTCAGATATGGACAACCCGATTCACTTGTTGCTAAGGTAAAGTTCAATCTAAAGAACACGAAAGAGAATGAAGCATATTTCGTTTCACTTTTTTTGACGTTTTTTTTTGGTGTTTACAGATACAAAACAAATTGAGCGAAATTCACGAGGAAGCCCTTATTACAATAGGGTCATTCCATTCCAAAGAATTGAGTGAAAAAACCCGTAAATATTACAGATATGTTGGCTCGTTTACCACTCCTCCTTGCACCGAGAATGTCGTTTGGCATGTCCTTGGCAAGGTAAAAAAAAAAAAAAGGACGACAATTTCTAACATGAGCTTACATATATATATATATATATATATATATATATATATATATATAAGGTGACTTGATATTATATGATGCCAAAAATTTGAAATATTATATGCATAGGTGAGATCAATATCTAGAGAACAAGTAGAGGCCCTCAAGGCTCCACTCGATAAGAGATGCAAGAACAACGCAAGGCCTTGCCAGCCAATAAATGGACGACATGTGGAGATATACGAAGATACGCCAATTGCTAATCGCGATCAATTATACCCTACAAATAGATGCAAATGAAAAATCACCAATATATATTGTTAAATACAAATGAAAGATTAGCATGTATCCATCACCATTTTTTTACTAGAGAAAATCAATACATAGATATAGAGATAACTTGTAAGTCCAAATTTTGTCTATGATGAATACCATTTTACCTACTCTTACATTAACATGTTTCTTGTTCTAGAAGTTCAAAATGTTTACATTATTGATCATGAATTTTGGTGGAGTTGTTAGGGGTCCCAACTTTGTGCTCAATATAAAATTGATTTATATGTATTATTATGTAAGATAAGTTCAAAAAAAAATGCAAATTATAATATCTATAATGTCTTTCATCGAGTTATAGATACATACGTGGGCTCAGCTCATACACACAGAAGGTGTTAATATATTGAAATTGGACTTTGACTTTCGGGTCCTGAGAGTATACCAAGAATATGACTCACTAATATACGAAGATATAAATACAAATCGACAAATAAAGAGTTGAGATGCATAAAAACACACACAAAAAGTTGAGCGTACGTGGCATATAAAGTTCCAAAGCACTAGTAGATGGTGAGACCCCAGTTTGCATAATCAATCACCAAGTTGCTGTTTGTCATTCACAAACAACCACATTATAATTATATATAAATTATAAATCACATATTTGAAGTTTATATAAACAATCATTCATCTATCTATCTACATATAAATATATAGAAACACATTCTAACAGAACTATCTATATTCATGTCTGCTCATATGGCTTTCTTCATTCTTACAACCACTCTGCTGCTGATTGTTACCTCACACGCTTTTACCACACTTCGTACGTTTATTCCTTAAACTTTATCATTAACTGTTTAATCTCTTCTATATATATAGATAATTGTGATTTGTGATTAATTTTCAGAAGTCGATAATGACAAGCCCCTGGTGTTCACTTACTCGGGATCAACGGGGCCGGATAAATGGGCAAGCCTGAGTCCAGATTTCTCACTATGTGCAACTGGGAAATCTCAATCACCAATCGATATTGTTACTAATAAAGCTGTGGTGAATAATAACTTAAATCCCTTAATCAGAGAATACAAAGCTGTAAATGTTACTTTGGTCAACAATAAGTTCACTGTTGCTGTAAGTTGTTTTCTTCCTTTTCAATCTCTTAAGCCCTTGATAATTAAGTAGTTTTATGTCTCTTACAAAATTGTACATATTTTTTTTGTAATGCAGATAAATTACCCTGATCATACCGGAGAAATAACTGTCGATAACAAGCAGTATAAACTGAAGCAAATGCACTGGCATTCTCCTTCTGAGCACAGAATTAACGGGATTCGGTATTATTATTACAATATTATTATTAGCAATTCATTATCAATAATACAATATTCACGGGTTTATATTATTCAATAGTAGAAAATGAATATTTTCTCGATTTTATTACAGATTTGCTGCCGAGCTTCATATGGTGCATGTTGCAGATGACGGTAAAATCGCAGTAGTGGGAACCCTTTTCAAATCCGGCCACCCTGATCCACTTCTTCAACAGGTTTCATCAAATTTAACCAAAAATATTAGTAAAAAAAATAAAAAATTGGCTTTTTTGGTATATATATTGTACATATTTTGAGTTTTGAAATAGTTGATGATTTGTTTGTAGATACAAGGCAAACTGAATGAACTTGCTTATGAGGTTAAAAGTCACGATTCGAGCCCAATCGAACTTGGAGTTTTTCATCCTATAGAACTGAGAAAAACTCCTAAAAAGTATTACAAATATTTGGGCTCTTTTAGTGCTCCTCCTTGCACTGAGAATGTTATCTACCTCATACTTGGAGATGTAAGAAAATTAACCCTTTTGTTTGTGTTTATAATTAATGATTTTATATATTTTGGATGAATTTTGTACTTAGTTACAAGTGATTATTAATATAGGTGAGATCAATATCTAAAGACCAAGTGGAGGCTCTAAAGGCTCCTCTGGATATAGGATGCAAGTATAATGCCAGGCCATGTCAACCAATCAACGAGCGACACGTGGAGGCATATGGGAATTGAGGAACAATTAGAGGAGGGATTAATGCATATAATGATGTAATTAGTGCCTTAATCACTAAGATGTTAAGAGTGTGCTCTCGCTTATCAACTATTTATCGAGCTTTAGAACGAAATTTATCATGCATATATTTTTGTGTGTGAATATCATATAGAATGAATTGGTGAATGATCCAATGTTATGGAGTAAAAAAGAATTTTTTTTAGAGCATCTCCAATGGAGATCTGGAGATCTCTAAAATAGCGAAAGTTTTTCACCATTTTAGTGACTGCTATAGTAATTCTGCTCCAATGTATAACTCTATATCTCACTCTAAAAGTATATTCCACAGAATATTCCTTTTTAACCCCATTTACTATTATTTCTTATATTTTACAAATAACGCCCTACATTTAATTCTTTATTACATATTCATCCAAGTTAATATTTTTTTTATATTTTATAAACTTATAAAATTATACAATGATTATTTAATAATAATAATTGACAAAAATCTTGATAGGATTTGACAAAAATCTTGATTTGACAAAAATCTTGATACGATTTGACAAAAATCTTGTTAAAGAAGTGCATTGAATCGACTATAGTGCGCTTCGCAGAGTTAGTCGGGGGTCTCGCTGACCTAAACCCTAAACCCGACGGTATGCATGGATTACTAATGGAACTTGGATTTAGACTTGTGTCTCTTATTTACGTTTTCAGTTCCTTTCTTTGATTGCTCTAATTAATTAGTTATTACCTATTTCATGTAATATATCCATGTTTCAATTAATATTTTTATATATTTTAATTTATATTTAATATTATATAATCAAATATAAAAATAACATATATAATAAAAATAACATATATCTAATCGTAACATTTATAAAATTTAGGGGCTTAATTGTAAATGGACCAAATTGTACTAAATCATAAATATATATACTAAATTAAAACAAAAAAAAATAAAAACAAATAAAAAAAAATTAAAAATCCCACGGCAAATTTGCCGTGGGGCCCCCCCTGTTTTGCCGTTCCATTGGAGCAGCATTTTGGCCCACCAACGCCAAAATGCCGCTCCATTGGAGATGGCCTAAAATATAAAAATACTCATTGCTCCCTGAAATATGACTTATTGGCAAAATGAACCCTAACCCAATTTGAAAAAAGTTGACAAATATGTATGAAAAATCAAGTGGGGTTGTGACTTGTTTGGAGATGAGACAAATGGACATCAAATATACTTGTGATCGTTGTGACCTAAAAATGAATATGGTAAATATGATATAGCAATAGTGGTGGGGCCCATAATCAAGAGTCAATTAAGGTGGCTCATTGAAAAATATCCCACCAATGCCAACAAAATAGTTAAACCTATAAACTCCACTCGCCAATTCTGTCAAACAAAATTCTAGTGGGGTTAATTTTTTCTTGAAATTCTCGTTGTATCCTTTCATTTATTAGAAATAGGTTACTATATATTTAAAATATGGATCATTGAATTTTAGACAAACATTAGAACTTATACAAATTATTTAAAATAAGTTGTATACTTTTATTGAGTGAGTAATTTTTTAAAATCTTTTTTCTGTATAGATTATTTCTTTAATTCTGTGTTCTACTATTGTCATTTCTATAACTACTAGGTAAATTAACTTAAATGTCAAACGTTTGTGTGATTTACTAAGTAGTAACTTGTGACCACTATAGGCGGGGCCATAATGTCAAACGCTCGAATATAATATTGTAACTTCATCTCCAAACCACGACTTATAGTGCCACTCCTACTTAATCACGCACTTAATGCATGAAAATATACTACAACTTTTTTTTCAAGATTTCTAAGGATAGCAACTAAAAACCTAACGCAAAGATCAAGACAAAAAATATAAAATATCTTGCCCGGTTAACATATAACAAATGTTATAGTACTTATCTTTTTCTCTAACATATTAATTAAATAAAAAAATATACTTCATTTAAACGCTTAAATTAAAAAAAAAATCTCAAAAATATTAGAAAATATATAAAATTACAGACAAGGAGTCAAGTCGTGCTGGCAAATGGCAATTGCTTACACGATTAAACGCTTTACATTATTGGCTGTCATTTTCTGCATTCCAATTAAGTCATTTAAGTCAACAAAATCTCCCTAATTTCCCTTAAATTAATCATTAAAAAAGAGAGAAAAAATTGTTAATGACAGTTTATTTCCACATTCCACAAAACGTGAAAGCAATTCATGTGCGTCAGATTGGACTATTCTTTGTTGACGGAACAAGCAAGCTAGGTTTTGATCTCTATTTATTATGCCACCCCCTAATTATTTATTTAGAACCACATTACATTTAATTAGTAAATGCCCTCTACTTGGTACCATATGTTATTTATCAATTAATGTCAGTTTTCACTATGTTTTTAGTTAAATTGCGAAATAATTAGTATCTAAAAAATCAAGGGAAGATATTCATGGAGCAAAAACGGGGATTAACGAGTGACATGACATCAAATACTTGTTCGAAAAATTGCAATCATGAATTCATAAATTTAGCTAGCTAGCTAGGAAAAGAAACAACACACGAAATCCAATATTTTCTACTGTATAATAAGCAAAAGAATTTACAATATTTACACTATCACACGTATCATGGCAAAAATATGCAGATCAAATCAAGAAAAAGAAAAGGAAAATAGAAAAAAAAAAAACACTAAAAAGGATAAATGTGAAAAATCTGCCATGAAAATCAACGACGAAAATGGCGTTAATTTTCAACCACCATATGAGACTTTGAGGCGCCTTTGTGCTTTCAACTTTGCAAAATCTATATTAGACCAAACCTAAAGTGTATCTCTTTCACACAGTAAAATGTATTATTGTGTGTTTCCACCCCATAATACACCATTTAAACCGGACCGGTCTAATATAGAATTACCACTTTGACTGAAAATCCTCAGCATCCCACGACCCAGACTGCCGGCCCGACACAAACCGTTTCATCCCTCCCAAACCGGGTGGCTCAGGTACCGGTTCATAACTAATTGGAATTTCTCGAACTTTAACACTCACACTCCGAATCGGTACAATAATCACCGGTTCATCCATCACAACTTTCCTACTCCCAGACCGGGACGTCTTCTTATGACCCTTCTTGGACCGGAACATACTCAAGACCCTCGAATAAAGACCGGTTTTTTGCTTCTCACCATCGGTTTTCGATTTATCCACCAGTTTTTCGCTCCGTTTAATTGAATTTGACCGGCGCCGTGATCTCTTTGACCTGACTCTCCCCATGCATGAAACCTTGGGCGAACCCGGTTCAGTAGCTTGAGCCGTTGACTTTCCTATCGAACCGGTTCGTTTTGGAAATAGCCTTATATTGGCCGGTTTACATGTCCTACGTTTAGAATCAGCAAAAGTGGCCTTTTGGGACTTGGGCAATCCGATTATGGATGCCTTAGACTTCAAGTTAACGGAGAACCGTTGAGAATTTGAAGTGGAACTGGGGTTTGTGTGTGGGCCGTTGTTCAAGTTTGTAGAATTTGAGATGCCTTTGGTTGATTCTTTTCTTTCGAAAAAAGCGTTGCGATCGAACCAGTCGATTTCTGCGTCCTTCGATAGCCAGAAAGATTCCGGCGGAAAATCCGGCGGCACATCGTGATCAGCGTACTTAGTGACGTCATTTTCCGTTGGGTCATCGTCAGCGTTGCCGTCGTCCGGCGGTGCTTCGCATGCGATTTTGCGGTCGTTGCCTCCGGTAGGGATAGATGAGGCTAGGGTTTCAAGATCGAGTTGAGGCATTATTATTAGAGATTTAAGAAGAGAGAAAAACGAAAGTCTTTTAGAGAGAGAAATGAGAGAGTTTTAGAGAGAGAGAGAGGGAGTTTGGCCAGTTATGGTGGGAAATGGGAGAAGTTTATAAGTCTGCGTGTGGAAAGTTAACAATATTTAAATAGTATTTTTTTTGTGAAATAAACGCAATATTTAAGGGACATTTAAATAAGCACATATGTGATTATTTTAATTTAGATAAATATAATTATTAATATTAATTGATAATATTTAAAAATTCAAATGCAAGATTAAGTAGTTTTTTGATAAATTAAATTTAAATAAAAACATCAATAATTATTTCTCTTATCAATCAATTTATTTCTTTTATATTCGTTTTATTCAGTTTATCAATATGTAATATTACTTTTTAAATTAAAATAATATGATTAATTAGATATATATGAATTTTTTTTTCGATGATAAGAATTTTTTTAATTTTGCATGTTATAAATATATAAATAATGCGATATATTTGACCATTTTTATGTGCTTCATAATAAGTATCCCTTACTACACCACAAGTTCCGAAATATTTAAATAAAACTAGAATTTGAGCATAGTAATTTTCCTCCTCTTTCTTCTAATTTTTTATTTTGTTTAAATCTTGTTCTATTTTAATATTGGTCGATTTGGTGGATAATTTCAACTGTTTGACTGCTGATTTAATTTAATTTAATTTGGCACTGCTAATCTTTTTTTAAATGCATCTTTGTTCTAGAAAATGGGTAGAAGGTTTATTTTAAACACCCATTGTTTAATCGATTTTAAATATATGCCATAAGTGTTAATATTTAAGCAAGCACTGTCCAAATTAAATTTGTTGTGCTCTAAACAATATAACCAAGTAGATAAGTATATATTACTTTTCAAAGCCCTCCAATGGATAATTGAGCTATAAATATTATTATGCTAATTAATTAATTAATTTTTATCAACTAATTGAGTCGGTAGAACATTATCATATTAATGCATGACGCGGTTTAGGTGTGTGACAATAGAAGTGGGTAGATTATTATTATTATTATTCAAGAGCCAGCTAGCTAACCCTTTCTTTTCTTTCATTTTCAATTTCAACATTTTTATTTCAACTCTAATTGGAATATTTCTATCTATATTTTTATTGGTTGTGTTGTTTATATCAAACTTAGAAAAATACTCATTTTCTTCTAATTTAATTATATAATATATATATATATATATATATTGGATCGAGTTAATACTTGGATAATTCATTAGGTATATATCCTTTATATCTAATGATGAGGAATTTATTCGCATCAATCTTTAAACTAATTTTCCAAGTCCGATTCAATCTTTAGTAATATTTTTCTTAATTACACTTAAACTCGCACATAAGAAGGAGAAAATGATATTGTTATACCAAATAATTATTAGCAAATATCAAATTACTTATTTATTTTGGTTAGGAATTTGGTGGTTATCAACCAATGCATAAGCTGTGGGCGAAATCTAGTTAGCTAATTCGCTTAAACTACTGCTTATCTTGGCAATTTAATTTATTAATTTCTGCTAATCATAGTCAAATTTGACAAATAAATAATCCTATCGTAACATTTCAGCAATTTAAAAAGCCTAGAATAATATAATCTTGAAAATGACTCAAACAACCTGTGTACTTAACCTATGGGCGCAAAATTCTGAGCAATACATCAATTGATCTGTTTCATAATTGTTTGGATTGATAATAAATTAACTAAGTTACTATAGTATCACACCGATATAAGTGTCAAATAAAATTTGAATCGAGTATGATCAAATTTAAATTATTTTTAATTACATGGTAGATTTCTAACACTATACCTAGTTACTACTTTCCACATTTAGAAATTTATGCAATATAAAATAAATTTCAATAAACTTTAATACCCATCAGAACATTAATAACTCTGGATATCTAACTGTAAGATTATTTTTCTTAAGTCAAACCAAAGTAATAAAAAAAGTTCCCGAAATAAACACCAAAAAATCAAAGTGACAGACCCCTATTTTGTATCCATTCTTTAAATCAAATACTCAAATATTGGTATACAATTAAATTGAGAAGTTGCAAACTTTTGCATTTGACTTCATAAAATTATACTGATTCAAAATTTTCCCATTTAACTTTGATTCAAATTGTAATTTTTTTTTTTAACAAAACAGTCATATATACAATTTATGAATATCGATTATAAATTATTTACAAGTTATAATCAACTAACAAGTAACAACTATTACAATCGACTCAAAATATCTAATATATCGGATCTCAGCTTCATCAATAGAAATTAGACTTTATCTACTATATTTTTTCAAAATAATTTGTTTTGGTACAATTTTTTGTATTTTCTATTTAACCCATTAACTTTGTCCTGACCCACACAATAATAATAAAATCTTTCAGGACCTTTACAGTAATAAGAAAAGACAAGAGGGGTTGTCGCGAAATCTACACCCCATTTTCGAAATTTCTGACCGTTGGCCCATTTTGTACAATCATGTAACCGTTTCCTTATGTCTTAAAAAACAGAGTCAAAATTCAAAAACTACCTGAATTTTTCACACTTCACCCCTTTCTTCCCAAAAAAAATCAATCAAATGGGTTGTGTTTCTTCGAAAATGATAGCGAAACAAATCCAAAAAGAAAATCAGTACAAGAAAAATATAGATTACCCCAACCATGTTGTATCTCTCACTTCGAGCACCTATGGCGTTCTCAAACTTGACAAGGAAAAACAAATTCAACAGCAGAAAATATTACAGGAACCGGATGCAAAACAGAGCATGAAAGATTGCTCTGTCGAAGTGAAGAAATCGTCACCATCTCGCGATCTAAACGAGCCCTCTGAGATCATTAATGCTTGGGAGCTAATGGAAGGCCTTGAAGAGGAAGTTAACGTTGTTGTTCAATCGAAAAAGAGCCCAAAATCGAGGCTTTTTATCGATCCTAGAAGCCCACTCAAGTTTTTGAACCAAATGGGGTCTCCAAGGAAGGCGAAGAAAAATGTGGGCAAGGAGAATAAAGGAGGGAATAATGTTAATGGTGGCAATGGAACAAGATCAGCATTGGAAAACAGCCCAAAAACAGTTCTGAAAGACTGTAATAATTTGAAGGAGAGTGTGAAAAAACCATCTCCTAGATTGTGGGCTTCAATCAAAGGTAGTCCAAATGTTAAGAGATGTGATAGTTTAAGGATTGATTCAGGGGTAGCTTTGTCAAGAAGAAGAAATTTGGGGCCACTTTTTGATCCTGAACTTGTGGCATCTCTTGAGAAAGAGGTCTCTGAAGAGGAAGAAGAGATCAAGAAGATGATTTCGGGTTCGGGTTCGGTTTCATCTACACCAACTCCAAAAAAAACGACGAATTCTAGAGATTCGAGTGCCATTCTCGAGTTATACACTAAGAAATGCCCCCCGGGCGGTGAAAATTCTATCGTCATATATACTACCACATTGAGGAGTATTCGAAAGACATTTGAGGATTGCAATGTGGCTAGATCGATAATCGAATCGCAAAATGTTCATATGTTTGAGCGAGATATCTCTATGCATTCGGGTTATAAGGAGGAACTAAGAGGGCTAATGAGGAGCAAGGAGGTGAAAGTGCCACTAGTGTTTGTGAAGGGGAGGTTGATTGGTGGGGCTGATGAAATGGTCAAGTTGGATGAGGAGGGCAAATTGGGTATTTTGTTTGACGGGATCCCGAAGGCGGGTATGGGTTGCGATCGGTGTGGTGGGGTCCGATTCGTGATGTGTATGGAGTGTAACGGGAGTTGTAAAGTTTTGGGCGGTGACGGTAAGAAGAGTTTGAAGTGTGACCAGTGTAACGAGAACGGGTTGATTCAGTGTCCAATATGTTGTTAACATAGTGTATGCTGACATTGATTTGATTCGGGTTTTTTTTTTCTGACTTTGAAGATTAAGTTAAAAGGGGTTTGATAACAAATAGGAGGTTGTAAAATGTATTTAGATCCCCTATCTAGTAGCATTTGCAAGTTGTTTCAGATGCAAGATTGTAATTTGGATATTGTTGTTTGAATTTTGTGAAGTTTTGTTGACTTAATTTGTTGTGTATTGCTCAATTTAGACATCATCAGCAGCTTCAAATTAGGTGAAAATCAGAATGTTGTTGGCATTAAAGTTTGTTTGTTGATGGGCCAAATCCACAAACTTTATATGTGTCCCTTGACAAGAAGATCCATAATAGTGATTGGTAACTAAATGAGGTTGGTAGTGAAATGAATTATTCTTGGGCTTTTCAATTTGAATTTAAAAATAGAAAAGTGTTCAAGTACTAGGTTGGTAGTTAGAAAGAGACATCACAAGTTTGGACCAAAATCCACATTAAAGAAGACTTGATGTCTCGATCCGTATTGTATTATAGGTTCATCCTTCTAAGCTGAGCCCAATAAAGGCCTTATGGGCCTAATGAAGGTCTAGTCAGCGTTAATTTAGATGGGCTTTATAGGCGTCCTTAGTGGGCTGAGACATGTACCCATCATCCTAACATGTGTTTTCTAGGAAATATCGAAATATTATTAATATTAGGGACGTATATATATTATATATATATATATATATTTCACCCTCCAATTGTGACGTATATAAATCGTTCAAATTCCCTTCTAAATACTACGTAGCCAAACACACCGTTACAGAAAGCTCAAACAAACCAAGTAGAAGAATATGAACCCTGGTCTGACGGCTGAGGCGGCGGCGCAGCTGCAAGATGGAATTAATTTAGTGCTGCACCGGTGGGCGGCTCTCCGGATGGCGATAGAGAACGAGTGGGGCGGTCGTGACTCTCACCAGAAATCCGAGCAGCTAGGCCAACATCTTTTTCTTCGCCTCACCCAATCCAAAGGTACCTTTCTATTGGATGATAAAGTTTCGAACTGTGTTTTAGGTTTTCTAGGTCCATCTTTTTTATAATGTTTTTCAAAAAGGAATTGAACTTGTTCTTTCTAATGTTCTTTGTAATATTGTTTTAGGTTTTTGAATTAGCCTTTTTTCCTTGTGAATTATGATGTAGTAATAGCTGTACTGTGTGTTGCCCAGTGTTGGTACGCAATGTGCCAATGTGCCCGTGCTTGTTGTAGGGCGGCTGTAAACGAATCGAGTTGGATAAGTTGTTGTCAAGCTTGATTGAATTATTTTCGTTTAGAATAGGTGAATGAGCTTAATTGAGCCGAACACATAATCGAGCTCGAGTAGCATGATTTTTCCACAAATTTTGACATTTGTTTCTAATTGAGTCGAACTTATCGAACACATAAAATGTTTGACAAGCTTGGTTTGATATGTTAACAAACTGCCTCAAACAAGCTTTTACCGCATGATATTAAGTCGAGCATCGAGTAGCTTGATTTGTATTTCAGTCCTACTTTTCATTTAGGGATTTCAGAATGTTAATTGCAGTTGTAACAAAGAGCTGCATGATGTGAGTGTGTGCATGTTTGCGACAGGGATGGGAAAGATAAATATGAAGCATAAAAAGTGAAGCTCGTTTTACGTCTTGTAATGTGATGTTTGATTTGTTTCTTTTATTTCTCAGAGCAAGTATACATGGATGATATAGAGGACTTGCTTGATGAATTCATGCTTACTCTGAATACTGAGATAGGAGATGGCAGCATTGAGGAGGTATGTCCTCTTGATATATCTAGTCTTAATTTTGCTTGCGGCATAATGCTTTTTGATACATTTTATTGTACATTTACATTAGTATATTTTCTTCCCTTGCATATGGTGTTGGTAAATTAGCTATACAAGCAATGCTATGGTTAGGAATATCATCAAACATTAAAAAACATAGCATATTAGCATATACTGGAATCTTTTTACAAATCAAGAACATAAGCATAGGAAGGATATGATCCCATGTAATGTGATTACCAACAAGTCAGAGAAGATCTGTTTCTACATTCGTTTGAACATGAGAACTAAAGAACTTAAAAACTAATAGCTTCATACAAGAATTTCTTTTATTGCAGTCTTCCACTTTTTCATCAAATCCCTTTTGATGTTAAACTGTTCTCATCTTTTCCAAAACAAAATTGTTCAGATAGCAGAAAAGATGATGGTTATGCGTGAAGAATGTTTAGAGGGAAATTTTGAGTCAATAAAGAAGTTGAAGGAAACGAATGCTCCAAGTGTCTCTTATAGCAGACAGGTAACTCCCTATTCTGGTTGAGTGTTGTGATGATAAAAGTTGTTCACTTATCCTGTTTTCCGCTAATTAAATAGTTCTATAGTTTATTTCTCTTATTCGAGTTTAATTAGGAAAAGGCAGTTATCTAACTGGATAACGACTTACAAAAGCATCTTAACAAAAATCAACAACTAAGGCCTCAATATGTTGCTGCTTCTGCATTCATTTTTGTTTAAGATGCTAAAGAAATAAAATTTATATTTTCCTCCTGGAAAACAGGAATTACAAATGTTTGTCAGACATGTTTCATTTGACCAACTTTTTTTCGATTTCTCCTTTATATTAAATAACCATTATATTCACAAGAGAAGGGCCCAATTACATTGCAAACATTGATTCCTTCATTGTGTTCACACAACACCTGTCCACCAAACCAGACAGTGTCATAGGGAAATTATTTCTGAAAACATGACAATTTGCAGTTCTCAAAGTCATATTGAGAATATACATGGTATTTCTTTTCAATATAATATTAATAAGGATGATTCTTGATGTGTTTTCATAGAAGAGATATTTATTTAAATTCGTGCTTATCTCCCAAATACAAATTTGATAGAACTACCAAGCTTTTTAGGTTTCAGCTCCCCACTGTATAGGGTCATGGGAGCAACACTAGCCACATTGTCTCCCAAAACACACACAAGGGCTGGAAAGTAAACCAAACCTTTGGCATTAATTTACAAACTGTTTTTGTTCTTAAAATCTGTTTCTCATTGCTCGTCACTTTTCAGGCAATGATCAAAACAATGTAGTGATTTTTCCTTGTTATTTACTAATACTGATATTTCAATGCGAAAAAAATCTGTTTCCATTCCCTTGTCAGCCTGGCTCAAACGATGAGGATGACAGTGATGATGATGATGACAGTATGGAAGAAGATAACTCATCGGGAATGGAAGTTGATACTCCATCAAATCTTAACCAAAAGGTGATAAGGACCAATGAGCCTAGCCCAGAACAAGTACCTGAAGTAGTCGATGGATGGACCGTTGTATCCTCGAGACGTAATAAAGGCAAAAGGAATTAAGATACTTATATATGATTTTCATCTTTTTTTCTTTTTGGTATTTGTTGTTTCTGGATTGTGGGTTAGCATATGTTATCTCGATAAGTTGTTACTCGTTTTGGAAGCTATGTTATTGGTCCTACACTATGAAATCCACTTCCCCACATTGGATAGTCAACACCAAGCAATCATTGGTCATGCACTTAGCTTAATGTGGGTTTTGATGCTGATGTCTTGTTTTTCATAGTCGAAACATCCCGTGTATGTAAAAACGACTATATTGATTAAGCTTTAGAGCTGATATGGTTGGTTTAATGTGGTTTTGAATTACAGGCCTATGGTTTCTACTCTGCGACTGTTGGTGTCATTTTCACCAGACACCAACATTGGGTAGTTGAAGAATGAAAATTTACCATTATAAGTAAAAACCAATCTTTACAAATACACTAGCCAAATGAATCTCGTTTCAATTTCATCTTAACACAAGGGAGTTTCTATGCTAGACCGTGACTGTTGGTCTCGGTCCAATTTCAGCCACATAATACACCTTTTGGGGTGGGTGGTTTTACATTTTTCACCCACCCCGTTGTTAATTTGTGGTCAATCTTATCCGGGACTGTTGGTCTCGGACCAAGATAGAGTTTTCCTTAACAGAGTGTATATGTACTTGAATCAAAAGATTTCGCTTGCATTTTCGATAATAGTGTCTATAGAAGAAAATTCACATAATCATCGTGTTATAATTCATAAGGCCAAAAGAAATTTTAAGAAATTTAAAAAAATGCAATTACATGTTAATTCTCTTGGTAAAGAACGAATAACTTCTTGTTACAAGATTATGAATTGTGAGTATGTAATTCATAAGTACCTGTAATCGACATTAAAATTGATGTCGATATGAATCATAAAAAAATAGAAAAAATAAAAATAGTAAAAACTTAGATATAGATGCCATTAGACGACGTGGCAGCAAGGTATTGGCTGATTTTAGAGACATAAAAGGCAGAGGGTCACAGACAGCAGAGAAGGGGGCACGTGTAAACAGGGTTTTAGGTAGCACTCTGACACCAATCATTCTCTCTCTTTCTCTCACTTGTCTCTCCCATTTCTATCCCCCTTTCACTCGCACACAAACACTGAATAAAACCCACCAAAATTATGGCTGGAAGAAGAAGAAAAAAGTTGAAATTGTAAGTTTCTGTTTATAATCTTCGACCTATTTGATTCAGTTCTTTTTGTCGGTGTAAACTTGTATCTATGTGTTCGTTTTCCTTCAATATGAAAAACCCTATTTTGTAACATCTGAATTTTAGGGTTTTGATCATTTTTAGGGAAAAATTAGTACCATATCTGGATTAGTGTTTACCAATCTGAATCTTTTTAGTTATAATCGAGTGAACATTGAGAGTTTTTTTTTATGAAATGGCTTTCGGAGTTGAATTGTTTGTAATTCCATTGTGTTAGGTTAGGATTTGAGTGTTTGACGACAATGAGATTGGATTGGGATTCAATTTTACTAGTTTTGGATTTCTTTTGACGCTCTTCTTTATATCCCTAATTTAAGATTTTGACAGGGTTTTTTTATGCGACTCTGAATTACCACAATCTGCTTTTTTTTTAAAACAAAAATCGAGTTATGCACGCAGAGATTTAAACCATACCAGGACCACTCCTTTCATAAACCTATAAATTGAATTGCATTATATCCGTCTGAAATGGACCCTAATTTTAAATGCAAAATTCAGACCCCAAACAAATTTTACCAATGTTTGGTAATTGATTTTATATATATATATGTATATATTTCTTATTGACACTGGATTAGTTGCAACTTATTTTGAACTTATGATGTTATACATATTAGGACTTGTCTTCCTGTTTTGCACTGCATTGGGTAGGAACAGCTTGTTTGAGTTCATCTTTTGATGGGATCAAGATTTCTTGTTTCATTGAAATAATATCTTACCAGGCTTTTACTGGTTAGAAACTCCCAGCTCTTCATAGTCACTTATCTTGGTTCGACCAATGAAATGATCTTTTCGAATATGAAATATCTGCAAGGCGTCCATGATAAAAGTGAGAGCTATATGAGGAATTCATTGGTCTTGTCTTTTCTTTGTTTAAGTTGTCGCATAATATACTCTTGTTAATTTGATTAGTAGGCAATAGCAATGACAACATTAACTGCTATTACTTGCTTTCGTTTTTCATTCTAGAGGACCTCATGCAATTCCGTGATTGTAGATTGGCTGAAACCATCAAAGACAATGAAACAGTATCCGAGGGACAATCAACGGTACAACCAGATGAGCAAGAAGTACAAACTGAGCTTCCGACGGAGCTTTTGGAGTTGATCCTCGCCCAGTTAACATTGAGAGACAACGTTCGCGTCTCTGCTGTTTGCAAAAGTTGGCTAGCTGTTGCAATCTCTGTCAGAGTGGCTGATAAGCCTCCTTGGCTTATGTTTTTCCCGAAATTCGGTGACTTGTACGAATTCTATGACCCTTCTAAGAGAAAAACATATTGGCTTGAGTTGCCTGAGCTACATGGCGCTAGGATTTGTTATGCAAAGGATGGTTGGCTTTTACTGTACAAGCCTAGAACTCAACGTGTATTCTTCTTTTGCCCTTACACGAGAGAGTTGATTGATTTGCCTACCTTGGAATTGACTTACCAAATAGTTGCCTTTTCTGCCAGTCCAAAATCTCCTAACTGCATCCTTTTTACAGTTAAGCATGTTAGCCCCACTGTTGTTGCAGTTAGCACATGTCGTCCAGGGGCTACTGAATGGACTACGGTTAACTACCAAAACCGTCTGCCATTTGTTAGTAGCATTTGGAATAAGCTTGTTTTCTGCAATGGTCTTTTCTATTGTTTGAGTCTTACTGGATGGCTGGGGGTGTATAACCCTGAAAAGAGTACTTGGGCCGTGAATTCTGTGCCTCCACCTAAATGCCCTGAAAATTTCTTCGTTAAGAATTGGTGGAAGGGCAAATTTATGGCAGAGCATAAAGGAGATATTTTTGTTATATACACTTGCTCTGCTGTAAACCCCGTTATTTATAAGTTGGACCAAACGAATAAAGTGTGGGACGAGATGGCAAGTTTAGGAGGGATGACTCTTTTTGCGAATTTTTTATCTTCTTATGCTAGGACAGATCTTTTGGGGGCGATGAGAAACAATGTGTACTTTTCTAAGGTTCGATTTTATGGGAAACGTTGTGTTTCTTATTCTCTTGACAATGGCAGATATTACCCAAGGAAACAAAGCTATGATTGGGGGGAACAAGATCCTTTTGAGAGTGTATGGATAGAGCCGCCTGAAGATCTTTCGGTTTTTCTTTAAACGCAACTGGTTAAATTGGTAAAAAGTATTTTGTACATGTGCATGAGATGTTTAGCTTCTCATGTACGTAGCTGTCTTTGTTTGTTGCTATCTTAAATTTGATGACGATGAATAGATATTTGCTCATGTAGCTGCCTTTTCTATTGTAGTATCGTTTATTTGTTTCTAATTTTCATAATGTAGACAGTATATGCAAACTACGGACTTTGGAACATGGTTGCACTTATTTAAATGTGACATTTCGAAATTATTATGGTTTTGTTCTAATTTTTTTCTCCTGTTATGTTCTTGCTCCATCTTGTGGTATCATTGTGTTATTATAAGCTTGGTTATGTTGAATAGATAATCTAGACAAAATAAAACAGAACACAACGTAACAATAGCTGCAGTAGCAACCAAGAGAGGCTAAAATGCTCCAGTTATTACAGGAAGATTACAAAAATTCTGACCATAAACTCCAGTTGCATCCTAACTAAATCCCTACATTGCCATATTCAACCCAAAAACATCAGCAGTGCAGATAGTAAACGAGGTGCCAATTTTTCAGCCACGAATGACCACAACTTCTTAGATAAACAAGTGTTTGTAATCCCCATTAGCAAGTTGACAAACCGTGTTGTAGCATGCTGTGTCTGTGGAACGAAATGAAGAATAAGAATGTCAGAACGACTTACAAACAAATTTGAATATGTGACAGCATAGTTATATTATGGACAACAGATTGCCACAGGAAAATAACTTGTGACAGAATTATTTTTCAGAGAATATTTTTCATTATAAGTTTCGGACTTGGATGCCTGCACAAAATTAAGCTAGATAATATGCTTGAAACCTATGCATTGTTGATTTGATTAATAATCTTTAAGTGACCATCATCAATGGATATTGGGTACATCAAAGTGACCATCACTCTAGCCCCCAAACTTCACTTCAATTCACCCAAACATAAATTTCTCTTCTCTCTTTCTGCTCTTAAGTTGTAGTTTAATATAGAGTTTTCTACTCTGGAATTCCAATAAATGAGGGTTCAAATATTGTGTTTGACAGGCATCGAGTTTTGAAGTGGTACTAACTCAAATACAAAAGTCATTCTACCCGGGGACACAAATTACCACATCGAGAGCGGGACAATATTGTGTGAAGCACATGAAATTCAAATCTATCTTTAACGTAACTACTTTCATAAACATCACCCACATAATTTGCTCACTTCATGCCAACACAAATGAGTTGTACAAATTATGAATACCCTGCAACCTTTTCATCTCCCTGAATTATTCACATACGCAAATCCACTTAAATACCAAAAAACAAAAAACAGAACACCACCAATTCCCCATAAAACCAAAATATGCGTCATTATATCAAGCAGGCTTAAATATATCAGCAGCAAAACCAATAGCTCAAAGCTTAAAGGGGTTAAAAAAATCCACATACCAAAAACATCACCAAAATTGGTCCAAATTTCAGCCTGGATAGATTGATTACTGTCAGCAATACCGATAACCTCAACGAAAGTCGAAAGAGGCGCAGGAGGATTGCCTTTGATAATCAGCTGCTGCTCGTCCGTCGATTTTCCAACCACCGATCCAGTACCGTCGGATCTGAGCACCTGAATAACTGCACGAACCCTCCGGCCGACGTGCATCCGCAACAGCTCCACGTTGACAAAAACAGCTGGATTTGATGTATCCATTTTCTTCAGGAAAACAAAAAACGATAATTATATTAATCAGTGAAAAGAAAGCTATCTGACAAACAATTCGGAATCAGGAAAAAGAAATATCATAGGGTTTAGAAATGTGTAACTGTACCTTTTATATTTGATTCCACGGAGGTGAAAGGAGAAATTTGAACGTAGTGAGAAGGTGATGAGAAAAGAAAACGCAGCCCTCGCTATGGAGTTATTGAAAATACTGTAAATGAAAAGGCAAATAAATAATGGCGGCAATTGTTTCCCGCCATTGACAAAGCACGATCGTCATTGATTAGGGTTATCATCAATGTATATATATTATATATATATATATATATATATATACAAATATTACTATACCATTTCCAATTTTATATTTACGATAATTATTCTATGTCCGGTGAAATTATTGAAACTTTTATTATTTACTTAGATTTAAGATTAAGAATAAACCATGTTTTCTTTATTAACATATACATATTAAATCATTCACAAATATATTTGGTTACTGAGAATTTAAGGTTCATGGGCTGGCCCATTAAAGTCTGATGGGCCATATTGGCCCAATCCATTTCAACTAGTGCTGATTTGGCCCGTTTATGACCCGATTTGGTTATTCTGAATCCATATTACAATTACATATCAATAATTTTGATACAATTGCTTAAAAATAAAGCTCAACTCTTATTTAAATCCCCCTTGTTGTGTTACAACTTACAAGGCTCTAACGAGTCAAGATTAGTGGAAATCACATATTTAAGAAGTCTCAAAACTATACCATTTCTCATAGAGAGAGAGAATTTCAGCTCAAGAATGATATTACTAAACTACAAGTGCTGATGCCAGTGACCCATTATGACCATCCAATAGAGCCGAATGGCTCAGCTGTTGCAGCTTCCCATCGTTTAAGAGGAATATTCGTTCAGCCATCAGAACAGTTTCCAACCGATGAGCAATCACCAATACCTACCAATCACCACGTTTTGCAATTTACGTAATTATCAAATTAAATGGCCAAAATGAATCGTTTGAGCACTTAACCATTGTTGAAAAGAATAACTTACTGTTCGCTTTTGCATTAGTCTCTGCAGTGCTTGTCTCACCAATAGCTCAGATCTGCTATCTAATGCAGAAGTTGCTTCATCTAAAATAAGAATAGATGGATTCTGATACAGTGCTCTTGCTATAGCTAGCCTGAGATATATATAACATAGGAACGAAAAGGGTTACACAATATACATGCATGAATGGGATTCTAAAATTCAGGCATTTAAATGAGAACACAAACTTAAAAGGTTCAGAAAAGAAAATCTCATGCCTTTGCCTTTGGCCTCCACTGAAATTTGAGCCCCTGGGTCCCACGTTCGTTCGGTACCCATCTGGAAGAATTTTAATGAATTCATCAGCATTTGCAGTTTTAGCAGCAAGTTCGACTCTATCCATGTCGATACCACTTATTAAATCCCTGTACCCAATGTTCTCAGCTATTGTCCCAGAAAAAACTACCTGAAATCACAAAAGAAATGCATAATATCTGATACCACTGATGTTATATTGTAGAACAAATTTACAAGAACAAAGTTCATCGATGAAAGGCACTAACTGTATCTTGAGAGACCAGACCGACATGTCTCCTTAAGCTCTCTAACCGAATACTTTGAATGTCATAACCATCTATTAATATAGAACCTGCCCATGTAGTAGTTTCAAAACACAGTTGCTAAAAGTGCATGAAATATTACAACTTTGGTAAAAGTGGACTTTTATACTTACCGGAAAGAGGTTCATATAGGCGAAGCAGTAGTTTAACAAGAGTTGTTTTGCCTCCTCCTGATGGCCCAACAAGAGCAATCGTCTCTCCAGCTTTAATATGAAGATCTAGGCCGTTTAATACAGGCGCTGTACCTTCTCCATATGTAAAACAGAGACCACAAATTTTAACTTCGCCTGTAATAGTGGCTAAATCAACTGCATCAGGCTTTTCAATTACCTGTGTATGTCATTGGAAACAGTAGCTGAGTATCAAATCTTATAATTCTGACCCCAAACTACCATAAGAGACGATTTTCACTAATTGGATTTTTTTATCTCATTTGAGAATAATATAGTGTTCCTTATGATATCATATTTTAGAGGTTTTCTACAGTCATTCAATGAAAAGTCTAACTGAGAAAAACAAAATTAAATGGTCAAAAGCTCAGTTTTAACCATCAAAGCATGCTTAACGACTCAAACTACGAAAAGTTGGAAAACCAGAAAGAGGATTTATTAAGTATTAAGAATTAATCAGCAGTTGTGCAGGCTGAAAGAAAAACATAGGTAACCATGATAAAAATGTGAGGGACCTCATCTTTTAAGCAATGTCACATGAGTAATGAGGGAAACCGTATAAAACCAAGGCTTATCAAACTATAAAAGATCAACCTGAGATTTGAACAGGGTTAAATTAAACAGCCGATCAATAGCTGGTTCGCCTTGTTTTAACTCGTTGTAAGCTTTCCCAACACCCTGCGTAATTCTTTAATTTCAGATTTGTACTTTAAGAAAGCTGCACAGAAAAAAAAAAAAAAACCATAATAACAAGTAAATGTGCATTAGAAAATTACTAATAGAGAAATCATCAGGAGCCCATCAGAATATCCAATGAAGAAATAAATCAGTATATGTATTTTCTGTCTTTAGAATGGATATCAAGCACATAATAGAACTGTTGAACCTTACATAAGGTCGAAGTTCAAACGCTGATGGGATATTTCTCCTCAGCAGTTACTTTGCATTTAGTAATGAGCCGAAGTTAAAAGAAAATGAATCTTCTTAACAAGTTTTTAACTCAGGAAGGAAAGTATCTAGAATCTTGATAGTCAAACTGGTTACAATCGCGTATAATATATCATAAATTCATATAAGTATAAAAAAAGCAATTAATCACAAACAAAATTCACTTAATGTATGAACTTTACCTGAATTGGATCAATCAACAGAATAAGTGATGTCATAAAAGAAACCATGGAGGAACAATTGAAGGAGCCTCTTGAAACTACCAGTGAGCTAGCACAGAATGTGAATAACGCCCCAAAAAACATCATTTGTACCATCTGAGGGATTAAAACCTTCATTTGCTTTTTCTTAAGAAGTGCAGATAGGTCGGCATTAGCAAGTGACTGGAATCTGATACGTTCACGGGATTCAGCATTATTTGCCTTCACAAAAAGAATTGATGGAAATACCTAAAATAAAATTGAATAACATATATCCTGTTAGGCATCTCAGAAAGAAGAAATGATGAGTACTTATCCATTTTCTTCTATTATCTCAAAATTTGGACAAACAAAGTACTTATGAGCTGGCTCTCAAAGTTAAAAGAAACATATAGTGATTATCAGAACAGAGAAATCCTTGTAAAACTTGCTATATATCCAGATAGAGGAAAGGCTCAGAAAACAATTAAATCTATCGAATGCATATAAAATCTCGATATGTAAAATGTAGCCCACCTCATTTAGGTAAGCTGACAAAGCAGCTGCAGTAAGATGTGCCTTATTAGATATTGCACGAAGCCTTTCTCCTAGGCATCCAATTATGAGAGCCATCGATGGAATGACCTTAAAAGAATACAAGAAATTTTGCTCTTTAATGTACCACAGAAAGGAAAAAAAAAAAAAAAAGACTACAAAACCAAAAAATTGACTATTACTTCCTTACCAGTGCAGAAATAAATGAGAGAACAGGGCTAATGATTAACATCTGAGTAGCCATAGCTGATAATTGCAGAGCACTGGGAACTATAGTCTGAGGAATAAAACGAACATTAGAAGCAACTGTTTAAATAACTAATGCAGTGATCATATTTACATTCTTGCTTTTAATGAAAAATTTACAAGCATGAAAAATTCCTCACATTCAAGAGAGAGTAAACGGTATCAGCTACATCATCTGCCTCGGCCGTGATCCTGTAAGCAATATCCCCAGGTGAAATCCCCTTTTCACCCTCAAAAAATCCCAAATCCCTGTCCAAAACTCTATCGAAAACATAAACCCTAGTCTTGTACACACAATTCAATGCTGCCTCCCACAGAAACGCCTGCTGCAGATAATTGGCCACGATCCGAATCAAAACAAGAACCCCTAGCACCAAGCCCTCGTTTTTCAAGCTCGATAAATCTGTAGACGTCACCACAGACGATAGCTTTCCCGCAATTGGGACGATTTTGGAGAGTGAGTAGACAGAAATTGCGCTGCATAGCCAACCAGATAGGATCGGCCGCCACTGGGGTAGAAGATAGGGTTTCAGTGACGTCAGTGAGGCGAACTTGATTGGCTGAGAGGCCGGTTTGCAGGGGGAAGTGTTGGGTGTGAGCGTAGAGGATGATTTCAGGATCGGAAAACGGTTTGTTGCTGGGGAAATTGAATTATGGATAGGGATTTTGAGCTTGAGGTGAAAGAGAGATGATGAAGAAGAGTATGAGTATGAGTATGGCGGTGAAAATTGATACAATTGCGCCATTGATTCGCACTGAGAAGTATTAAGGTTTGAACGTTGAGCTGTATTTATAGTAGGGAGTTGTGAAGAAGAATACCAGGATTAACTGTCATAACTAATTAATATATTTCATCTTATATTTCAAATTATACGCTATATATAATATATATAAATCCGAATAAATCTTTCTATTCGTCCTTCAAAAACCGATACAAAAACCGGTGGATCTTGTGAAAAATGAGTGATTTGGAAGCTTTTTAGTGTTTAGATTTTCAGGTTTGAGGTCGGTTTCAAAAGTGGGCACGAGGCATTAATAATTCAAACTCTTCGACTATAAATGTATTCGTTCTGTATATTCACATATAAAAACTTGAGTTTCGTGTGTAGCCCTATTGATTCAGAGCAGAATTTCCCGACAAACACATCTTGCAACTCTATTCCATTAACATGCATATTTTTCTTAAATCAAAACGAAGACTACACATTGAGTAGAAACTTGTAAAAATATTAATTTTCATAATTTGAGCTAAACTTCATTGTTTTTCATTGATTAGAGCCCGGTAACAATAATCCAAGACTCATACAAAACATAACGGAAAATTGAATTCACACTCACAAAAAATAAACCCGAGTAGTATAACGATCCGTGCATGATATATGATCAATAATCTATCTTAAAAATGTAATCGAAAAACTAGTATCAAAGTCCTTTTTCCACAATATAAGGCTCATTTCTCTCTGAGTTTTTTGGATATGGCAAATGCAGCACCAGCCACTGCTATAACAATTCCAGAAACAATAATGGCAGTTTTAAAACTCTGCAATGCAGCATCCTTCTTTTGCCGTTCTTTAAGGCGTTTCTCTGCTTCTTCAACTTGTTCCTAATCCATTAATATTACCCACAATTAGCAATCAAGAAAAAGTACACAAATAATCTAAGTGCTGAATATATTTTTTCTTTTTATTAATTTCCTATATACTAAGTATCATTTAAATTATGATTTCGATCGATAGTTGAAAAATGAGTTAAAAATTACCTTGATTTCCTTTGAAGTTGCTGCTACATCTGCAGAAATGGGATCAACCTGGAAATCCATGTTTAAGCCTGGATTCAATTCTTTCTTTACATCAGCAGCTGGAAATCCATCTGAACTCGCCATTTTTTGTTCTTGAGATCTTCAGACAATATTAGTTTGTCTTTTTTCTTTGTTTTTTTTTATATTGTGTAGCACAAATAAATCTTTGTCTAATTTGATTTGATATTATGTAACAGTTTCAACTAACACATGTCACTAAATCCCAGAAATGCTTCCATTATTGAGGATCTCAACTACTTTCTATTATTTGCTTTTCAACTTTTTCCCCGGAAAAATAGTTAACTTATGTAATCACGGGTGTCCAAATAATCATATAACAATTAAAAAAAATTGTCACACAAATGCTCATCCATCTTATTTGTGTATATTCTAGCAAGTCTTGAAAAGTGATAATTTTTTTTGTAAAATGCTTAAATTTGAGTTTATTTGGTAAAATGTATAAAAAAGAGAAGGATTATGACGAGATTTTTGGGAAATGCTTTGAAATGGGTAAAACAATTATTATCCATAAAGTATTTTTATGTTCTAAATATTACTCAAATTTCATGGCTTGGAGCCCAACAATATTGGTCCAAACGTAATTCACTCAAGTTCAGGCCCATGGAGATTAAAAAAACTGAGACGAATTAAAAGTGGAAGCTAAATGAAGTCCAGTAATCCAAATAAAAAGGTATTATAATATACAGATTATTATAATAAATTATAAATAATCAAATAAAAAAGTATTATAAATCAGTTATAAGATATAGAGTATGGTCTTCTTTCTAAAATGTAGCATGCACGAGTTGTAGTTTACAGAACAGTCCATTTTTAGATAACGTAACATGCACGTGTTCACTTCCGTTAAAAAACTGATAACGAGGACCACAACTGCATGTTTTTTTATCGACGAGACCATATTTCTTCGAAACCAAAAAATTAAAGGACTACAAATGTAAATCCATATAAAGCGTAGGACCAAAGCGATAATTTTCTCTAATATTTAACCACACTGCCCAATTGTATGTTCTACTTCTTCACTCCCATGAGCAGGCAGAGCTTGCCACCAGTATGCATCAACACAGCGCGCTTTCATCAAATCAACATAACCTCCGCCGGCGCCGTTGCAGCCGCCGGTGGAAAATGGAACACGCAGCTCAGAGAGCTCTCGAAACAAGGCCAATACAGCCAAGCTCTGGTCCTCTACCGCCAATTGCTGCGCTCTGGCGCCACCCCTAACGCCTTCACATTCCCATTCATTCTTAAGTCCTCAGCTGCCTTATCACGACCTGTATCTGGGTCCCAGCTCCACTGCCACGTCGTCAAGTCGGGTTGCCATTCCGAGCCCTTCGTCCAGACCTCTTTAATCTCTATGTACTGCAAGTTTGGTTTACTTGGGTACGCGTATAAAGTGTTCGCTGAAAGTCCTGAGTCGAGTGGGCTTACAGTTTGCTACAATGCTTTGATATCTGGGTTCGTTCAGAAGTCTAGGTTCGAAGATGGGTTGCTTTTGTTCCGCGAAATGAGGGCTAAAGGAGTAGCTTTTAATGCTGTCACGATTTTGGGACTGGTTCCAGGATGTATGGTGCCAATGCACTTGAATTTGGGGATGTCTTTGCATTGCTCGGCTTTGAAATGTGGTTTGAGCAATGATTTAGCCGTTGAGAACTGCCTTTTGTCAATGTATGTGCATTGTGGATCAATTAAGTCAGCCAGGAAGTTGTTTGATGAGATACCAGAAAAGGGTTTGATTACTTGGAATGCAATGATATCTGGGTATTCACAAAATGGGCTTGGTACAGAGGTTTTGAATCTTTACCATGATATGCAATCCCTTGGTGTGTGCCCGGATGAGGTGACATTAGTTGGTGTCTTATCATCCTGCGCTAATCTTGGTGCACAAAGAATTGGCCGCGAAGTGGAAGAGAAGATAGAGAGTTATGGTTTTGGATATAATTCGTTTTTGAAAAACTCCTTGATTAGTATGTATGCTAGGTGTGGTAATCTTGTAAGGGCTCGGGCTATTTTTGATGCAATGACTGTAAAGAATTTGGTATCATGGACAACAATAATAGGTGGGTATGGAATGCATGGGCATGGAGAAATTGCTGTGGGGCTTTTTGATCAAATGATTATTTCAGGTATTCATCCAGATAAGGCGGTTTTCGTGTGTGTTCTATCTGCATGTAGTCATGCTGGGCTGTCAGAAAAAGGATTGAATTACTTTTACTCAATGGAGAAGAAATATAACTTGATTCCTAGCTCAGAACACTACTCTTGTGTTGTAGATCTTTTAGGTAGGGCTGGACGATTGGTAGAAGCTCGTAATCTTATACAATTGATGCCTATGAAACCCGATGGACCTGTATGGGGAGCCCTTTTGGGTGCTTGCAAAATTCATAAGAACGTGGAGTTAGCCGAATTGGCTTTTGATAAAGTTATTGAGCTTGAACCCACAAATATAGGTTATTATGTATTGCTATCTAATATATACTCTGATTCAGACAATTTAAATGGTGTTTTGAGAATTCGGGTGATGATGCGTGAACGAGGACTCAAGAAGGATCCAGGTTACAGCTATGTCGAATACAAAGGAAGGACTCATCTTTTTATGGCTGGTGATGTGAATCATCCTCAGACAAAGGAGATATATGCAATGTTGCAGAAATTGGAAGATTTAGTTAAAAAACAGGGTGGCCAAAGTAAAAGAGATCACACAATTACGAATAGCATGGCTGTGCATAGTGAAAGATTGGCTATTGCATTTGCGCTCTTGAACAATACTACAAAAGGTGATGTTCTTGTTATCAAGAACTTGAGGATATGTGGAGATTGTCATGTGTTTGTAAAATCAGTAAGCAAATTTGTAAACTGTCGGTTTGTAGTTAGAGATGCGACCCGTTTTCACCATTTTATGGGAGGGTCTTGTTCTTGTAATGACTACTGGTGAAAACGTTATATTATCACAAGTTAATTCTATTCTCCAGTTTCTTAAAGAGCCAGTTAATCTACATAAGAAGTTCTCAAAATCACTCAATAATAATGTAAATGAATCATGCTCATATCCGAAAAACGAATCAAAAAAGCTGGAAAGAAGAAAAACAGTAATCTCCTGTAAGAATATGTGACTCTGTGAGTCACCTCCATGCCTCCACACGTTCTGTGTATGAATTTACGCGGCTAATAATGCTTATTTCCTTGTTTTTCTCTGTACTCTCACAAACATGGATGATGGGTCGAGAAGTGTATTTTCTTGATCCTTTCTTGACATTATTACTTGAATTACTTGGCTGGTGGCAAGCTTTAATCCTCCTGGTTTTTGGCTGAGTTTTTCGGCCTTCAGGGCCATCCTTTGTTGTCTCAATAGCATTTGGCATACCAGAAGGGCAATTATCAGCTGCACGTGCCTTTTCGTCAGGCAAGATATTCTCGATCGAACTCAGAAAACTGTGAGTTTCATCACCAGTTTTTGACTGTGGTTCTTCATCCTCACTCACTTCATTGGGTTCCAGATTTATTGGTTTCAAGATGCTGTGATGACTGTCTTCATCAGACGGCTCTAAATGCACCGTTGGGCCATATTCTACTGCATAATCTTCTCTTTCCTTCAAGGTTTTGACTATGAGTGTCTTGAGAAAATTCATTACTTGGACCGCGTACATTAGTGCTGTAAGAGGATCAGACATCTGCAGCAAACAACAAACTTATCATCATTCGAATCACAAATCCAACACCAAAATGTCTGTAGGAAAAGGGACATTCTTGTTCAGATTGGATTGCATCAGGTGAAATGCTTCTTTTGATGAAGAAAATGGTGTATTTGTTGGGCTCACCTGAGTCATATTTGGTGCAAAAACCATGGCAATATTACGTGCGTTCATTTTGTTTAGATGTTCCAACTGAGCAACATCAGCCATTAGATTAATCGCCCAATCTAAAAGTGCTTTTTCTGTAGGTGGAAGAAGTCTCACTAGATGAGCACATTCGTCTTCTGACTGTGCTTCCATCACCTGCTCCGATGACAAGGAATCCAATACCCCTCTCGGTAATTCTCTAAACCAGGCCTACAAATAAACAAAACTTGGAATTTATATGTACTAAGTAGGAAAAACCATGAATAGATTGTGAAAATTACAATCTTCTTTCTATGTGTTTTTTTTGGCTCCAAATAGAAAACCCTTTAAAATAAAAGAAGAAAAGTACCTTAATTAGACCTGCTAGACAATGAACATCGATATTATCTGGAATTAGTCCATTGTTTAGTTGTTCCCTGACATACTCTTCCTGCCCATTCTCTGGATTAATTCTGAAGATACCTTCAGACTGCAAATTGTATGAGGGGATTGATTAATTCGTTTTCGGAATTTAAAAAGTTAAATGCTTTATTATATATTCTATATATATACACCAATATATGGAACATAACTAAGAAAAACTTGCATCATGTTACCTGCAGGCCTCCTTGCGTATACAACCGTCTTTGCATCATGAGTAGTATAGTGGGCACACAATTACCTCTGGAGTCGAAAGAAAGCTGCATGGACTCTGTCGAAACACCAAAAACTCTTGTACTACATCAATGGAGGAGGAAATATTGAAGTCAATATATGGAACACACATTGGAAATCTCAGTAAGAATATCTTTCTGGCTTATTAGAAAATCTTTATTTTCTTCCCTTTAGTGATTCTGATAGTCCATATCATTGAAATGTATGGTTCACATTGATAAGACATGGCTTATTTTGAAGTAATCTAAGTCTAACCAAATACTTAATAGAGTTTTATAGCACCTTTTCACATACTTACAAGTTGGAAACAGAAGATAAGATCCATGAGAATTAAGATTTAACAATGTACCTTACACAATTCCCATATATCACCAGCAATAACATGGTCTTTCTCTATATTATTAAGGTTCTACTTGTAAAAATTGTTAATACAAAAACAGTATTTTACTAGCACATTTTAACTCTTAATCCCTGGTTGAGAAAAAAACTAATAACTATAGAATTCATCATAACCCAAAAGTTTACCAATTTATCATAAACACATCCAAACCCACATATGAATTTCAAAAATCCATCCAAAAAAAAAAACACAAAAAAGGGATAAGGCTGACCTGGCACTAGGAGGCCTCCTAGGAACTTCAGGTTCAAACTCAACAGGCAGTCCAAGAAAGCCATTGAACCTATCAAAGGTGACATGAGCAACATGCCTTACATTTGTAGGGCACCCAATATCCATTAAATGTTCTTCAACTTCAACCCCACTTACACTCTTACACCCCACCAAAGATTTCCTGAAAATTGTCGCTAAAATTGCCAAAACTGATATCTCTTGTTCTTCTTCTTCTTCTTCTTCTTCTTCTTCTTCTACACTTTCTACTTCATGTATTTGTGTACTTGTAAAATTTCTCCTGTACAAAGCTACAGTATCCCTGTTGATAATGCACTCATTGTTGAGGATAAAAGCCTGTTGGTGTAAGCCATCATTGTTTGTTGATGTTATACTTGTAATGGAGCTTGAAGATGAAGGCAATTGAGGTGGGGAATGTAGTATCTCTGTCATTTCTTTCAGATTACAATTTGCCAAAATTGTGAGTTGTGTGTTTCAAGATTGAATTTTTATGGGTTTTTGATGGAGTTTAGTTTGGTGGGTGGGTTTTTTTTGCTTGTATTTAGTTGGTGTATTTACTATTTTAGTGTAAGAGATTTAATAATTGCTAATGGGAGAGTTTTGGGGATGAGAAAGATGGGGGGGACTCATGTTGAGTAGAGTTTGATTCAAGTAAAGCTTTGTGGAAGGTAGTATTTCTACATCAACACTTATGGATTAAATATTCTTTTTTTTTTAATCTTGCTTTATGTGCAATTTCCTTATTGTGCTACTATAAAGTATATTTTTTACTATTTTGAAAGATGGGTTTGCTTTTAAAATGGATTAGGAGATGCTAAGAGTAATTAAGAATGCTATGTAAAAGAGAAAAATGTAATTCAATCCTAAAACATACATCATTTAAAGGGCACTTTCTATTGGCATTACAATATATAAAATAAATTTCAATTTCTATTCCCTAGTTAGTGGGGAACCCAATTAAACGTAATTATACTAACTCATTAATAAGTAATTATGATTATTGACATTACAAATTAATACAGCCTGTACAAATATATGAATATATTTATTGCTTATTTAGTGATATGGAATGACAGGAGGCGCCTTAGGGGGGATTATTTAATAAGAATTATTGTCTTGGAGTCACATCTATGCATTTAATAGTGTATTAAATTACAACTAAAAAATTGCATCCTCATTATTATGATACGGAGTTGGCTAATACCACAGTTGGCAGTTTTTAATAGTGCTTAAATGAGATAGTCTTCATCCCTCAAAATTTTCTAACTTCAACTTGGTTTATACGAATCCAAATGCATAAAATAACTTTAATAAGTTCCCCAATAACATGATTAATAACATGTTGCGTACAAGATATGCCCTGAAATGGGTTTTAAATTTCTATTTTCCCAGATAAATGAGCTTAATTATAAATTAGAAGATTAGTAGCACAGAAATATAATTTCACAAACTTTAGATTTTCACATTTGTTTCTGAAAAAACACAACAATTAGGGATTAAGTAAGAAGAAAAGTGATCAATTAGATAATGAACACTCACTTAAAGTCACGTCTTATTGGTTAATAAAATATTTTATATTATGATCAAACTCCAGCTCTAAACTATTGATGACAACTATTTTTCACATGAGACTATGAATCAAATAATTACCAATTAATATGAAGAATTTAGAAGGTTATATATTGAATTTTATGGTTTACTTTTGCAAATTCTAAAGTTTCAAGGAATTAATAACCATAAAATTTTGCAGATTATTTTTCATGAAAAAAGTATTTTTATGTACAATTTAAATTTACTAGTCATTTAAGGACCACAATTGGTTATTCCAATAATTCAATGACAAACATAAAATAATGTTCTTATAAAAATAAAAAGAACCCAAAAAAGGGATTTGTATCGGCTAACAGACTCTACAGACAGCTCAAAGCACAGAGAGAAAAAGCAAAAGCAGAATCCATTTCTCCATCCAAAGGCCTCTTCTGACCGTTGTGGCTATCCACAGTTCAAAATTCAAACCCGAATGCTCAGGGCACGGTTCTACCCGGTCCCTTAGATGCTCCCATCATAGTGGACAATTTAGGGATTTGGGGGTCTAATTGGGTCTGCAATGGGTCTAGGCTGATCCATAATTATAAGGTCAAGGTCAGACCCAGCCAGACTTTTGGGTCTGGGTCTTACCCACCCAATGACACCCCTACTGACTCGAGCATAACAGTATAAATATAAAGTAACTCGATTCCAACCCACGATGACTCGTGTGTTGCAAATTTATTAGGGATTGTCCACGAGCTGAAGCATAAATTAAAACGATTTCAATACATAAAGTCCAATGCCTAAGGTGTCTTTCATATGGTTCGAGTCATATTTGATGAATTATTGTATTTATAAAAAAATTCGATCTTCACACAACAGAAGTATGAATTGGAATTGTGTTCATATGATTGAATGTTGAAGCTTTCTAATATTGAATAGCCCAACGCAAAAATTGAAGAGTTGAAATTTCTGGACCATTAAAATTAGTAAAACTCAATTGAATCAATCAGTCTATAACTAAAGCAAAACACATTACATAATAGACCATTGTCTCATTCTATTGGAAAAGAATTCTCCACAACCACACCGAGAAGGGCCTCGCCACACCAAATTACATTTTGAATCGATATTCTTAGGTTCAAACAAGTGAGCTAGCAAATACGCTTATCAATCTCGGAGAATAATTTGAAATTACTAAAAATCTTCAGCACCCATGATAATCTGCCATTACAAATATAATTCGATCCGTACATAAATGTATACAATTATTGTGGTCTAGCAACTGGCTCCAGAGCTTCAACAGTCACCACACTGTTGCCCCTAATGACCTGCAATAGAAGCAAATGTACAACAAAAATAATTTTAACAATCATGTGATGATACATTACAAATTCATGCAACTGGGGAATAAGAAGACTTTACCACCATGCCTATGTCGGTTTTCTCATTTCCATTCACTTCAACAGTGTTGTCTATCACCAGGTTCATGAACTGATCAAAACCACGAAGGGTTCCAACCACCATACGGTTGGCATTAAGCTTTACTGAAATAAAATATCAGACAATTCACCATGTAAATGATGTCGACAGAGGTGAGACAAAATAAATTACAAACCGAAACTAAAGAATATCACTCAACACCATGCAGGAAAAGCATGAGTTTTTGTAACAGTTTAAACAGATAGTGGCAATATGTCAAAGGAAACTACTCAAGGGACATGCAAATCATGACATAAAACAATGAAGTTTCAGAAAGTAATATTGCAATGAAAAAGATGCAGTAATGCTATACTATGAAGCCAATTTTTGCATTCGTAGAAATACAATAGAAGAGATAGACAAAGAAAGAGGGGGACGGTTCTAAATATATGCACAGCATACTAGTTGTCTAGATATAATAGCAACAAGTTCCACTCGAAATGTTGCCAGCATGAAAACAATCTTTCAAAAACAAATTATATATATATCAATTACACTGCTGCTTGAATTTGTTCAAAACCATATATACCAATAACAATCTGAAAAATGTGCATGGTATTGTGCATCTTTTTACAGTGTAGAATACAAATAAAATATTAGTATATATTTAAAAATTAAAAGACAGATCAAGTATCTATGACAAGTAAACAATCTAAATACAATATTCACTATCCAACAAGAGATAACCATTGCTATAAAATTGCTAAGCTAAATCCATACCCTACATATAAAGTCACATTTATTTAGGATAATTATCTGAGAATAAGTAACCTATGTCTTATCATCATCAAAATTGAACTATTCCAAATACACCTCCATTTCTTTCTACAAGCTAATATTTTAGCATACTACCAGCAACACTAAGTTCCTTATCCAGTTTCCATTATTGATCAACCGAACCAAACAGGAAATTATTCCATTCCAAAAACATAAACTACAGAATAAAGTAAAGTACACTAAATCAAAAACTGAACCGATTGAAACAAAAACAAAAAGGTATAACTTAAAACTTACTCTGTAGTTTCTTGTCCATGTACCTATAAATTAAAAAAAGGTAACAAATCAATAATTCACGAAGCATAAATAAAATGCAAAGAATTATGAGGTAAATTTAAAAATAGGCTGAAGAAATTACTTCTTGAGATCCGGAGGCTGGCCTGATCTGCTCATGGCGAAATTGGAGAACTAGTGAAAATTAGTTCAGCTAGGTTTTGCTCACGCTCTTCAAAACCCTTGAAATTATGATACAAATATGAATTAACGTTGCAATTTTTGGGATTTGATTTTATTATATGCCTATTGTGAACTAATGGGCTGGATCTTATGTTTTGTTTACCGAATTTGGGCTCCTTATAGTAATAGGCAATTCCGTCTTTGGCCCATTAAATGATTTGAGTGGGCTTGGTACGTGCAAAAATAAAATGATGTGTGTAGTTGATCATATTAAGGACACGTCTTAAAGTTTTAATAGTAAATTAGATATAAAAATTACATATATTAACAAACATGATAACCTAAATAAATGCAATTAATCCTTTACATATTTGTTCAAATTAAGGACACGTCTTATTATTAAGAGTAAATTAAACATAAAACTATTCAGACACATGTAATCTATATATGTACTAATTCAAGACTTTCTTTAGTAGTGACTAAGATAAATAAGGAGCAACAATCCAAAGTCAACAGTATATTCTTCTAGATCCCTTTTAAATCATTGTCTAATCCAAAGTCAACAGTATATTCTTCTAGAGCCCTTTTAAATCATTGTCTTACTTGTGAATGGAATTTTCTCATGTCAATTATTGTAATGGATTTACTCTTAAATTTTTTTGAAACTATATATATACATATAATTAATACATATAGTGCTATTTCACCTAATAGGCAAGAACCAATTCAAATATGTATGGATTGATATCATAGAATATCAATTAATACTAATAGTTATTTATGACATTAAAAAAATCCCATAATATAGATGATCGTAATTATTCCAAATGATTGAATTATAAGAATCACTCCATTCAAACATGTAGGTCATTTTCCTTTGTCAATTGCAACATGCAAGTCTTTTATATATATATATATATATATATATATATATATCTTTTTTTTGAAGGACTTTGCAAGTCTTGTATTAAGTACAAGCAGAAGAATTGGCCATAATTTACTTCATGAGTCACCACTCTACTGTCTAATTAAATATTAAAGTTGGTAATTGACTAAATTTTATATTCACCCAAAGAGACTATACTTTATGATCATATTTTTGGATATTATTTAATATCATCTTCCCAATTACTCGATCATCCAGCCGTATACCTAACCAATAAAATTTGGTGATGAGGGTTATTAATTAATTTCACATCTATTTGGGAAGTTAATTAATTAATAAAAAGAATCATATTTTTCTAATTTGGTTGATATGGAAGTTGAATCTTAAAATATGATTCTTCAGTTCAATTATACGACGGTTATAGCTAAGTATGAGTTTATTATTTGTTCAATAGACTGAAAGCGACTGGTTGTTGTGATTATTGTTTTTGAATCTTTAACTACTTTTAAATAATTATTTTTTATGGAGTGTTTAGAATATACCATGTGTGCAATGGAATAATTTTGGTTTCTAAGATGAAGTTTCATCTTAGAAACTTCAATGTATTTACTAGGTAAATCACAATCAAGAATCAACCCATGCCATGAATTAATTCATTAAATATGTTTTTTTCTTATTACTTTCTAATTTAAATGAATGGCTACCATCATATAAATATAAACCTTTTCACCGTGTTCATAAAATTTCATTATAAGTGTCTGAGTACATGTATAGAATCGTAATTATTATCCCAAAAAACGAGTTTAATGGAGTTTGAATTCTAAATATTTCAATGATAAAAATTAGGGGTGGCAATTGGGTTGATCGGGTCGGGTTTGGGTTGGGTTCATTTGGGTTGGGTTCAAATTGGGTTGGGTCCAACTGGGTCCAATGACAAAATACATGCATTATTGTTGGACCCAATAAGGACCCAAATTGGACCCAACAAGGATCCAATCACGGACCCAACAAGGACCCAAATATAGAATACAAGATATTTTAAATAAGTTTAGCATTATTTTTACACTCACAACACACATTACCCACATAAAATAATTTTTTTTACAAAAAATGCACTTTTTACATACACATTTCACACCTTTTACACATAACGCACACATTTTATATAAAATATACACTTTTTACACACACGATATATTTTTATACACACATTTCACACTTTTACACATAGTGTACACTAGAGGTGTAAACGAGCCGAGCTTGACATTTTTTTCAAGCTCGAGCTCAACCTCGAGCCTTACTATACAACGGCTCGAGCTCGTCGAGCCCAAATTTTTCGAGCTCGGGCTCGAGCTCGTGAGCATGGGTTCGAGCTCGAGCCGAGCCCCAAGCTCACGAGCTCGAGCCCGAACTCGAGCCGAGCCGAGCCGAGCCGAATATTTTTATTTTTTTAAATTATTTATTAATTATTTAATATATTTATTAAAATAATAATAAAAATAAAAATATATTAAAAAAATAAAAAAGCTCGCGAGCCCGGGTCGTGAGCTTTTTCAGAGACAAATGGACTCGGGCTCAAGCTCGATTAAAAGTTTGAGCTCGTGAAGCTCAGCTCGAGTTCGAAAAACTCGAGCTCGAGCCGAGCCCGTTTGATCGAGCTCATTTGATCGAGCTCGAGCCGGCTCAATATAAATTCTTCGAATACACAACTCAATATAAATTTGATATTTGATAATATCGAATATATGAAAAAAAAATGTGTATTTTTAATAAAAAGTGTTCAATTCGTGTAAACAATGTGTTTTGTTTGTAAAATTGTGTAATGTGTGTGATGAATGTGAAGTATGTGTAAGTTTTTTAATAAACAAGTTAATTATTATAGAAAATCAAGTTGGACCCGGTTTGGACCCAGATAGGACCCAAATTGGGCCCAATTGCCAACCCAATTGGACCCAAATATTATAAAACATCAACCCAATTGGAACTACAATTTTACAATATTAGGACCCAACTCATTGAAAACCTAGTTTAATTTGGGTCCAAATATAAGTTTGGACCCAAATTGCCACCCCTAAATTAAAAAATATACAATTAATTGAAAAGTCTTACACTCTTAAACCTAGCTAATTATAACCCTTTGTTAATGTACACCATTTTGCTTATATGGCCATTGCGAAAGCCACTCAAATATTTATTCAATATGTACCATTCAATGATGAGCTTCCTAAGTGCTTCTAGTACAATAATTTAATACCTAATTGCTCTTAACTATTGATAAGTCAAATAAATGACAAAAAAAACAAAAACCCACCTTATATATAGACAAATAAACCACCACAATTTGTGGCTTTGGTCACGGGTTCGAATCCTGATGAGGGAATGCCTAATTGCTTTCTCTACTGTGAGCCTGTCAGCTATGGGCAACCTAGGTTGGTTTACCTCTCTTGTGTGGTTTGCAGGCTATTACACAAGAGCGGGGTTTACCCAGTGCGCACCTAACGCTAGCGGCTGCGGGTTCCCTTGTCATCAAAAAAAAAAAAAAAAATCACCACAATCATAGCCTTTCTCAATCTATTTAAAAAAGTCAAAATCTCATCAAAATTTGCACCCAAAAGCACCATAAAATCACACAAACCAACCCTTAATTCCCTCAAGAAACCATTAGCCATCCTCCCCCTTCATTCAATCTCTCTAAATCATACCAAAAAAATGTTAGTGTTGGGTGCCCGGCAAGCTAATTGGTTGCCAAATACTTAGCAACACTACGAGAACAGTCTTGTTTAAATCGTTATTTATTATATGGCATCTTCTTTATTATATATCTATGTCTTTACATATATGTAATGAAGTCCCTTGGGTTACATAGAGCTATGGGTACGGTCACGCATTGGATGGTGATCATGGGATGTACTCGAACGGCTGTAATCCTAAAAGCGTTCCAAGTCATAGAGTTATTGAGATAGGGATATCAATGACTCGTCAAGACTTGCTTGTACGTTGCATTTCCTTGGAGGAATGTACCTTGTTCCATGGGTATTGGTTGGGAACCTATGCAACGTATGAGGGTTCACATCGGGGATGGTGAATTGAGCAACCCCAGTGGAAATTCATATTGGTGGACGTGTCGAATATGAAATTCCACGGTCACGTAGGCTTGTGATGATCCTCACGACTTGAGGGATCGCGGCTGTTCAAATGCATGACCCACTGCACTTTGATTTAGTTCATGATTACAGGATAATCAAACAATGGGCTATTTTGGGTGTAGTCTGGTTGTGTGATTTGGCAGGCGATTCCAAGATGGGATCTGTCTCTAATCGTGTGATTAGTGAATCTCCTATGCTGTCTTGGGAATGACTGGACTTGAAGTCTTTGGCCAAAGCAAGTCAATAAGAAGGTGTGATCCTTGCTTAGTTGACATAAGTCGTCATTCGCCAATTGACATAGTCATGTGATTAAATTAGTAGGATTTCGACTGGTAACCAAATCCTAGATTTAATCGGGAGATCTGACAGAAGGATGAGACACATGCTACGATCGTGATCAGGAGAGGTCTGTTATAATCATTTGAATCTAGGGATTGAGTCGACGTTGCTAGACATCGAACTCAATCTGTGGGAGTCATGAATTAATTGGTGGTTAATTCATGACCAAGATTAATCATTTGGCATAATGATTAATCAAGGTAATGATTGGCTAATTGTTACCGAGCCGTTTGGGAAATGGTCTCACTGCTAGCTTTCGAATGAACCTAAGGGGTCACACACTAACTTGAATAAGTTTCTCGGTTGTATGTACGAGATGGCCAATTTCGAATTGGGCCTAGATGAATTAATATTGGATACAACGCTTAGAGGCACGACACTTGGAGTGCTTTAAGACCTTCGGTGATCACGTAATATTGTATTCGTCATCAAAAAGAAATCAAGATGGTTGATTGAATTACGAGATTTAATCAAAACGGTACGTTTACGCTTTCTTTTAATTGTGCATAAATGCTAGGCGTTTAATTGGGTGAAACGACTCTAATATAAATTTTTGAACTCTATTTCCGCTGCGAGGTTTCACCCGAGGGTCTAGGCGATCCCAACAAAAAACCCATTAAAATGTTAAGCAAGAAGCTTAGTTCAATGAAGAAACTAGCTAAAATGGTTAAGTCCATTAATGGCGATAGCAACTTTCAATACGAAAACTTGCTGATGGAAGATGAAAACGAAGAAGAATCTACTCCCACTGGAATGTTCGCAGTGTATGTGGGTGAAAATCGACAACGGTTTGTGGTGCCAACAAGCTATCTTGCGCACCCTTTGTTCAAGATTATTCTGGAAAAGGCTTATAATGAGTTTGGATTTGAACAAAGAAATGGGCTTGTTTTGCCATGCAGTGTTTTTGCATTCCAAGAAGTGCTTAGTGCTGTTGAATGCTGTAATGGGAGATTTCATTTTGGTGAATTGTTAGAGGAATTTTTGTAGGCTATATACATATATATATATATATATATATATAGGAATTTGTAGAAGTATATTGATTGTTAGGACTAATTAGGAGTTTGTGAGTATCTGAGTTTCGGTATAATTACATGTATTATCGAATATTAGACGTATTTATATATGCATTTTGTTCATGGGTATTGAATCAACTTAGGAAAGAATAGGTAAGTACTGTTGTTTGCAGCTATTACTTGGTTGTAATTAGGTTTTCTGGGCCAAAGTGCAGTATTAGTTGTTGCATATAATGACAAGCACGTTTATTATATATCAAGAAAAATGTTTAATTGTTTATTTGTGGCTAACAAATGTTTAATTCTAATTGCCCGTAACTAGTGATAAGTCAAAGCAAATGAAAATAATCATTTTATGGACAAAAATAGAGTACCACAATCATAGCCTATCAGTATCAACTCTATTGAAAGAACCAAAGTCAAAATCTTACCACCTTTCTAATATTGCACTATAAAACGGGAAATTCTATCACAGACCTAGCCTAATGGAGCCGGTCAATAAGGTCCACACATTTAGGGTGGGGTGGGTGTTTTTTACCTCTACCACCCATACAAAAACCACCCACTCCGCCCTAAATGTGTGGTCCTTATTGACCGGCTCCATTAGGCTAGGACTGGGATAGAATTTTCCCTATAAAACCAACCCTTTTCCTTAAATTGGGCTAGGCCATATGGACATGATCTGAACAAATGGTAAGAGGCCCAATACCAGAATTCTGTAATAAGATTAAACAATGTATATTATTAGGCCCAATAAGCTAGTAAAACGGTTTAATTGGCCCATTCTGTAAGTTTGGATTGGGCTTCAGATGAAGAACAAGATCCGATCCAAATACTGTCGGCAAGATGGATATCCAACGAGATTCTCGTGTTTCAGAGAGTTGCCAAAATAGAAGATACTATTCTATCATGATAAGAAAAGAAGAAAATCTTATATGATTAAGAGGGCCATAATTATGAATCTTGATAATTAGAATAATAATAATAATATGATACATATTAATATCAACTACTCTTGTTATCTTTGTCTAGTTAATATCTTAAGAAAATGCATTTGCATTTAACTTACGAGACCAGTGATATACTGTTTGTTACTGTTAATTAGGTTGTCGAAAAGTACTTAATATGATCATATTGACAAACATAATTCACCCAATATATGATAAATTAACGTAAGTATGGTCGAACTTAATCTTGTCCATAATTTCCTAAATATATTTTTTGGTAATGAAATAAATATTAAATTATGAATGCTTTCATACTAGAAGTTGAAAAGTAGATAAAGACGAAGGAACTAATTCCGTATTTTGCACAGTTTTTCCGGAAACTCCATTTATGAGTTAAGCAAGTTACAAGTACAGTTAGATGTATCCTGTATAAGACTCACAAAATCCCACTTGCCAATAATGGAAATATATTCTTTTATCATCAAAATAGGACGTATATTATATAATATATAATATATATATATGTACATTATATATCAAGTGGAAGTGGGCACCAAGATCAATTAATATTTTAGCAATTTGACTTATATCATTAATATTGTATGAATGATATAAATGTCAAATTTAGCTTTTCAAAATAAAAAGAACTAATCTCGTGCAACAAAGAAGGCATTCGTTCATGAAATATGAACATTATTGTCACATCTACAATTGTGAATAATAATATTTATTTTGAATGAGGAAAACGAGTATATGGTGGCTCCACATCAATTGGCTTCTCTTAAATAACGTTTAGGCTCGTGTCTAATGTATATATATATATATATATATATATATAAACTTTTGATTAGAAAATTTTTTATACACATTATACTGTACAAAGTCAAAAGGGATACTAAAATTGAATGCTATAGATGCATTTGGTAAATAATCGGTGAGTTTTAAGCCCTATATTATGTAATATTAGTATCAATGATGTAACATATAGAAACAATTTCACTTGCCCATACTAATATTTAGGTTCTTTTTTTAATCATCAAAAGTCGACTTGCATAATAAATAAATATTTATATAAGTTAATTTATTTGAAAAGTTGAGTAATTCTTAAAGTGGCTTCTTGAATAACTTAAGGTCCAATTAATAGTCGCATCCAAGTAGTAGATTATTGTTTAATTTCATGACATTGACTTATAAATTATAATAATATTTTACGCGTAAATTGATTGGGAAGGCGGCTAACTGCCAAAGCCCGGGGCACGGGGAAAGTTGGTCACTTTTGCCAATTTTCCATTCCATTTTCCTTAAAATAGGCCAAAGTTGGCTCATTCCATTGTTAAATTAAATATATTAATAATATTTAATGTTAAAAAATAAAATTTACCTTATGTGATTTTATAATAAAATAATTCCAAACTGAGAAATTAATTGATGAATTCTTCACTTAATAAATGAATCACAATTTAGGTTAAAAGGTTGTTCATACTTACTTTGCTATTTTTTGGAATGAAAATTTTGTAGAATGTATTATTGAGTTTGAAAAATATTCTCGTGAATATTTTATTCTTTTTAATATAGAAAATAATTTTGTGCATATGCAGACTGCAAAAAAAAGAAAAAACACAAGAATCATCCACGAAAGTAAGTGATGGGACATGACAATTAAATTTATTTTGCACGTTTTTTAATATCATTTTAAGTGATCCAAAACGTGAGGACATGATTAGAAGAGAACACAGAAACCAATTCTAATTTTGTTTTAATATATTTTTCACAAAGGCCATTAACATACAAATTTACTTCAGATTCAATTAGATTAATTATCACTTAAAAGATTAATTTTTCAAAACATCAAATTTGATTGTTTTAATTATGTAAATTTAGCAAGTGGAAATGGAAGTAAGCATTATTTTTATTTATTTTTAACAGCAAGTCAAGTATTATATTTAGCCAATGAGATCTTATAATTGGTCGTCACAATCAAATTTTCAAGGCTCCAAAATCTCTATAAATAGGCATATACATACAAGATCTTTCTTGGATTGATATAATCTTTGTGCCTTCATATTTCTTCGCAACTAAACCAGAACTGTTCCTGCTCATCTTTATAAATCTTGTATTTTTCTCCAAGAATATATATCCATTAATTCTCATGGTATATATACGTGTTTTTGCTTCTATAATTTAATCATCAAAAAAATATTTTTTTGAGGTTCTTAATCTGATATTTGTTTCATGAAATATTTGCAGGAGAATCAGACCACCAATGTTAAATATGAAGAGGTATAATCTCTTCATCCAGTCCCATATATATATATATATATATATATATATATTTCTTCTGAATATTAATATGAATTCTCATGAATTTCGATATATAGGTATACATAGAAAATTCCCGAGGAGTGAAGCTTTTCACGTGCAGATGGGTACCTGCAAATATCGAACCAAAAGCTTTGATCTTCTTGTGCCATGGATACGCCATGGAGTGCAGCGTCTCAATGAGAGGTAATTATCAATATATATATACAACTATATATATAAATATATATATATTAAAAAGATAATTAATTAATTATTAATTATGGAAATTATACGATCAGGTTGTGCCACGAGACTCGTTGAGGCTGGATATGAAGTTCATGGAATTGACTGTGAAGGCCATGGAAAATCATCAGGGCTTCTTGGATTAATCTCCGACTTCGATAATCTTGTTGATGATCTGTCTGAACATTTTACCAATATTTCTGGTAAATTTTAATTTGTTTATTTTTCATTTTGAAGATGGATTAATATTTTGTTTCATTAACTACTTTGATTTATTCAAGTTCAAACGTTAATTAAAGTGGTTTAGTGGTCAATCACATCATGATAAATAGAGAAAAATTATTTGAAATATGTCCCATCATGGAGACTAATCTAATCACTTTGTTGTACATGGCAGTTTACTTTTGTTCAATAATGGTGTGATTTAAACGTAATTAATTAATTCAAGTTTAACTAATCTCCCCCTTAGTGGTTGGCGTATGATGAGGATATTTGTTTTGACTTGGGATTTTATTAATGAATTATTCAGATTTTTCATCTTACTCGTATTAGTAAAAAATCACTTCTAATTAATTGATTTTAATGAGTTTTATTATTAATATATAATATATTTTTTAAAATTATTATTTTGTTGTGATGCAGAAAAGAGAGAAAATAGGAAAAAGATGAGGATTATAATGGGAGAATCAATGGGAGGGGCCATGGTGCTAAGGTTACACAGGAAGAAGCCTGATTATTGGGATGGTGGCATCCTCGTTGCTCCTATGTGTAAGGTGTGCCAATATTTATTTTACAAAAATACTTTTCTAGAAATATGATAATTTATCTGATAATACATTTTTTTTCAAAAAAAAATATGATAGTCAAATAATGATCGTGACAAAAATATATCTTAGGACTTAGGAGTATGCTAATTCATCTAATAGTATATTTGATTATAATAAAATATAATATGATAGTCAATGGTAATATGTTCTCTGATGTAGAGACTATATAGCTATTTAATTCATTAATGCAAAATTGAACTCGGATTGAATTTGACTGAATATAAAATATATACTGATATTTCCAATTCTATATGATGTTGGGGCCAGAGGTTCTACTTTTTCTAGTAAATTAATAATCAAAGTTGATGTTTTCAAAGTCTAGAAACAGATCGCTATTGTTGACTATTTTGGATTTTTAATTCAAATATTGAGTTTTATTTCATAATTCTTTTCATATAAATACAATATGTGTATATATATATATAAAACTTATGCTACTTCAAAGCTGATACAATTTTCTTTCAATTATTAATTAGAACATTAAGGTGTAATGAAGTGCTAAGCTTATTCAGACTTATAATTTATTTAATTTTAAACTTGTTACTTAAAATATGCAGATTGCTGATGACATAAGACCAAACCCAATGGTTATCAAAATGTTGACTTCTTTGGCTCGTTTAATCCCAACTTGGAAACTTACTCCAACTCCAGACATAGTTGATATTGCTTTCAGAGATCCAAAAGTCGTAAAAGAGGTAACTAATTTAATTCTCATCCCCAATAATATTTTTTCTTTTAAATATTTTATTTATTTTATCTGGGCCGGTTCTTATTTTTTCTTTAAATCAAACAGTTATGACTTTGTACGATTGCATCATTAAATAGTTTAAATAACACATCAAATTGGTCACAGGTTCGATCCAATAAGTATACATACAAAGGACGACCTCGACTCCAAACTAGCTACCAATTATATACAGTCAGCATAGACTTGGAGAAAAGACTCGAAGAGGTAAGTCATATTATCATAAAATGCTTTTAAACACTAAATTTTTCACTCTATATACTGAAAAACAAACTCGATTTCATTAATATATTATCCTCGATAGATTTTATTATAAAATATTTTTAAACATGAATATTTTCACACTAAATACTGAAAAACAAACTCAATTTCACTAATATATATTTATTTCATTCGATAGGTTACATTGCCATTCATCATTCTGCATGGTGAAGCGGATAAGGTGACAGATCCGTCAGTGAGCAAACTATTGCACGAGTCAGCTCGTTCAGTCGATAAGACGTTCAAATTGTATCAAGGAATGTGGCACTCTTTGTCCTATGGCGAGTTGCCGGAGAACTTAAACATTGTGTTTTCGGACATTATTAAGTGGATCGACGATAGGGTTCTTGACCGGAATGCTAAATTTGAAGAGCAACAAAAGTTTGCTAATGATCAAAATGTGCTACAATCCAACCTTAGCAAAAATGAAAGTTGAATTAGATTATTGTAATTTAGACGTGATGATAATTTATTTTATTTTGTTTGTGATGATTGCACTTTGTAACACAAGGGTTTTTGTCTGGCTTCTCATTCTCAAATAATGAAGTAATTTAATTTGTTTGGTATATATTAATTATGTATAAGCAATAATTAACGAGGCCCAAAAAGGGATCAATCTTAATCACTTATGAGTATCTGTTAAGCCGAACTTGGGCCAATAGTTTGGCCCAACTGAATCAAAGCTGTTCTCCTGAATGCTTACTGGGCTTATAAATCTCGTTTTGTATATGGGCTTTCTACCTAAATGGAACCCATTAAACCCAGTGTTAGACTGACTTGTTGGGTTGAGTTATACTAGTTCGGCCCAGTCTATGATACCCAGGCTAGTACATATTTATTCATAACTGAAAAGAATATAATAAATTATAATTTAATGACAAATGTATATCACAAAAAAACCCACAGCACAGAAACTAATATATATATAGTCATAAAACTCAATAAGTTATAACACTAGTATACCTCATAACAATACATAACCATTCTTTTATCTAGTTCCCATTTCTCAATATAAAGCCCAATTTTCCGATCAATTTCTAAAATTTCAAATGCAACACATAAAAACTTTAAATTCACACACATTATAAGGGTAATATCCACTTATCACACGTGGATATATAGGGTTTCAACTCTCTCGAGAGCCCCCAGTTATGATGATCTAATTTAACTATTCCCAAGTCTCATCAATGAGAATCCTCTTCATATGATCAACTAACTCATTTATTTGCTCCCTAGAGTGCAAAGGTGACGGATAAACGCATGCACAATCCAACTCTCCATTTCGAATCGTGTCAAATAATCCAATCGAAGGGCCAATCCCATGCGCAGAAGCACAGCCAATATAATCCTCTACGCCTATTTTTTGCTGCATATGCTTCGAATCATCGATCACAGGGTCCTCAAAAACAGATATGAGTGAAGTTCTTAGTGATGAAGATGAAGTTAAGCTTGGATTGTCAATAGCTTTGCACATTAGGAAGTACATATCAGACATGTCTGAGAAATGTTTGTTGCACTTCTTGTCACGTGCAAAGTCCGTGCAGATCCTCTCTGCTAAATCCCACAGGTTTTCAGTTCCTTTTAGGGTTTGTGTGTTGAGGATTGCTGAGTGCAAGAATCCTGAAAAGTTTTAACTATATTAGAGAAATCTTTTTATTATCTAGTGTTTGATCAATTTCAAGTTCCAATTCACCTAAATACTTGTAACCAGTCTTATAGTTCATTTAATTCATTCGTAGTGTAAATTATACTTGAGTTCTATGTATCTAAGGTCACTGAATCAAACATAAATGAAAAAAAAAAAAAATTCTTGAAATGTTACACATTTGTTTTAAAATCTTATGACCCACGATTGATTTAAATATAATCGAACGTTTTGTGAGTTAAATTTGAGTTTGACCATGCTTTGATATATTATTTTCGTGATTTTGAAGGGTTTTACCAAAATGATGAGGCGAAAGAGCCGGTTCAAGAAGAGGGCGACAATCAGTCAGAATCGCCAGGCCATATTTCTTCTTTAGCTGATCGGAATCCAATTTTGTCGAATGTGCAGCAATTAGTCCAGCTGCTGCTAAGGCTCCAAAGAGTTTAACACCCCTTGATTTGCAACCCTACAAAACGTTTATTTAATATTTATGACGAATTGAGTAATACTATAAACTACCAATTTAGCAAGTATAACAATATGTATTATATACTTAAACCTTTGTTTCCTTTTCACATTTATGCAAATACATTAATCACCAAAAAATAAGGGAAAATTATTCACTTACAGCAAGAACCCTAGCAGTATGTTGTGTGTTCATTTTAAGTCTTACAACCTCAGATCTCCTTGTCCCTTTAGCATTTTTGAACTTCAAATTCGTAAGCCTTAACGAGTTCAAAGAATATCCCAACATATCTCTCCCATGAGCCCATAGTGTCTTCTTCCCCATCCCACTCGGTACTAGGTTTTCGATTCCCATTTTACCCTCCCCATCATTCATTATTTCCTTCCTTGTCCCACCACCCTCAATCTCCTCAACCAGCTCCATCAGCTCCCTCAGCAACGACACAGCCGTCGTTCTATCGCATATAGAAGCATGCAACCTTAACAAAACAACACATTTTGTCTCTGATAACACGTACACGCTCGCAAACAGCAAATCAATCCCATTGCCTGAGAATGAATTGGGATCAACCCAATTCTTGCGGTTCAATTCTTGTTCCATGAGTAAGTGACATGGAGAAAGATTAGGGTTTTGTCCGGTAGAGAGGCTTTCGATGAGTTTCAAAGTTGGTTTGAGATCGTGTTTTTCGATGTGGACTTGTGAGGCAGTTGAGGATGTAAGAAATGTGAACTCTTTTGTGTTTGGATTGTAGTGTAGTTTGGAGAGAAGTAGAGGGTGGGATTTTTGGAGCTTATCGAGTACTTTGCGAAGAAGTGATATTTCCGAGGGCGATTTAGACATTTCAAGTGCTAGCACGGTGTTTCCAGTGCCAGAGGATACTGCACGACACCAAGCTTGCTCGGTGTTGCTTAGAACTCGAGCTCGAACTTGAACTTGATCAGAAATTGGCATTATTGCAAGTTTTGGTGGTGGTAAGATTGGAGAAGAAAAATATAATGGGTATATATATAACATAAATTTGGATGAAAACATTTATGTCATATGGATACATATAATCTAGTTGAAGAGGAGTTATTGTGGATGGAGGAAAAGTCTGAAATGTGACATTGTTTCAATATTTAAGTTGGCTAACTAGCAATGTCAGATCATTTACTCAACAATTAATAATAAGAATCATTAATTGTTTAACATATCATTAAGCACTCGGAATGGTAAGCCCTTGCCTAAGGGATTTTCACATTTTTTCATACGCTAAGTCATCTCCTTCCAAAATAAGATGCCCCATAAATTTTTACCTACAATGGTAAAGCCCTTCTTTTGGACCCACAATGCCACGTCATCTTCCACCATGTATTACTTTAAATTTAATAATATATATAAATAACTATGAAAATATTATTATCATAAGAAATATAGTATATTTATATACATTATTGTAAACATAATTTAATTATTATTATTTATTTAATATAATTTTATTATTATTCTCAAAGAATAAATAGAATTTATTATAAGTAATGTTATTTTAGTAAAAAAAAAAAGTATAGACAAAAATTACAATTTTTTTAATAAAAACGAATTATAAAAAATAATAGTGTAATGGAGTATATATAGATAAAATTTCTTATAATTAAAAAATAAAAAATAATAATAAATTGGGGCTGATTGCATGTGCAAAACTTAATTGCACATTTTGTAATTAAAAATAAAAACAAAAAAAATATAAATTAAATTTAAATTAAAAAAATAATGCTGACTCAGCATTTAACTCTTAAGAGCAGCCCTTTGAGAGGGGCTTTTCAGGAGCAGCCCACCAAAATCCCCCCAAAATCCCTATTGTAGCTAAAAATTCCCCAAAAAGCCCCATAAAAAGCCCCCATTGTGAGTGCGGAGTTTTTGAAAGTGAAACATATGTACTTAGATATTAAAATTCTTATTTCACAAGGTGCTTTAATGATTATTATTTTATGATGATCATTTTATGTCAGCAATTTGTGCTCATTGTGTTTATGCGATATAATTAGCACTTAGCAGTAGTATTGAGGTTAAATATTCGATTATAGTATTATGTGTGTTCTATTTTGTTTTTCGATATCTCCGATTTTAATGCATTACTATTCGTGTCCAATATGTTCGCCTACCAGACTTAAATTCGAGCCATGTGTTATAGTACACTACTGTGCAACATTATGAATTTGTCTAACTCATATCTCAAGTATCGTGCCAGAATTTCATAACCATAAATACTCTAATTTCTGTATATTAAATGGCCATATTTTAGGTGCTAACATGCCAACTGATATTAAATGACATCTTTTTGGGTAAAAACTCTTAAATAATATTTATGAATTACCAAAAACATTGATATTTATTGAGGACAAATCAAAGATCTATAGTGACAAGTCAATATTTTTCCCATAAATCGACTTTTTCATCTGTGTCTATAGCAGACTATATGGGCGTATTTACTGAGGCAGTTGGCATAGTAACTCAGTGAACAATTTATTTATTCTGCTCTTTGGAAAATGATTTATGGTGCCGAAAGTGTGTTTAGCGTGTTTGTAGACCGAGTCTAACGATCATATAGTATATTTTGGACGGGTTATAAAGGGTGAATGATAAATTGATTCTATTTGAATGAATTTTTCGATATTTTATAATTCTTAAGATGTCACGTTTTAGAATTGTAAATTTTGTCATATAATAGTTGTAGCCCCGTGGCCTGATGGATGATACTGACTGATGATAATTAACAGAATCAATGATATTTGAATAATAGATCAAGTTTGGCAATTATCGTCAAAAAACCTTATTATATGAGTATTAGATCATACAATTTTATTTTAAAAGTATAATACATGACTGTTAAATTTAGTAAAATAAATTTAATGTGACAGTTCTCAGAATTGCAAAATTGTCTATAAAACTTCCAAAATGCAAATTTCATTCCCCTCTTCACAAATCTGTGCAAGAGTTCTTAACTTTATAATACAACCGAAAGCTAGAACAACGAAAAATAAAACCCGAAAACGAATACTAATCTCTTAAACCATGCAATAAATTAGTCTATATTTTCAATGGTTCATCTGCATAGGCCTATTCATACTCCATGCATTCAAATTGTCAATTGTGATCATTTCTGAGCCATTGTTGAATACATACAAATGTGCATTGTTATATACTGCCATAATTGGATAAACCCTTGATGTAATGCAAGTCTTTCCTCCTGCTCCAAAGCTCTCCACAACCGAATTATCAATCTACAACAAATAACAACATTAACATAATACAACCTTAAAACTGGTAATAAAATAGTGAAAAAAGTACAAAAAATATGCAGTAATTACCAAAGTCCTAAGAGAAAGCTTCTTATCAGTTAAGTCCACATTTACAAATCCTGCAAATGAAGGTCTGTATGCATCCTTTCCGTCTTTAAAGAACGATTTCACATTGTTGCTCAAAGTGGACCTGGTTTAATATAAAATGTCATTTTAATTTATAAAAATATTATACGAAAATATAAAATGAGAGATCGAAATCCAAACCTTGATGCATCAGAGCACATGAGAACAATATGTTTTTGTTCTTGAGCCTTGAAAATCCTGAAAAATACAGGTGTGTATTCTTCCAATTTTTCAGAAGCTAATGTTAAAAGACCAAAAGGGCCTAATCCACCTTCAACATTTGAACCCTTTTGGCTGCAAAGCTTTTGTGCATCAAATCTATCCCAAGTTGGATCAAACGGCTCAGCTTTGTCCAAACTCTTAAACGAGAAAGACACATCAACATCAGCCTGTGCAGCTGTTATTCCTTTAATTTCAATTTTGTCACCTTTTTTCAATTTTTGATCACCCAATTTAACCTCTTTCCCTCTTAGACTTTCCAATTCTTCGACAGGCCATTGCAACAATTGTTTGCCATTGGGATCAAGCGTTACTACACGTGGGATAAGCTGTATACCGGCCCAACCTTTCTTCACATCGTCATCAGTAGAATCAGACTCATTAGCCCATCCCCAAACAATCCTTCTCTTCTTGCTTGGGTCGAAGAACGATTTCGAGGCATAAAAGTTACCATAATCCAATCTCAGCCCATTCCATCCATCAATCATATCTTCATCAGGAAGATATCTATCCTTGTCATATGACCCTATTGTATAATACTCATATCTAGTCACATCAAGGCTAACTTTCAAAACATGCTTAACATTTTGACCCACAACCGAAGCATCAAGCCCGTTCTTACCATTAACTTCAACAGGAAAGAAATCAGGACATTCCCAGTTGCCAGTTCCAGCACTAGAATGCAAAGGATGTTTAGCCTTAATCCAATGCATGAAATCTTTACTCCTGTACAAAAACGACATGCCCCTTTGTTTTCTTCTACCACCTATTGTGATCCTCCAATGCCCATCATGGCCCAACCAAGCTGTCGTTGGGTCACGAAAAGCGGTTTTGTTAACAAACGGGTCAGCAACGATTAACGGGTTGTTATCGGGTTTGACCCATTTACGAAGATATGGGTCGGATAGGTTAGCTGGGATGGCGTAGTTTTGAACCTGTGTGTTGTTTTTGTCTATGATTCCAGTGTATAGGATTATGGGACCTTTGTTAGGGATAATTGTGGCTGAGCCAGACCAGCAGCCAAATTGATCAAAAGGTTTTGATGGGGAAATTGCATGTTCAACTTTTTTCCAGTTTATTAAGTCTTTTGAGACTGAATGAGCCCAAACTATGTTACCCCAAACAGCACCTTTTGGGTTGTATTGGTAGAAAAGGTGATATATGCCATTGTAATACATTGGTCCTGTTAGAAATATAATAAATTATGAAATAAGAATATAGAAAATAATGAGCATAAAGATTTGAAGAAAATGCAAAAAGGAAAACTGACCATTTGGATCTGATGTGGGTTTATGATATCATCCACAAGGATACATGAAAAAGAAACATATGAAATCGTCAATAAATTAATATAAGACCACTCAAGTCAACTAATGAAACTAAACAAGATACAATTGAGTTATTCTATTTTGGACTAAATATAATAGTATTAAATATTAAAGTGTTTTCTTATTTGTTTCATTCACATAAATATGTAAAATAGTATGAGAATATACAACTTTTGATGGAAAAATTGAGGTGGAGGAAATAAATGTGTTTTTATAAATACCTAATTAATAATTATAAACAAAGCCAAAAAGACCCAACTTGACACCATAATTTCTGCACAATTGCAATTGACTTAGTGACTTAAATAAGTAGACCCATTCTTGATATAGGACCACAGCTGAAGAAAATTCATAGCAGCAGCGAGTACAAACTAGTAGACTTTTCTAACGAAGAACTTTCACTAATAAATTTATTTTGCAACTAAATAGACCTATTAATACATAATAATATTTACTTATATCAAAGGAAAAAAATGAAATTGAACAATTTTTATAAGATCACAAATGAATTTTCCTAACAAAGGGTCTGAGACTAACAACGCACCGGTAAAAGAGAAAAATTTAGCAAATTATTAGGGGACCATATTTTAAGAGTCTTTAATCCATGTCAGAAAATATATATAAACAGCTGTATTTAAATCTATTAAAATAGGTATTTTTTCAGTCAATAATAGAATCAAAGACTCTTGTGATTACAAGTTTGACTGGATTGTGACATTAATAAATCGTGTTTATTTCATTCACATTACTGTGTATGAAAAAAGTGACAAACTGTATTTATCAAGTGAAAATATAGACTTCTGTTAAAAAAAAATCCAATATTGCCTAAATAAAGCCACGCAACAGAATGTCAAAAATATCATTAGCAAATAATACTAATATTTATTTACAAAAATCTCCAATAATATATAAATAATATTAATGTGATATTATGCGGCCTGTTTACAAGATTGCAATGATTTAGTAAAAGATTTTGTATTAAATATTATCCACAAGATAAACGTTTTCTAGGGTTTTAACGACTTTAAATAAAATTATTTATTTAGCCGCTGGTTCTCTATTTATGGAAGATGTAGATCTGCCAAACTACTTTAATATTTTGTTGTTTTCCTGATAAAATATACATGAATTCAGGCCTTTACATCACCAACATTGAATTTACGACGTATATGTATATATATATATATATATATATATATATATATATATATATATATATATATATATATTTCAGATACAAGGGAAAATTTCAGATATTAGTCCCATAGAACTTGTCATCTTACAATTTTGGCCCTATTATTTATAAATTTTAAAAATTAATCCCATTTATTAATAACTGAATCGAAAGATTTGAAATAAATATCTTGCACGTGGCCATATAAAAACCACCATGTATAAACATTGCAGTAAAACTCACTTTTGATTAGGGTTTTGGGTCTAGGGCTGTAAAAGTTAGATGAAATTTACGCAATTTAACTGAAAATACGAATTTTATGGGATTATTTATGTAATCTTAACCCTTACAATAGGATTAAAATTGAGAAAATACGACTTTTAGGGGATTATTTTTGTGATCTAAAATTACAATAGACCCTATTCATACTGCAAGTTCATTTGTAACAATTTATATATATATATATATATGTATACATATGCAATAATTCATGCATTCAAAATTAAATAAAATAAATTACCGTTGATCCAATGTTTGGTGGGCTGGAAGTGATAACCGGTTCTGTGCAATTGTTTGACAATATTAACAGCAGGAACTGACTGTAAATGCATGTAAACGTTATGGGAAGCTTCAACGCCATTACTGAATAATGTTAGCAAAACCCAAATTATAATTTTAGAAATCTCCATTGGGCTTTGAAAATCGTTAAGAATATATATATATATATATAGAAGAAAATAATACACAATATGTGCAGTATTATGAAACTCTATGAACAAAGTTTAGGTATTTATAAGCAAAAGACTCAAGGGTTGGAGAGCTTTTTGAGAAGGAAAGAGATTGTAGATCTCGTAATGGATTAGAAAAGTCAAATGTATTTGAAATTTAATTTTTGGATAAGGATAGGATTAATTAAATATGCGGTTGTTTTGGGAAAAAAAAATCAATTTTCGCCTATTTTTTCTCTTTTAGGAGTCGTGCGAGTGAGGGAAAAGGAGATAATTATAATTAATATGTTTATTTATAAGAGTCTATAGTTATTTGTGATTTATTATATGTCTTTGTAGCTTATAATCTATGTCTTATAAAATGTTATAGAATAAGTTAGGGTTTCTTATTTAGGAATTTATAAACTTCTAATATTTTATTTTTGAATATTATAAGTTATTTTACTAAAATGAATTGTAAAACACTCTGCAGCGGCTTTTAAGCTATTTAGAAGCTTATAAAATATTTAAAAAGAGCTTACAAATTCAGTCAAATATGCATAAATTTGTAACAAATATATACAGATATAGTTAAAATGTAGAAAGAGAAAAGGTGAGTTGATTGAGGTGGCTAACTTATCAGGAAGTCAAGATCCGCAAAAGTTAATCGAAATAAATTATAGTAATATCATTCCTTTGATATTGGAGTTAATTACAAAGATCTCTCATGTTGTGTAATTATATATATAATATATATGTTCCTCTTTGACTAACTTTCTATAAAAAAAAGTATAAGGTAAAAGTATATTATGTTAGGTTAGTTTATTAGAAGAGATTGGAAAAAATATATAAATTAAATGAGTGCAGAAGTGTATATATGATTTCAATAACAAAATGAATAATCCATGTACGTAATTTATTAAAGTAACAAAAAAAAGTTATTATAATTATTGAAAAAGACTAGCAAACGTCGACATGAATGTAAATGTGAACAAAAGAGGATATCATTATAAGAATTACTAAGAAAGAAAAATATTAATATTTCTTACACCAATCTCAAAGTCAAAGATTGGGGTGTTTGGAAATTGGATCACGATTTTTCGTGATATATTTGACTTCTTTCTTATTCAGCTGTCATATTTTGAAAAATATTTAGAATGTATTATTATGAATCTTATGACGTAATTTATATATAATAAAATACTATTTATAACGTTATCAAAATAAGTATATATGTGACTGCTCTAATTGAATTCAGTTTTGACATGTAAGCAAAATTAGTAAATATATATATATTTACTAAATTTTAAAAGAGTCAATTATCAATATTTATTCTATTATATCAACAATCTCATATTTATTGTAAATAAATCTAGACTAATTATTAGTGGAGAAAGCTTGTATCTATATTTGAGATTTTGTCCTATTTCATATTCTATGATATATATAATAAATATCAAATTTGTATTTTTTTAACATTTTGCATTTTTCAAATATACGTAAAACAATATGAGATTGAACATTTATTCCATCGAACTTCCCAAATTGGGAAACTTGGGCCACTTTTTAGTTATTTACCAAAAGTCACTTTGCTATTTTTTCTTTTTGATTTTCTTTTTTCTTTCTTTTTTCAACTTTTTGATTATTGCTTTTGTTTTTTTTGTTAGTATTAGGTTGGTGGGCGTTTAGTAAACGATGATAATGATACCTCACACGCTACTATTTCCTATTTATTTATTTATTTAATTTTGTAACAAGTATACACATTATATACTTTTTCATATTCAATGTGAAATTATAGCTTTATTATATTTACACGATTCATTTACACTAGAAGGGTGCTAAATTATATTTTCGGCAAGAATTAATGCCTTAATAGTTGAATTTCTCCCAAATATCATTTGTCTAGAGGGTATTATAACTGAAATGGTTCCGTGTAAGTGTGTGATATGATTAAAAAAAATCAATAAAAGAAATTCTACTTTTGATTAATTTTTGGATGAATTTTCAGATTGCATGAGATACTATTTATTGAGAGTTAGATTAATTCTCATCTTTTTTAGGATTTGGAAACATTCATACAAATATACAATAGTTTTCTAAGTCGTATACTATTTATTTATTATCATCCAGAAGTAAGATTATTGAGTTTTTTCCATATCTTTGGATATTTCTTCTTTGATATTAGTACTCGGAGACATATTATTCAAATTTCCTAATTTCTAGGAAATCGAAATCTTATATTTAAATTCCTCTAAATTGGTCAAAATAATGTCGGTTTTCCTCATTTATGTTGCAGAATTAACTATCAAATGTAAACCTCAATAGCTTACGTACATATTTAATCATAATGATTCAATAAATTCATTTTCCATTAAAGGTACAATAATAATATTTAAATTAGAAATTAGAGTGGCCCTCAAAGTTCCAACTGGAATGTCATGGGAGAAGCTAGGTGACACATCTAAAGCTTGACTAGTGGGCTTATAGTCCCTTTGTTCTAGAAAAATGATCAATCTAAATTGTTAGATGTATTCAATTTGACTACTTATAAATTCTGTAATATTAGGAAAAATTATGAACATACCATCTAATTATATAATTATTAAACTTCTCCCTTATTCATTAAATAATAACATTACCTCCCCTTAAGGGTCTGTTTGTAAAGTATATAAATTGGTAAAATTTAAAAGTTTTAAACACATAGGGAGTATAACAATAAGATTTCCCAATAAATGAGAAAAAAAAATTGAAATTCTAATAAGTTAGGGATACATGTGTAATCTTCTCATAATATTATTTCACACAATCAATAAGAGATATGACATATTCATGATAAATTTTATGACTTCGAATATTAGGTCTTCTTTTTCTTTTATATTTCTACAATAATTCCAATACAAATATTCTCAAGCATGTTGTAAATACTATGATTACATGAAATTTAGAGATTTAAATAGAAACGTGTTAGACATTGCATTGTAGGTAACATGCCCCAAAAAATCAAAGTGCCTACCTTAGTTTGTTCACATCAAACTTTATTTTCCCACTAAATCAAATTCCTATAGAGAGTAAGGCAATATCGAAACATTCTAGGATAAAATGATACTATAATATTATTACGAAGAGGAAATAAATCATTCTGATTATATTGAAAGTGAACTCCACAATGTATAATGGAGAGCTTTCTATTACATTCCAGGGGTTTAATATCAATCCAAATCTTTTATTTTGTTTTCTACTTTTATATGCAAAGGTATACATGTAAAATTTTCACTTTATGCGCATATTATGTGCATATGAACTAAAAGAACTTGTCGTAACGTTAATCTTTAGTGGGTTGACCCTATTACTTCATGCGAGGTCCTTTTTTGTGTTAAAAAATTAAATAGTGCAAATATCTTACCGTAAAGTTTTATACTATAATATCAAATTTGATAATATTGTCCGATGCAAAAGCCTTGTTCCACCAATTTTTAATTTAAGTTGGAGTTAGAAATGTTACCTTTCAGATTCAGAAATTTTAAATGTTCCATCAATATCATATTGGGCAATGCTTTGCAATCACCCAAAATACAAAATTCTATTATCAAATCGAACTATAATACACTTGTTACATTAATATTCATCGAACAAATTAAATAGATGTAATTACCACAACCATGTTTGTCATTGACAAGTAAATTAGCACACTATACCGGTATTATGAAACTTAAATACATTAAACTTTATATTACCAAAACCAAAACTAAATTACAGATAAATCTAGTTATGAAAATTATATAACAAATTACGCCACCATTGAAATTTGATATAGACATATAACTAAAAAAATCTGATCAAAATTATTCATCATAACAAATATAATCCACATAAATTACACTTAATTCGATATATTCCTATAAAATAACAAGTTTTGGCATCTCTAGGTCCACAATAGAAGGGAATTTTTATTGAGTGGAGGATCAAATATGGGTCTTAGAGGAGTGGAAACATGGTAGGTTTGAGACCTATACATGTAGTGATAATGCATACAAAAAAAAATCTCATGCTTACAAGTTACAACTTGTCTTTTGATGAATTATATATGTGTTGATTTCACTTTTTTGTCATCAATTTCTATATACTTCCGTATAGATCCATCCTTTTGGACTTATGGAATTTCTCTGAAACGTTGTTTTCACACTTAGAAATGTAAATGTTACATCATATAAGTGAGTGAGTAATAAGTTAGATCACAATATTTCAAACAATGTTGGAAATATATGGTCACTCAACTACTAAATTGCGTCAAAATATTTATACAATATATTGAAAGGAAAATATAGATGTTCTCATTTCACCACATGATTAATTATTGAATAGGCATTTTATTTCAAAAGTTTGTCCGTAAATATCGAATTATAAATTCTTATTATATAATTTATGGTCTAATTGAATCGAATTTGATTCGAGTTGCAAATATTATCAAACAAAAAGTATATTTAAACTTATTTAATTCTCACTGATTTGATTAGACTCGATTTGACAATAGTTGTGGACTTGTGGCATCATTTGAGTAGTTGTGCCGCATTGTTATGTCAATGACGTCTCTATTCACACAATCCAGCCGATTTCCTTTACCAACAAAATAACTTTTATCAAGTTTGTGCCGATCATGGCAATTTTATCCTGAACCTGGACCAACAGTTCCGGTCCAGTTCCCACCACAGAATACATAGTGGGTGGTGGGTTCCACACGGGTGTTGGGTGGAAAAACCACCCCACACACATGCTATTGTGTGGCTATTATGTCCCGGGACCAATGGTCCCGGACCATGATAGATTTTTCGTGCAGATTGACCATCACTATATGAATTAAACACATCAATACAAAAAAGAAAAAGAAAAAAATTATAAGATTAGCAACATTTTTTGTAATAGATTTTCATAAATGTGATGAATATTAGTTTTGGCAGTTGGCGGCACGCACTTGTGTACGATCTAGTTTGATTTTTGAATGGTCGGTGGACTCATATTGTTATTACTTACTAGCCTTGGCACATTTTTAGTTTTTTTTTTTAAATTTCTCTTTTTATACTTTATACTTTTTAATTTATATATTTATTATTTACATTATCAATATATAGTTCAATTCATTTTAGCAATATATACAAAAGTTTATGATTGCCACACAAATTTCCTTTGGTTATCATTTTCATTATTAAATTCCAATTTAGTCTTTGTTTGTGCCCTTTTCTATGATCCTTCCTTCCATATTATTATTATTATTATATTATTTATTATTATTATTGGGTATTAGGCCCTTCTAATAATATTGAAACTCAGACCAATAATATAATATGCGAGCCCATTAGCACTTCTATTCATCTAGATTTCCACTATTTTTAATATTTATCCAAAATCTTTAAGGCCCGTTTGTTTATCTTTTTGGGTTAAAAATTGAACCTTTTTCTTCAAAAATTTTGTATTACGATATAAAAGTATTGAACTATTTTATGATTATTGGAGTCATTGATCTTTGAAGCTTTTCTACTCGACTGCGGCCGACTTTCAAGTTGTCTCTTTCTTTATTCTTCAAGTTTGGTGTTGTTAAGCTTTATATTATGCTCTAATTCTGTGCTTGCGTGTTATACCTCAAGTTTAGTAGTTGGCCCAAGTTTGGGCTTGGACATTATGTACAAGTGAGATTTGGGCCTCTGTGTTGGGCCTGTAGTTGGTGATTGGGCCGATATGATCGGGCCTTAAATTTAGTAATTGGGCTCAAGTTTGGGCTTGGACATTATGTATAATTGAATTTGGGCCTCTGTGTTGGGCCTTTAGTTGGTTATTGGGCCGATATAATTGTGCCTCAAGTTTAGTAGTTGGGCCCAAGTTTGGGCTTGATCATTATGTACACTTGTTATTTGGGCCTTAGTTGGGTGATTGGGCCTCAAGTTTAGTAGTTGGGTCGACATTTGAGCATGGATTATGTACAATTGAGATTTGGGCCTCCATGTTGGGTTTTTAGTTGGGTGATTGGGCCCATACGATTGGGTCTCAAGTCTGAGTTTAAATTAAGGAGTGGTATCTTCAAATTTATGCACGTACCCGCAACAAATTAAAAGGCGATATTCACGTATTCACTATATGTAATACTTTATTTATTAACATTTGAACTTCTTAAACTTCATTAAGAAACTCTTGCAGTAGGGAGGTGTTTCTTTAATGATAAGATATATCATTCATACATTGACACACAAGTATGCTAAGGATACAAGTATATGCTCCGGTAAACAATTTTTTTCTTTATACAATTGCCTCATCTATTCATTATTTTTGCCTCTAAAAGATTTTATCACATATTGGAATTTGTTCTTAATTTATGTCATTTGTTGAACAAATACGTCCAATGTCTATTTTATGAATTGTAATATCATATATTAGTTTGCTTAAATTTTTTCGAGACATTTATAATTTTATGATATAATTTTTATAAATAATGATAATGTTTTTTCTTCACTTTCATGTGCCTATAAATATTTTTGATTCGCAATATTAACACAGTATTTTAGTATTTTGGCATCTACAATCCACATCTCATCTTGACTTTTAAATTAAAGGACAACAGTCTTTTAAAATTCAAATAACTTTTTGTAATATATTTATTATTGAACTTAGGTCATGCGTAGCACGAGTTACATTATAAATTATTTAGGATTTTTAAATCTCTACAAAAATATTTAAAATGCAAGTTATCCTTTAAGAAATTAGATGATAGAAGAAAAAGGAAAGAAAAATGGGAGAGTGACCAAAATATCCACTTTGCATAAAAGATATGGACAAAAATCCCAAAAGAAAAAGCCAAAAACTGAAAATGACATCTTTCAAGTTCCAAGTATTACTTGAAACGGGATTATACAAATAGTTGGCAAAAAAATATGGTTTGAGTTTTTAGGGTAACTGTATAGTCTGTATTTACTACTCCATTCTATAATTATATAAACATATATGTACTTCTTTCTCTTTTATAAGACCCTCCTAATCACAAACAAAACAATGGCTACTAATGTTCTAGAGTTAAAACTCATAATAGATTTCCAAACATGCAAAACAAAGTTCTAAATAAATATTCAAACCAGCAACCATTTACTAGATGAAATAACAAGACTCAAATATACATGCGTAGCATCTAGAATATGTATGTACAAGTTTAGGAATGCACAACCTTCAATCTCAATACCCCCAATGAAGATAAGAATAAATATGACTGTATACCACAAACCCAAAAGAAGCATAAAATCAAGAAAAAGTAAGAAACAAACACAAAATTTTACAGGAAACCAATTTTAAAAATTCGAATGTCAAATTAACAATAAACATGAGGAAGATATCCAATAGCAGTAACTTAACCAGTGTAGTTTCCCACTTCACAAACTCATTATACTCAATATCAAATGTTTTCTTTGGGAGTAAGACAAACTCAGATTTTCTATCAGTGGTGCACACATTTATATATAAGCAAAAACACAAAAACATCCATGATGAAATAGGCCCAACAAAAACATCATATTGTCCTCAACTTCAGATTGTTACTATAAAATTTTAAACGTAAGCTAAACACAAAAAACCTCCTTCTCATCAGAACCTTTCCTTCGCCGCATTAGCATCATCCTCCCCCACAGCCTTCTTCCATTTTAGCCAGGTCAGATCCCTTTTACCCAGAAATAGTGTCAAGAGTCTCATAGTAGGAGACTCCTTCTCATTCCCCACAGTAGTGAGGATCATCTCCATCATGACAGCCTTCTTGGAGGCAGCAGCAGCCTCAGCCTTCTTGGCCACCATCTTCAGCCACCAAGGGGTCCGAAATAGTCTCAAGAGTCTCCTAGTAGGAGACTCCTTCTCATTCCCGTCATCATTCCCCACATAAGCAGGACCATCGAACTCGGCGGCAGAAGCCTTATCAGCTGTGGCAGCAGCCACTTCCTTTCCATGAATTCGCTTTATTACTACTGGAGATTTCATGTACTATTTTCCAATAAATCTTTGATTAAATAACTTGTTAATGAAATGCATCATACACAAAAACACAAAAAAACATAATGGGCTAATGTTGTTACTGTACTTCAGATTTGTGAGGCCCAACTAGTTTAGCCCGACATTTCGCTCGAATATACTTATTCAATCATATATCCAAAAATATTTCATACAAACTCTTTCACAAACAAAACAATGGCTACTAATGTTCTAGAGTTAAAACTCATAACAGATTTCCAAACATGCAAAACAAAGTTCTAAATAAATATCCAAACCAGCAACCATTTACTAGATGAAACAACAAGACTCAAATATACATGCTTAGCATCTAGAATATGTATGTACAAGTTTAGGAATGCACAACCTTCAATCTCAATACCCCCAATGAAGATAAGAATAAATATGACTGTATACCACAAACCCAAAAGAAGCATAAAATCAAGAAAAAGTAAGAAACAAACACAGAATTTTACGGGAAACCAATTTTAAAAATTCGAATGTCAAACTAATAATAAACATTAGGAAAATATCCAATAGCAGTAACTTAACCAGTGTAGCTTCCCACTTTACAAACTCACTATACTCAATATCAAATGTTTTCTTTGAGAGCAAGACAAACTCAGATTTTCTAATAGTAGTGCACACATTTACATATAAGCAAAAACATAAAAATATCCATGATGAAATAGGCCCAACAAAACATCATATTGTCCTCAACTTCAGATTGTTACTATAGAATTTTAAACGTTAGCTAAACACAAAAAACCTCCTTCTACCTGTCCTTCGACGCATTAGCATCATCCTCCCCCATAGCCTTCTTCCATTTTAGCCAAGCCAGATCCCTTTTACCCAGAAATAGTGTCAAGAGTCTCATAGTAGGAGACTCCTTCTCATTCCCCAAAGTAGTGAGGATCATCTCCATCATGGTAGCCTTCTCGGCGGCGGCAGCCTTCTCGGAGGCAGCAGCAGCTCCAGCCATCTTGGCCACCATCTTTAGCCACCAAGGGTCCGAAATAGTCTCAAGAGTCTCCTAGTAGAAGACTCCTTCTCATTCCCCTCATCCTTCCCCACATAAACAGGACCATCGAACTCGGCGGCAGCAGCCTTATCAGCTGCGACAACAACCACTTTCTTTCCAAAAATGCACTTTATTACTACTGGAGATTTCATGTACTATTTTTCAATAAATCTTTGATTAAATAACTTGTTAATGAAATGCATCATACACAAGAAAACAAAACATAATGGGCTAATGTTGTTACTGTACTTTAGATTTGTGAGGCCCAACTAGTTTAGCCCGACATTTCGCTCAAATATACCTATTCAATCATAAATCCAAAAATATTTCATACAAATTTTTTCACAAACAAAACAATGGCTACTAATGTTCTAGATTTAAAACTCATAACAGATTTCCAAACATGCAAAACAAAGTTCTAAATAAATATCCAAACCAGCAACCATTTACTAGATGAAACAACAAGACTCAAATATACATGCGTAGCATCAAGAATATGTATCTAGAAGTTTAGGAATGCACAACATTCAATCTCAATACCCTCAATGAAGATAAGAATAAATATGAGTGTATACCACAAACCCAAAAGAAACATAAAATCAAGAAATAGTAAGAAACAAACACAGAATTTTATAGGAAATCAATTTTAAAAATTCGAATATCAAACTAACAATAAACATGAGGAAGATATCCAATAGCAGTAACTTAACCAGTGTAGCTTCCCACTTCACAAACTCTTTATACTCAATATCAAATGTTTTCTTTGGGAGCAAGACAAACTTTGATTTTCTATCAGTGGTGCACACATTTACATATAAGCAAAAACACAAAAATATCCATGATGAAATAGGCCCAACAAAAACATCATATTGTCCTCAACTTCAAATTGTTACTATAGAATTTTAAACGTAAGCTAAACACAAAAAACCTCCTTCTCATCAGAACCTGTCCTTCGCCGCATTAGCATCATCCCCCCCACAGCCTTTTTCCATTTTAGCCAGGCTAGATCCCTTTTATCCAGAAATAATGTCAAGAGTCTCATAGTAGGAGACTCCTTCTCATTCCCCACTGTAGCGAGGATCATCTCCATCATGGCAGCCTTCTTGGAGGCAGCAGTAGCCTCAGCCTTCTTGGCCACCATCTTCAGCCACCAAGGGGTCCGAAATAGTCTCAAGAGTCTCCTAGTAGGAGACTCCTTCTCATTCCCCTCATCATTCCCCACATAAGCAGGACCATCGAACTCGGAGGCAGAAGCCTTATCAGTTGTGGCAGCAGCCACTTCCTTTCCATGAATTCGCTTTATTACTATTGGAGATTTCATGTACTATTTTCCAATAAATCTTTGATTAAATAACTTGTTAATGAAATGCATCATACACAAAAACACAAAAAAACATAATGGGCTAATGTTGTTACTGTACTTCAGATTTGTGAGGCCCAACTAGTTTAGCCCGACATTTCGCTCGAATATACCTATTCAATCATAAATCCAAAAATATTTCATACAAACTCTTTCACAAACAAAACAATGGCTACTAATGTTCAAGAGTTAAAACTCATAACAGATTTCCAAACATGCAAAACAAAGTTCTAAATAAATATCCAAACCAACAACCATTTACTAGATGAAACAACAAGACTCAAATATACATGCTTAGCATCTAGAATATGTATGTACAAGTTTAGGAATGCACAAGCTTCAATCTCAATACCCCCAATGAAGATAAGAATAAATATGACTATATACCACAAACCCAAAAGAAGCATAAAATCAAGAAAAAGTAAGAAACAAACACAGAATTTTACAGGAAACCAATTTTAAAAATTCGAATGTGAAACTAATAATAAACATTAGGAAAATATCCAATAGCAGTAACTTAACCAGTGTAGCTTCCCACTTCACAAACTCACTATACTCAATATCAAATGTTTTCTTTGAGAGCAAGACAAACTAATATTTTCTAATAGTGGTGCACACATTTACATATAAGCAAAAACATAAAAATATCCATGATGAAATAGGCCCAACAAAACATCATATTGTCCTCAACTTCAGATTGTTACTATAGAATTTTAAACGTTAGCTAAACACAAAAAACCTCCTTCTCATTAGAACCTGTCCTTCGACGCATTAGCATCATCCTCCCCCACAGCCTTCTTCCATTTTAGCCAAGCCAGATCATTTTTACCCAGAAATAGTGTCAAGAGTCTCATAGTAGGAGACTCCTTCTCATTCCCCAAAGTAGTGAGGATCATCTCCATCATGGCAGCCTTCTCGGCGGCGGCAGCCTTCTCGGAGGCAGCAGCAGCTCCAGCCATCTTGGCCACCATCTTCAGCCACCAAGGGGTCCGAAATAGTCTCAAGAGTCTCCTAGTAGAAGACTCCTTCTCATTCCCCTCATCCTTCCCCACATAAACAGGACCATCGAACTCGGCGGCAGCAGCCTTATCAGCTGCGACAACAGCCACTTTCTTTCCAAAAATGCACTTTATTACTACTGGAAATTTCATGTACTATTTTCCAATAAATCTTTGATTAAATAACTTGTTAATGAAATGCATCATACACAAGAACACAAAACATAATGGGCTAATGTTGTTACTGTACTTTAGATTTGTGAGGCCCAACTAGTTTAGCCCGACATTTCGCTCAAATATACCTATTCAATCATAAATCCAAAAATATTTCATACAAACTTTTTCACAAACAAAACAATGGCTACTAATGTTCTAGAGTTAAAACTCATAACAGATTTCCAAACATGCAAAACAAAGTTCTAAATAAATATCCAAACCAGCAACCATTTACTAGATGAAACAACAAGACTCAAATATACATGCGTAGCATCAAGAATATGTATCTAGAAGTTTATGAATGCACAACATTCAATCTCAATACCCTCAATGAAGATAAGAATAAATATGAGTGTATACCACAAATCCAAAAGAAACATAAAATCAAGAAATAGTAAGAAACAAACACAGAATTTTATAGGAAATCAATTTTAAAAATTCGAATATCAAACTAACAATAAACATGAGGAAGATATCCAATAGCAGTAACTTAACCAGTGTAGCTTTCCACTTCACAAACTCATTATACTCAATATCAAATGTTTTCTTTGGGAGCAAGACAAACTTTGATTTTCTATCAGTGGTGCACACATTTACATATAAGAAAAAACACAAAAATATCCATGATGAAATAGGCCCAACAAAAACATCATATTGTCCTCAACTTCAGATTGTTACTATAGAATTTTAAACGTAAGCTAAACACAAAAAACCTCCTTCTCATTAGAAATAGTGTCAAGAGTCTCATAGTAGGAGACTCCTTCTCATTCCCCACAGTAGCGAGGATCATCTCCATCATGGCAGCCTTCTCGCTGGCAGCAGCCTCAGCCTTCTTGGCCACCATCTTCAGCCACCAAGGGGTCCGAAATAGTCTCAAGAGTCTCCTAGTAGGAGACTCCTTCTCATTCCCCTCATCCTTCCCCACATAAGGAGGACCATCGAACTCGGCGACAGCACACTTATCAGCTGCGGCAGCAGCCACTTCCTTTCCATGAATGCGCTTTAATACTACTGGAGATTTCATGTACGATTTTCCAATACACAAAAACACAAAAAACATAATGGGCAGGCCCAACTAGTTTAGCCCGACATTTCGCTCGAATATACCTATTCAATCATAAATCCAAAAATATTTCATACAAACTCTTTCACAAAAAAAACAATAGCTACTAATGTTCTAGAGTTAAAACTCATAACAGATTTCCTAACAAGCAAAACAAAGTTCTAAATAAATATCCAAACCAGCAACCATTTACTTGATGAAACAACAAGACTCAAATATACATGCGTAGCATCTAGAATATGTATGTACAAGTATAGGATTGCACAACCTTCAATCTCAATACCCCCAATGAAGATAAGAATAAATATGATTGTATACCACAAACCCAAAAGAAGCATAAAATCAAGAAAAATTAAGAAACAAACACCGAACTATACAGCAGCAGCCTCAGCCTTCTTGGCCACCATCTTCAGCCACCAAGGGGTCCGAAATAGTCTCAAGAGTCTTCTAGTAGGAGACTCCTTCTCATTCCCATCATCCTTCCCCACATAAGCAGGACCATCGAACTCGGCGGCAGCAGCCGCCACTTCCTTTCCATGAATGCGCTTTATTACTACTGGAGATTTCATGTACGATTTTCCAATAAATCTTTGATTAAATAACTTGTTAATGAAATGCATCATACACAAAAACAAAAAAAACATAATGGGCTAATGTTGTTACTGTACTTCAGATTTGTGAGGCCCAACTAGTTTAGTCTGACATTTCGCTCGAATATACCTATTCAATCATAAATCCAAAAATATTTCATACAAACTCTTTCACAAACAAAACAATGGCTACTAATGTTCTAGAGTTAAAACTCATAACAGATTTCCAAACATGCAAAACAAAGTTCTAAATAAATATTAAAACCGGCAACCATTTACTAGATGAAACAACAAGACTCAAATATACATGTGTAGCATCTGGAATATGTAGTACAAATTTAGGAATGCATAACCTTCAATCTCAATACCCTCAATGAAGATAAGAATAAATATGATTGTATACTACAAATCAAAAGAAACATAAAATCAAGAAAAAGTAAGAAATAAACACAGAATTTTACAGGAAATCAATTTTAAAAATTCGAATGTCAAATTAACAATAAACATGAGGAATATATCCAATAGCAGTAACTTAGCCAATGTAGCTTCCCACTTCACAAACTCACTATACTAAATATCAAATGTTTACTTTGGGAGCAAGACAAATTCAGATTTTCTATCAATGATGCACACATTTACATATAAGCAAAAACACAAAAACATCCATATGATGAAATAGGCATTTTATTTCAAAAGTTTGTCTGTAAATATCGAATTAAAAATTCTTATTATATAATTTATGGTCTAATTGAACGAATTTGATTCGAGTTGCAAATATTATCAAACAAAAAGTATATTTAAACTTATTTAATTCTCACTGATTTGATTAGACTCGATTTGACAATAGTTGTGGACTTCATTTGAGTAGTTGTGCCGCATTGTTCTGTCAATGACGTCTCTATTCACACAATCCAGCCGATTTTCTTTACCAACAAAATAACCTTTATCAAATTTGTGCAGCATGACCATCACTATATGAATTAAACACATCAATACAAATAAAAAGAAAGAAAAAATTTAAGCTATAATTTATGGTTTACGTATTATGGGTTGGGGCATATTTAATATTCTTTCGACCCAACCCAAAACTTATAATTTTAATATATATTAACCCAAGCCCAATTCAACAAGCTTCAAACCCAAAATTTGCCTCATATTTAGGCATACGAATGGCAATGGGCTGGAACAGCTAGTATTCACCTCATTACCCGTTGTAATTAGGCAGTGTATGAGTTTAAATAAATAGGGCCAGATCCTAATCCGAATATAAAAATTTAAACCCGATCAAGTTTGGGACGGGTAGCGAGTCATACTATTGAATTTATCAGCATTAATGTTAATTGTTAATTAAGTATTGTTTTATTTATTTGAATGTGTTTATGACAAGATAATGTCACATTCACAATTTAAAGCATTACTTTACCCAACTCAATTATTTAACTAATGATTTTCAACACCTCAAGTCTCAAGATGCAACATCAATAGAGAAGCAACGGGCACAAACTAAAATCACTTAATATTCATGTAAAACACAAGGTAAATAGGCTCAAGTATGTTCTAATAAATTCACCATCTTCCAATTACTAGAAATTCCACATAATCAAACATCAAAATCATCTTCTTAAACTGCAAAATGTTTGAAGACAATAGCAAAATTTGCAACTTGATAAAAAAACAAGCCAACCACAACGGCAAGCAGTCTTGAACAAGTGACAAGTTACAGCCTTCTTCCCCTTCTACCACCCTTTCGCCTGGTGCTGTCAGTTGGGATTGGAGTAACATCCTCTGTAAATATATATATAGAGTAAATTCAGTTAAATTTGACAAGTAATTTTTCAAGCATAGACAAATTCACATCAAAATTCAAATAATAAATTACCTATACGACCAATTTTCATGCCAGAACGAGCAAGGGCTCTAAGAGCAGACTGGGCACCGGGTCCAGGGGTCTTAGTCTTGTTGCCTCCAGTAGCACGGAGCTTAATGTGGAGAGCATTAATCCCCAACTCCTGCAGAATTCCATGCATTAGTCAACCATAATTATCATTAGCAACTAAGACAGCTTTTATGAAATAATATATATTAAAAACCTTGCATCTTTGAGAAACATCTTGTGCTGCAAGCATAGCAGCATATGGAGAGGATTCATCTCTATCAGCCTTGACCTTCATACCACCTAAAATACCAGCAAATTAAGTCATTCAAACTCTCATAAAAATCATATACATGTTATGTATTTAGCAAATAAATAAAATGTAGTTGCTAAAAAATTTGAAAGAATTTTTATCCCTTGTGAAACCAAATGTTACAATGAGGTGAAATGCAACAATGCATCAGATCTACAAGAAGATGTAGCATCAATAAAAACGATCCAGGCGCAAATTACCCATTTTCACATGAGACTCGACACCATATTTCTTGATTGTTGAAGTGTAAATCAAATCACAAACTTGAATATGACGAATTTATGGTGAAAAAAGGGACTTATTATGCAGTCATGAACTTTGCTAGCTATGAGTCAAAACATTAAATAACTCCCAAGCCATGCATTCTAGAAGAAAGAAAAATATTCAATACAAACAGCCAAAAGGATAATATAAATTAAAAACAAGTGCAACAATACCTGTAATACGAACCATGGTTTCCCTTCCAGATAAGTCGGTCACATGCTGCAAGTAAAATCCAATGGTGTTAATAAAATACAGAAAGTAATCAAACAGCTCTTTCTCATCTAGATAGGGGCATGGATAATATTACAGAGTTTAGCACTTGAATACTCACAATGAAGGTATCATTAAATGAAGCGAAGATGTGAGCCACACCAAAAACTAGTTCTCCATCTCTAGTGGCTGGTCCAAGAGTGACATTGTCCTCCTTAGGCTCTCTCGTCTTTCTCTTCGACTATGATAACCACAATGAAGAGCATGGCTTAATAGTTAATACTATGAATACAAAGGGAATACAACAATTTACAAAAACAGATTATACACCAATGGCACCATGACATTCACCTACGTACTGCTTTTTAAATGAAACTCTTGGGACAGATCTAATTCACAGAAACTATAAACCTTAATCACTTCCTTTAAGCAGGATATCTATTCATAAACACTAAAAAGCCAAGACCAAAAAAATTCCAAACTGAAAGGGACTTTTTATTTCCTTAGAAAATGAATTGCAAGCTAAATGTTGGTAGCACGTGTGTATACGAATACATTGTAAAATTCAATAAGCTAAATTTTCAGGAATTCACACCTTATTTTACCAAAAGAATTAACTATTAAAAATCAGAACTTGTTAGCAATATTTCAAATCATAACAAGAGCTTCTTCATAGAAATCCTAAAAACAAGTAGATGCGACACCTAATTTATTATAAATACAACATTAAGGAAAATGCATCTCAGGATACGATTTTTAACAGAAAAAAATCGAGATAAGAAAATCATAACAGCTAAACTAACGAAAGTTTTCAAAAAGAACAAAAAAACCCATCAGATTGAATCTCAACTAATTACAACATGAAAAACCCATATTGGTACATAGATAGATACATAGAACAAACAATGTATTGAATATGCATCGGTTTTGAGGGAAATACCATGGCTACGGCTTGTGAGGTAGAACAAAATGCTTAGCTGCTTCTGGTGTCTGAAACCCTAATCACGAGAGCTGATGAAGACTTGTGAAAACGCAATCGTCAAAATTTATAGTAGGGTTTAGGGCCCAAGTATATAAAGATAGTGGACTATAGGCCCGTCGAGACATTTTAATTTTGTGCTTGGAACATAATCTCAACTGGGCCTAATTATTTCTTAAAATAATTTGATTCACGGAATATAGTTTTATAATTCATTTAATCTATATTTTCTTAAACTTCTCTTTGAAAATTTATTTTTAGCCTGATTTTTTTATTATCTAGATTGGCATAATCTATATTACAAGATTGATTAAAATAAAATCAACGGAAGCTGCATTCTGCATGTATTGCTATTATTATTTATTTTTAACTACAATTTGCTGTGTTATATATTTCTATTAGTTACTACTTACTATTTCCGAAAAATAAGTAAATAAAAAATGCCCAAATATATAGAAAGGATCAAGAGTATATTTTATGAGACTTATATTATTGATAGCAGATAAAAATTGGGTATCCGGCTACAATTTCAGCTTTAGCACAGCTCAAACTCGACCCGCCTAAAAATACCATAAGTACACAAATCAGCTAATTTTCGAAGTAATTATACTTCAAAACAATTGTATTTCCAGTAAAAACAATTAATCGAAACGACTGAGTTTAAATGTTAAACCCTTATAAGCAACTTGCAGATCAAAATCACTTAAACTATAGAGGCAACTTTGGGAGCCACAATTTCAAGAAGTCCTTTAGGATTGTCCACATGAACCCAGTGCCCTGCATTAGGAAGAACATGAACCGAGGCCTTTCCTTCATTTTCATTGGCTCGTTTAGTGGCAACGTGTTCAAGTTGATGTATAACTTGTGGGTCCCACCTGTCGCTCTTTTCAGCACGTACAATGGATATTTCCATGCCTTTAGGTGTGTGCTCTAATACTGGCCAATAGTCCATCTCCCTAAGGTAAGTTCAAAAGTATCTCAAGGTCATTTATATTCTATAAAACAGATGTAGTTAAAGAGAGATTTATGCAGAATGTTGACTTTTACCTGTATGAATTAAACATTTGTATAGCCCCGTTGAGATTAAAAGCCCAAGTCTCTTGATCCCCTGATTTTTTAAGGTTACTACCTATCCATTCTGATAAGGACTTTGAAAACCCGAGCTTCAGCATGTGATCCACCAGCCACCTTACAACACCTCAAATGTTACCGCATGATAAATTGTTGCAAAAAAATGACGTGTGAATTTGACAATAAACGTTCAAATCTGCGACGTATGTATAGAGAGTTCATTGAAAATAGTATAACTTCAAAAACACCAAAACACACAACTATAAATTTACCATGTTCCCAGCAAAAGATGTTATTTTATATTAGTAGGCTAATAAGCTGAGCATTGATCACTACAATATAGAAATAACATGAATAGAGCTTATCAGATATGTCTTTCAAAATTTGCATTAGTTCTCCAACTTGTGGCACTAATACTAGGAAGTAGGAACGCAACACAGAAAACAAGAACATGATCATAAATATATTAAATTCAAATAAAGAGGAATTACTTTCTAGAGGGTATTGTTGAAGGAAGACTCAGCAAGGTCTGCAAAACTTTCTCAACTTCACCATCACTGTTATCTTGTATCACTTTTCCAGGAACGGAGTCCAACACCCATAGCTGCTCTGCAAAAAAAATACACCAGAAGCAAGCAAGCAGTTAAGCTGGAATATACAAAATCACATGGCACAAAAAATGTAAAAAGTAAGATATTTCTAACTAAACCACATGGCCAAAATGACAAGCCAATATTACTGTGAGTCTGTGACTATCTGAAGAACAAGGAAAAAGCACGGTACCTTAACTCATAGAAGGAAGAATACCTGTTTGGGCAAGCTTACATAATCACCATAATCCCCATTAGCACAACTTTGTGCAAACTGCAAAGCAACTTTTCCACCCATTGAGTGGCCTACAACAACATCAGGCCAATCCCAGCCTTCTGATTTCACCAAATTAGCCAGATCCTTGGCTGCATTTTCCAGATCATGTGGGGGCAACAACCCTTGTATTTCAGCAGACTTCCCATGGTTCCTTAAGTCCACAAGAACCATCCTCCACTCTGCATGCATCATATAGCTACGCATTCATTAAGTGCATAAATTGGTCTCTCTCTATCCATCTGTCCTAAAACTTGGATGTTTTTTCTTAAAATTGTGCACAGCTCAAATGCTGCATATGGGGAAATGGAAACACCAGTAATATTCACAAGTCAGAACCCCATCAACTGGGCCAGATTTTAAACTTTTTAAAGGAAGTAGATTCATACTTGAACCCCCACCAAAAACCTATTACAACAGATTATCTTTGGTGACATTCTAAACTTTTCTTTTTCGCTTTTATACACTAGGTGGAACTTTATAACAGAGTGAATCGAGCCAAGCTGTGTATTACATACTCTACACACTCCCTGAATACTAATTGATAATATCATTCAAAACAGCAACCTACCTAGATACATCACTTGACATAACATCGAAACGAAATTAGCATGACCATTTGCTCATTAAATGCTCTTTATGCTAGAGCCAAGATCAGTTCGTTTACTCATAATCATAATTCACACCACATTACATAAGCACATAAACTGAATTGATCAGATCAATAGCACCCTAATCACAGCAAATTCTAGAAGAATAGCATCACGAAACAACAATTACCTCCATAAAACACAACAATCCGTATGGAGTGTAAAAGCAACAAAAACGATGCAACACAAAGCAAGCCTTGAGCTATAAAATATAACGAAACCTCAAAAAATACGTACGGGCGGGGGCGAGAGCGGAAAGGAGGGAACGAGAGAAGGAACGCCAGTTTCGACCAGAGCCCAGGAGGCCATGGAGTATGAAAGCCGTGAACTCATATGGTTTGTCCGGTGATGATTTGATTTCTTCGAATGCCACGGTTTGCAAGCACCGCCTAGAGTGGTGGAGGACCAGTGGCGATCCGGCGAGGATCCGCTTCAGTAGGTGGCTTAGATTGGGTTTGATCAGAGCTCCCGACATGTTTTCTCTCCGGTGACACTGCTAATGGCTACGCAACTGTTGTAATGGGAAGATGAAACGGCGTCGTATGGACCAGCCTACAAAAGGAATAAAATTTAAAAAAATTAAAAAGAAAAATATGACAGCTGTGGGATTTGAACCCACGCCCTTTCGGACCAGAGCCTAAATCTGGCGCCTTAGACCACTCGGCCAAACTGTCTTAAGTTGCTCTTTTATAAACTGACAGCCATATATATGATAAATTAAATAGTAGATATTTAAATATTAGAAAAAAGCTATCCACATTCATCATATCCTAATTCCAATATAACCACCACATAACATTCAAAGTGGTAACAGAAGAATAACATGGCTTCCATGGCCATGAGACAAGCAGTGAACATAATCCATTCCTCAGTTGTGAATTTTTCACCAACTTCCATTACCAATCCTAAGTCATCTTCATTCATCTCTAGGACCAACATTGTTCAGTTCCTTAATCTTTCCGAATTTTCGACCAAACGTAATCTGGTTGCTGTCTGTAAGGCATCATCATCAGCTGATACCATTACATATAATGATGAAGAAGGAGTTTCCTTGGGAACCATGAAACTGCCCTCCGACACCGATGTTGCTAGATTCGAAACCTTGCTGTTTCAGGTAATTTACATCACTTATGATGCCACTTTTTCAAATATAATGGCGTAGTTTTTGTCTCATGTTTTACGAGATTTTGAAAATAGTTCCTGTAATTTTGAAATTGCAATGTTAGTCATTTTATAAATGATACAAGTCAAAAGTGCATTTTTCCCTTGAATTATGCAAGATGTCTTAAGATTTTATTTTCTTCTTAAATGAAAAAAGAATATGTTTGCATGTTTGTACAAGTATAAAGTTTCAAAGGCAAAATACAATTTTGGTTGTCAATATTTAATGACTAACTACGCTTAGAATAAGGACCAGATGAAAACTAGTGTAAAATATTAGGATGTTACGTGAATCCATATTTCTTGTGGGATAAAAATTAGAATTTTACTTAGAGGTTATATTCTTTTGGTTTTTAATGTCATCATTCTACATGACAACTGCATAGTGAACCATATTGTTGCTTATGAAAATGGTAGAATAAGATATATTGCTATGTTGGAGTTACAGATAAGTTAATGTAATGACATTGGACCAATAGGAAACAAGATTACAATGTTTCAGATTTGAGACAGTTTTCATAGCCCAAATAACTATGTGGATTTTCTATTATATTTATGATGATGATTTCTGTAGTGTCTAAAAATATACATCAAACTTGTTTTTTTATTACTGATGGATAATTTTTTAACATGAATTTACAGTGGGGGAACAGTCTATGTCAAGGTGCTATGTTGCCACTTCCAGTGCCATTGAAGGTTGGTTTATTCTTTAAATGCTTTATAATTGGTGATTTCATGTTATTATTAACTTGTGAAATAAAATAAAACAAAGTTGATTTGATTGCCTTTGAGCAGGTTGACAAAATCCCTGGTGGAGCTAGGATTAATTTCATTGCGGTTGAAGATGGAAAAACCGAGACCCTTGTGTATATTGATTGCTTGGTATTCCCAGGTACGGATACTTCTACTCCAATTTTCCGAGCCATAAGAAACGGGCCCTCGAGAGATCAACCTTCTCCTGGAGAACCAAGAATCATGAGAAGCTTATTAGGGGCTTTGAAGAAGTGTGTTGAAATAGCAAGAATTTAATTTAATGTTGTAATATTTCTTCTGAAATATTTAATGATGTATAAGGTGGTTAACTTCTCTTGTATTCATCTTAATCAAGTAAAAATGATCATATGTTTTCTCATAGTAATCATTTTCATGGAGGACATTACTAAGCCTTTCAGACAATTTTTTGTCATCTTTCAAATCTTGTCATTTCCAAAAATACACTATAAAACAAGTTATCTTCCAGCAAGAACCAGTATTGGACAAGAAAAGCCGGTTTTAAGAATCTGGAATCCCAGTAAAGGAATGTTGGAGAAGAGAGTGATAAGAGGTGAAAAAAGCTTTAAGTTGCAAGATATGATTTTTGTTAGAATATTTTTGTATTGATAAGAATTTTTCTTGTAATCAAATGATCATGGAATTACACATCTTTACAGGTGCATCAAAGAAATTGAAAAGACTAAACTTATTGAATATATAATTTAATTTATGCAAATTCTCCATGATTGACCAAGCTTGATTTCAAGAAGTTTTATTTGAATGTTGAATATTGACTTTGACTATAGACTTCAATCTTGGATCTTTGAAAGCCATCTTGTGCAAATTATTTACTTCAACAAAGAAGACAAATAAGTATGATACAAGATCAATTACTTGGCCTTATATATACATATATATTTAATGAACTTCTATTACAAGCTACGTGTATCAATGGATAAAAACAACGCAGAGGAGGTTGATGATGGTTATGATGCTGTTGTTATCGGGTCTGGTTATGGAGGTTCTGTTGCTGCTTGTCGAATGTCAATGGCAGGGTTTAAGGTTTGCTTGTTAGAAAAAGGGCGTAAATGGGAATCTCGGGATTTCCCAACCGACAGTTTGCAGATGTTGTCTGCTGTCAGGGTGGAACACAAGAACCTTGGAGTCAACTTTGGTCCAAAAGATGCTTTGTTTCAGGTTTTTCTTGTCATAATATCTCATGTTCATGGAAATAAACTTACACTCTAAAATTTAATACAAATTTCAATACCACAGTTATATATACAAGATGATTCTCTAGCAGCAACAGCCTGTGGCTTAGGTGGTGGATCACTTGTGAACGCAGGTGTGATGTTGCCCACAACGGTTCGTGCACGAAGGCATCCCAAGTGGCCTAAGGCTTGGGAAAAAGATTGGGACATATGTGAGGCTTCTGCTTCAGACATGTTAAAGATACATAGTATTCCAATGGAGTTTCAGAATGCAAATATCATGCAAGAAGTCGTAGGCGAAGAGTATGACAAAAACATACATAATCCAATGAAACTGAGCATAAATTTTGATATAGAAGAACAGGTGTCCCAACAGACTGGGAGCTGTCTAGCCTGTGGTAATTGTCTTGCTGGCTGTCCTTACAACGCCAAAAATTCGACCGATAAAACTTATTTGGTCTCTGCTATACAAGTACGCCATCTTTTTCGCGATAATTATATTCGTTACACTGTATTTTACATGTATTTTCGAAAGCAGTTGTTTATAGAAGAGCCATTTTTGTCATTTTACAGAAAAAATACTATTTGTTCTGATGATGAATATTCTCGTGTTATAGGCTGGTTGTACCATTAGAACGGAATGTGAGGCTCAATATGTGGTAAAAAACGAGGATGATGAAGGAAAACGTCGATGGCTTGTGTTTCTGAATGAGTTCGATTATATAGCCTGTGATATAGTTGTACTCTCAGGTACATTTGTCATTTAAGATATCTCATTAACGTTTACTTTAATTTTCTGTAAGTGAAACCTATATATACTGTGTAATCTGCAGCTGGAGTATTTGGTACATCAAAAATACTATTTCAATCACAATTGAGAGGATTACATGTCTCAGATAAGCTAGGCTCCGGATTGAGTTGCAATGGCAATAACGTTGCCTATCTCTCGAGAAGTAAAGCCCCTTTAAATGCTTCTGGGCTAGATAAGAAGCAATTTTCTGATATACCGTTTAAACAAAGACCGGGCCCATCAATTTCTTCATCTTATACTTCGTCTTTGGGGTTCGCCATTCAGGTTAAGACACTGCTTATAAAGGGTCCAATTATTCAGACAGCATAATTATCTGAATGATGTATTAACAATGAAAAATCTTTGTCTTCTTGTTGCAGAGTGCAGTAATACCAACTGCATATCCAAGCTTCATATTTAAAGGCATAACAACATATGGATGTCAAAACGGTTACTCGTTCTTACACAACATAATAGACCGGTTAAAGCATGTCCTATATTCGAAGCACAGTCAAGAAATGGTTTTGAATGCAATAGGACATGATGATAGTAATGGGAATATTACGTTTGATAAAGAGACGAATGGAATTCTTTTTCGGCCTCCACATGATCATTTACTGCCTAAAAAGATCAAAGCTTTTCGAAAAATTGCCAACAAACTTGGAGGAATGTTATTCATCTCACAATATAGGAGCACTTCAGTTCATCTCTTAGGAGGGTGTATTGCTTCTTCAGATGCCTCGTCCGGAGTTTGTAATCCTGACGGTCAAGTTTTCGATACGACAAAATCGACGGCTGAGATTCACCCTGGACTTTATATCTGTGATGCCTCGATTATACCTTGTTCGGTTGGGATCAACCCTTCTCTTACAATTGCTGCAGCTGCTGAGCACGTGAGCAAACACCTTATCCAAGATGGTATCAAGTATATAGAAAATTTTGTGAGAAGAAATTTTAAGCAAAACCCAGGTTTAATACACAGTGGTAAGAATATGAAGAGCTGTAATAAACAAGTTATAGCTAAAGAAACCTTAAGAGGGGAAATTGATGGTATCCCTTGTACAGCTTATCTTAAATTGAGATTCAATACTTCGAAAAGTTTTGATAAAACAGAATCTTATTCAACTTTACGAGGCGAAGTAGGTGGATATGTCGTTTGCAGGTCTATAGAAATGGACAAAATGTATATAATTCATGGTGAAGTTGATTTATGCAAAACAGATTCAAAAACTCCATACACACAGTATATGCATTATCACCTTCTCCTTTCAGCTTCTTCTGGTTCAAGGTTCGACTTTGTCCTCACATTTTTTTCGGGTTTTTTATTTCTTGAATTTTCGACACAGATTTACGAAAGCTGTTTTGATGCAGATACATTCTTGAAGGGAAAAAGATTATGAATCCTTATCTTCTAGCATTATACGCGTGGAAAGAATCAACTACATTGAATGTGACATTAAGAAAAGTCACAAATAACATTCTGGGAGAAAAATCGATAAATCTAAAAGGAAAGCTTCGTATTTCGCCATTAGAGCTTATGAAAAGTATGTGTACTCTTGAGGGTGGAAACAGGTGTAAATTCATATTTCTTTTCATGAAATCACTTCTTAGGACCTATATCCTGCAATTACCTCGAGAAAATCACCTATGTTTCACAGCTATGGAACTCGATGAAGGGCCTTATCCAGATAGTACGATTCATGAGATTAAAACAGGTGATTACATTAATAATATGTTCATTTGTTCCTAACTTTTGGGACAATATTTAAGTCTGCATAACTTTTGGAAATCTTGTGTATTTGTAATTTGCAGAGGATGATTTTGTAATAAGTTGCCAGCATTGGGAGTGTTCTCACAACCTTAAACATGACAAAAAACCATATCCTGTCCTTCTGATCAACGGTTATGCGACAGAAAGCTATTGTTTACCGACAGAGCCTAATGATCTTGTAAGAACTTTATTGAAAGACGGGCACGATGTATGGCTACTGCATCCAAGATTGCACTGGTCGAATTCTTCAAACGACTTTTCAGTCGAAGATATTGGCAGATTGGACATTGCAGCAGGTATATATATATACATATATATTATGCATATCCCTCTTGCACCAGTTTATTGCTTGTTTTGCTTATGAAATTCACTTTTTTGCAGCCATTAATAAGATCATTGAGTTCTATGGGGAACCCATAAGAGTACACATAGTTGCACATTGTGTTGGAGGTTTAGCCATTCATATCTCATTAATGGGAGGCTATGTATCAGCTAAGCACATAGCTTCTTTGTCGTGTACAAATTCGTCAATGTTTTTCAAGCTCACAACATCCTCATTAGTCAAAATGTGGCTTCCCCTTCTTCCTGTAAGCACTCTTTTTGCTTTCTAGAATCATTTTCTGTTAGGAATATGATGCCAATTATGAATAAACACATGAAATAAAACGCAATAAAGAACACACGAATTGTTTACCCAGTTCGTCAAAAGAATTTTGACTACGTCTGGAGGGCGCTGCCAAGCCAGGATTTTCACTATATTTTTCGTAAGAATGTTACAATGAGAATAGGGCTATTTATACAACAAGACACGTAATCTAATAAGAAAAGAATTACGTTATGACTAAAACACTTTCATCTTCTTATAGTTGTGTTTATAGACCAAACAAGTATAAACTTAATGCAATCTCATTTTTGCTAGTTTTGTTCTTCAAGTATGAATTCAACTACTTATCTTTTCGTAAATACAACTAACATGCAGATATCAATGGCTATAATGGGTAAGAACAAGATACTACCTATGGTTGAGACATCATCCACCAGTTTCAGACACGGGTTTCTGAAATCAATTGCACGTTTAATACCACGATATGAGAGATGCACTTGTGATGAATGTGAAATCTTTTCGGGTATTTTTGGTAACGCTTTTTGGCACGAAAACATAAGCTCCAAAATGCATTACTGGATGAACAAACAAAATCTGCCCAAGCTTCCAATGGCAGCTTTACCTCACATCAGAAAAATTTGTAACACGGGTTTCATAGTGGACGAAAAGGGCAATAATACGTATCTGATTCATCCCGAGAGAATGGCATTGCCAACACTTTATATATCTGGCGAACGAACACTTCTCGTGACTTCAAAGACTTCTTTTCTTGCTAATAAATACATGAAGTTGCATCAACCTGGTTATAGGCATGAAAGAGTGGTGGTAAATGGCTTTGGCCACTCTGATCTTTTGATTGGAGAAAAATCACATGAAGAGGTTTTTCCACACATTCAGAAGCATATTAAGTTATCTGAAGAGGAAATAAGTAGTTTCAAGACTACAAGAGAAAATAAGTACATGAAAGAGGCATTGGATTGGTGTAGTGATCCATATGAAGATGAGGTAAGTTTCGGGTTTCTACCGTTGATCGCCAATGTATTGCTTGTGTTGTTGGTGTTTAAATTTTTTCTTTATTAAGGATTTGTTTGTACAGTCTTCTGTTGGTGATTTTTGCTTATACTTGCAAATGGGCAAAAGAAATATGTTGTACATTAAACACTGTGTAAAATGTGATTGTCTTCAGCTAGGCCGAGTCTGTTATGTGCTAGAAGTCATGAAAATTCACGTATTATTAGTATTTAGTTCACACCCCTTTGTTGTGTTTATCAAATCAGAGTAAAACTCGATTATCTCATAGCAAATAGAAATTGGATAATTCTGGATTCAGTCTTCTTAAAGTTTTACAATATCAAAAAGATCTATACTGAACCAGTAATCCATCAAAAACATTAGAAGTTCCACAGACAACCAAATTTACCAAAACCTAATAAATTTATTTTTAAAACAAAAGTATAATAGACAAATTCAATCTTTAAGCTACAAGTAAAAGAGAAACTTCAGTCTGTACAGTATACAACCTCGAAATCTGCCTAGATTCAGCCACCAATGAGCCATTCATGGGCCCTCAGGAGGAGCAAGCTTCAAGCTTGGGAAGAAGGCTTCGCCAGGCATCAGCTATACCGCTAGCCAGGTTAGCCTGGCCCTTGGCAAATTCATGAAAAGCAAGACCCATATCTAATGTTTTTTGTTCTTGAAATCGAACAATTTCCTCATTCATTAGTTTCACAATCGTCTCAAATCTTCTTGTAGCCTCTATACCGTCAGCTTTCAGCTGCATTACAAAAACCAAATATCAGCAAACAACAAAGATAGGAAAAACGAAATGGAAAAATGCTAAGGTAATTTTGAGAACCTCCTCGTATTCACGCTCAGCTTCACCCAATTTTTCTGATCGTGTTAATCTCAGCTTGTTCCTGCAAATAAGTGTACACATTTACGACAAATTACCAATAATACCAAAACATGCAAGAACCAGAATTCAGGGCATACATATCTATTTCCTTAAACTTGATTGTTTCAGCTAGTTCATAATGATGTCTGAAAGCATTTGCTCTCTCTGCTATTGTTGCCTGTCCCAGAAGCAAGAGAGTAGCATCAGTTTCTATGACGAACCAAACGCAATGTAAGGTAATAACAACAAAAACAATAATCACAGTAATAGCAATAAGAATAACATGACTATGGTAATTTTGTAATCAACACTTATAAGATATAACACCAATCCCAGCTTCTGAGAAGACAAAGCCAATCAATTTTGTGGGTAATAGCAAAAATCGACATCATACATTTACTATTGAGGATATGATCTCACCTTAATTGATTGTACTGCTCGAACATAATCTTTTAAGGGTTCTTCAAAATTCATCAAAAGGTGGTTAGCCTAATAACAGACCGGGATAAGTACATAATCATGGAACTTAGTCGATAGAAAATCATTTAAAGGAAAATATTATTGTACCTCTCTCTGCAGCTTAACCGACAACATCTCCGATTTAGCCCCAACCTCAGAAAATGCCTTTCCAAGAGCATTTCCCTCGCAGTTTCCTAGTAGCTTGACTGCCTTACCAAAGTCTGATAAGGATTGTCCTAACTCTGTTATAATATGAAAATAAAAGAGGGGCAAAAAGGTAAGATGGAACAGAAATAGCACATAACAGATCAGAAGATATCAAACCATTAATCAACTAAAGGAGGAAAAGGCAAAAGAAATTATAATTTCCACACACACCATACAAGAATAGCAAGCATTCAAATTTCAGAAGTACCCCTATGTCTCTTTACAAGACGGTAAGCATGCTTCTGGGCTTCAGCTAAATGATCTTCGAGCTGAAAAATGTAATTTTTAAGCTTTTCATACTCTGGATTTGATTCTTCAACCGGTTTCTCCTTTCCAAGAACAACATCACTTACTTTAGACTGTACATCCTGGCAAAATTAGAAAAGGTGGCCACTGTCATATGAAATGCTCTTGCCCCTTTCCGGCAGACACAAATTTCAGTGCTGAAGTTAAACTATAAATGACGACAAACTAGTAGAAAGAAAATCTATATCTGCAACAGATGGACCAAGGGCAGCAAGGTCGAGAGAGCAATCGACAAGGATTTTCTGTTTCACAATCAACTAATATTAGTCTTACCATGGTAATAGTATATAGCTTATATTTCTTGGATAATTATTTTTTTCCTGCATCTTTCAGCCCATGACTGGGTGTGGATTTTAGTGAGGAAACACTAAGGAAAACAATTTTAGAATATTTCCTTTTCCTTCTCATTTTCCTTGCTGAATCCTTGAATCAAATGTAGCATAAATGTTGTTGTAACGTATGTTTTGAGGGGCTTGATCCAAATATAGGATAAATGTTGTGGTAAGGTCTGTTTTGAGGGGATGGAGGGGTAATAAAGAAAATATCCACCTCCAAATGTTCATTAGTTCAAACAGCTTAAGTCCCCCTTCAGTTGGATCAATAACATGTGAAACTCTCATGATGGCAATTACATTAATAAAACTCAACTAGCATCCTAATGATCAATACTTACGGTCTGAATGAGATACCTTGAAAATTTGCATCAAGTCTGCAGGCTTCTTCTTGAAAATACCAGTTTCCTGGAATCTTGCTCTTTCCATAGTCTGCAGATCAAGCGGAATAAAAGGAATGAAAAGAGGAACGAGTTCCTGAAGCAAAAATAGCAAATGGAAAAAGAAAACAAAACGTAGATTGTTCGTTAATATTGTGATGCATAAATAATTAAATTACCTGTTCATCAGCCTGCAAAAAGATTCTCAAATCGTCGCTGTGACGGAGATCATGATGTGACGCAACTCGGTTGACAAAAACATCTAAAGCTTGACGCCTTATCTCAATGAACTCAGCACTAAATCTGAACTTCTCTGCACGCCAAAAATCATATCAGTCACGATAAGTTACAAATCATAACAAAAAAATCAATAGCTCAGTCAAATCAATACTCTCAAATAAGACAATTTCACAGGTCTTTGATAAATAAAAAACCCCGGCTGATAAGAGGAAAGCCAAAAGAACAGCTGCTTACCTACAGTGTTCTTCTCTGGAAGAGGAGGAATAAAGACACCCTTGTACTTCTCAAAAAGGCGATCTCTTAACCAAACAAAATCACTATATCTTCGGATAACAATTTTCTCAGGGCCCTCATATTCAGGTAGGTTTGTCTGCACATCAAGTACCAAATTTTGTCATTTCATCAACCTGTGAGAACTTTGAACTAGGTGTAATGAACAAGTCAATGTAGTGCACAAGACAGAAATTGGTAAAAGGTTTAGGAGCAAAAATACAAGTAATTTCATCTTAAATTATGAGAAGGTAACATGAAAGCATTCAGAAGATGCATACAAGATAATTACAGTCGATATCATTTCAATCTAAACCGATTGCAAACAAAATTCATATTCACAGCACAATGAGTATACGAAACCTAACTAAACTCAAGCTTCAATTCAATCCACAGATACATCAAATTGTTGATTATACTACAACATTCGCGCACCTGGGTATAAACACACTAGTCACACAATTAACACATGCACAAGACAATATATACTACCTTGGTGATAACTTTGTAGGAGATATAAGCCTGAACACCATTGCCCATTTTAGCTGGATCCGATACAGAAACCGTTAAATATGGAGCTTGCGACGAAGGGGATCGTGGACTTTGCGCTGAGGAACCCGATCCACTTCTCTGTTGCGCATTCATCTGGATTTTAAGGAGAGATAAATTAGGTTAATTAGAGAACAAAAATCATAATATGCAGATTTGTAATATCAATCGAGACTTGAGAAGAGTGGACTACTGTTTGCAATTACCGTAGTAATCATTGTTGATTTGCAGAGAACGGTGAGCCTGAACCTAATTTACGCCGATGATGTGCAGCTTAACGTTCCGATGAGCAACGACAAGTGTTAGCGGATGTCAGCTAACTTACGCCAGCGGGGGTCACGTGTACAGAAAAGACTTTGATGTTTAGTTTATTTACTTGATGGCCCACGAAATTTTCTTATGTTTTACTCTAGGCCCTTATATATTCGTAATACTTTTTCTTACGTTTTTTCTCGATAACATTATGAAATTGTCAAGTACAATTTTTATTAAATTATAATTTTGTGATTCACAAATATTTGTGCAGCTTTGCCTGGTTAGGTGGAATTTTGCTGTTTCCAAAGTACAATATATTAATTCGTAAAATAGAGTATATTGAAAAAATTAAATATACATATTATCTCTTTTATATAATTGTTTAAACATAACACGTATTCAAAGAACGTTATATTATAAATAATATTAATTTACCTTAATGAATAGATGATATTTAACAGTTTGAATCTCAATTCAAACTTGTAACAATGAATTAGAAAATTAAATGCTAAAGTGAGGTGTTTGAAGTGAATTACCCTATATTGAGTTTTAACTCTATTTTGGTCGTCTCGTGTTTTGTGGGTTTAAGAGATGAGATGCGTAATTGGGCCTTTCGGATGGGCTTGTCCACCCATGCGTCGTGACACGGGTCATGGGCTGTGAGCCCAAAAGAATAATATTTTGGGGGTCCAAATTATAATTTAATTTCAGGCCCATAAAATTATAACCAAGTAATTAGGAAAAATAAGATAAAGATTAATATAGACAAGAATCAATGTCACACACCCTTACACGTGTAAACTAAGCCTTATCCTAGTGCTTCAACCTTATTCTTCCGACTATATTCTAGCACCCAAGACTTTTTCCCAGAGTCTTGTGGAGAGAAGAATTTCACACCTCAACTGCCTCAAAAGGGAAATAAGAGGGGGGTTATTATTACAGGATCAATGAACAGGAAAATGAATATGGAACAAGAGGTGGCTATTCTTTTCCCATGACATTTTCTTTTGTTTTATTACAGGATGCATTGTGGAGATTTAATCCCTTGTAGAAACCGAGCTGAACCGAACTCAACCCCCTTGCATTTTTTCTTTATAATTTGGATTCTTGGCAAATTTCTAGATGGGACAAAGCAATTTGGGACCAAGTTGGAACCAAAACAAGGTTCTTAGTACTAACCAACCTAATCCAACTTGCCACCCGTATGTGAAGACAATGGGAATTACATGAAAGTGGCTAATGACAAGTCACTGAAGAGAAAAACCAAGTAGCTTTAAAGCAATCAATAGAACAAGAAAGTTCAAATAATACATGTGCATCTGTTAACAGTTCTTCACAACCAGCAGTTTTGAATGCTGTTGTGTTTGCGTTTGCAGATGAATCAATTGGAGAGGGACAAGGATGTTGTCGCTCAGGCCCATGCTATAGGAGTACTAGAGGCATTACCACAACTTTCTTTTCGGTTGTTAATGCTCTAAATAATTTTCTCAGCGACCCCAAGGTCCTTTTCATTTTCTTTTGTTTCTTTTGTTTTTGGGTTTAAGATTTTTACTGTTGCTGTATATGCATTCCTATGTCTGCTTATCTGTCTGTCTCAACTTCTATAAAAGCCGGAGGTTTGATCCAAATATCGGGCTTCCCAGGTAGGTTCTTTGAGTTTTATAAGAATTTGTAAATGGTTGTGAATCATCATATCGATCTATTGATTTTTATATTCTTCATCATTGTTAGGCCAAATGACTTTCATGATTTCCAGGAGTACTTCGTACTTGAGGTAATGCACTGAAGTAGGATGTGATTCTTCTGATATAATGGCATTTTTGGGTCAGTATTTGGGTATGCGTAACTGCACCAGTAAGATTTGATAATCACTCAATATGTCTCAAGTAAGTTGCACATTGCGTGGCAGCTCTTCAGGGGTATACAAGTTACTTTAGGAACTGTACTTACAAGTGGAATAAGGCCCTGATTTTGTTACAGAAACAGCCAAGTCATGTTTAAATGTAAAAAATTCCTTTCTGCTGGGACTGCTTTGACATATACTTTTGTGGTTTTTGAATTGCTGTATTTTTTCCTTCTCATGAAGAATTTGGGATTTAGTTATAATGTCTTACTTATTATTTTGGATCCTCTCTATTTGATTTGCTTGTAGTACAACGATAACAATGGGAACACATACTCCGATATTTTCTGGTTAGCTGCATTGGTGCAGTCTGTTGGTGAATTAGAATTTGGACAGCAGGTATATGATATAGTTCACTTTGATGTTGTTGCTTACCATTGATTTTACTGCCATTTCCTTTTTCTCCCCTAAAAAAGACGATAAATCTATGAACATTGATGATACCTGAATTTTTTTTCCTTGGCTCGTATAGAAGGATGGATAAAATTACTTGCTTTTTTAGCTTAACTTCCTTCTGTTGTTCCTGTTGCAGAGTATCATCGACTTACCGTCTCTTCTAAAGCGACTTGATCGTCTCCTCCAATTTGACAGGTACAACTTATTAATTTTTGGTAGCAAAACATGCCTATTTATGTAAAAATCTTTATTTTTGTAATTGCAAATAATAGGTTGATGCCAAGCCACAATGGGATTTTGACAACCAGATGTATCCAGTCGAATTTCTCTCAAACTATCAGAATCCATACCTCTTGTAAGTTTTTCCCTGCTCTTTCAGTGTACGCTTAATTATCATCTCTGACATGGAATTCGATGGCTTCTTCACGATCGCATCGTGGAACTTATTAAACCATATCGTGCATAAAAAACGTGGCAAATTAGAGTTGATGCAACTAGAGCGCTACTTGAACTCGAATTTCAGTGTAATGGAATTGATGCAGCACCGCCAGTATAGGCAGCGCGAAACCCACAATTGATGGTGAGGAACTTGTGAAGGAACTGCAGTGCACTGCAGATTCAAGCAAAGTTTCAATACCAATGCCACCTGATAATCAATTAATGGAGCCACAAACCAGTGAACATGTTTCTGGTAAAGAGAAGGAAAAGAAGAAAGACAAGGGAAAAAAAAAACGAAAAAAAAGTGACGATCCAGAATGCAGAGAACTGAAGCGATTGAAAAAGGAAAAGAAGGAGAAAAAGCGAAAAGAAAAGGAAATAGCAAAACTCCTAGCTGATAAATCGAAAACTATGCCTCCAGTCGAATTACCAAGTGGTAAGGAGCATTTACTTGAAACTAGACAAGAATCGTCTGAACAGGAATTGCGTAAAACAGTTGAGGTCGAAACTAATGTTGGTAGTTTAGAGCTCAAACCAGGTGAACCAAGTAAAGCTAATTTAGTTGTAAACAGAAATGATGGGGCCGTAAGTGCACCCCAAAGTGGTTCGTCGCATAAAATCAAAATCAAGTTTAAGAATAGAACGTTTGGTAAACAATGATCTTTGGAAGCTGAGGATTTTATTTGTAAAAACTGTGTTTGGATCTAGTGTGAAGCAGATCTATTGTCTGAGACATTGTTTACTTGTATGTGTGTTCATTTACAGAGCAATATTGCTTTTGTGTTCTGCCCTTCGATATCATTGATATTCGGTTTATGGTGGTTCAAGAAAATTATTGCAGATACATTTGAGGAACCCTTATTGGTTCAATTTGCATTATGTTCTGTTTGTTTCTATTTCTGGAATGAAGTGAAAAAGCATGTTGAAATTGGGTTAAAAATCGAAGTTAGTCGAAAGACGTGAGTTCTGGTCACAATCTGAAGGGAAGTTTTTGTATGGAATTGGTTTGGTTGATCTCAAGAATAATTTATTGGTCTGATATTCATATTATTGCTCTGTAAATTATACTTTAGACCGTTACATTGCATTCCAATAATGTTGAAGGAACACTTGATATGGTAGAAAATATAAAATGATTGATAAAGGCAAAAAAAGGTTAAACAAAATTAAAACGTGACTGAAAAAATAGAGAAAAGGATGGGAAGAAAACTTGTCTAAGATAATAATAGTTCATTACGAGAAGAAACACAAAACACCAAAATTTCCAATCTGTCAAATTCATAATATATTGTATAAATTGATCCTATTCGGTTGATATACAAAGTCAAAAAATTTGGAAGTTTCCAACTATTTTCATATATCATGTGTTATTCATCAAAAAAATAATATTGATATAAAAAAGATTACAATAACTTTAATTACTAATAAAAATTATTCGACACAATTACATACAGTATTTCAATTCTCTTAATTAGATATCTTGGATCTGAATAATTATGAAAAGATTCTTATTGAGAGAGTTAATCGATCTCGTGTTTTCTATGAATGTTCTCGACTCGATTAGTATTTGACTATCAAGAAAAAAATAAAAATAGAAAACAAAAGAAAAGAAAAGAGAGAAAAAGAAGAATAGGAATAGAGAGACCCATATAAAAACTCCGTTCATCTTCGTTTTCCCATAACTAAGTGGCAATTCAGAAAATACACCGACAACTAGGGGCAATAACGGAAGCTTCTGACAATATATGGTGCCATTATAGCAAAGCGGTGAACACCTAGGCCAGGGGCTCCGTGGTTCGGAGACAACAAACATCACTCTCACCATACAGAGCCCCCGAGCAGTTGTATTTATTCGTAAACGCGCTCACACATCGCATTGAAACCACGCGCCGCCATGATTTGCTGCTTGTAAAGGTTTACTGGAACGCTTTGGAATCATTTGATTGTAAGGTCACAATAACTTACTTCTTAGCGTATTTGCCCTAGTTTTTTTAGTCAATTGCTTTTTAATTTGTTTCTCGATTACTCTGTCGCTTGATTTGGTTGAGTAGTTTAGTTATATTCTGAGTTAGGACACATTGCTGTTGCCGCTCAAATATCGTAGTCAATCGCGTTGAAAGCGTGCGCCACCATGTTTTGCTGCTTGTAGAGGTGTAATTGAAGCTGAGCTGTGGAATTTGCTAGTAAGCTTTTATAACTTATTTCTTAGGTATTTTTTCCCTATTTTCAGTCGATCGCTTTCTGATTGTTTCTCTATTAATTTGATTGAGTAGGTTTGTTTTTTGTCTTTTCTGAGTTAGGACACATTGCGGATGGTTTGAATAGACAAAAATATTCACAATATCATTGATGACCGCATTGAAAGCACGTGCCACATGTTTCTTTGTTAAAGGTGTAGTAGAAAGCTTTGGAATCTTTTGATAGCAAGCTCTTAGAACTTATTTCTTACGTATTTGCACTATTTTCAGTCAATTGTTTTCTAATTTGTTTCTATATTAATTTGATTGAGTAGGTTAGATTTTAGTTATTTTCTGAGTTAGGACACATTGCGGTTGGTTTGAAGAGACAAAAATATTCACATATCACCGACGGCCGCATTGAATGCACGTGCCACAATGTTTCTTTGTTGAAGGTGTAGTGGAAAACTTTGGAATCTTTTGATAGTAAGCTCGTAGAACTTATTTCTTAGCGTATTTGCCCTATTTTTTGTCGATTGCTTTCTAGTTTGTTTCTCTATTAATTTGATTGAGAAGGTTAGTTTTTAGTTATTTTCTGAGTTATTACATATTGCGGTTGGTTTGAGGAGACAAAAATATTCACATACCGTTGACGACCGCATTGAAATCACCTGCCTCAATGTTACTATGTACGAAGGTGTAGTGTAAAGCTTTGGAATCATTTGATTGTATGCTCGTATAACTTACTTCTTTGCGTATTTGCCTTATTTCTGGTCGATTGCTTTCTAATTTGTTTCTCTATTAATTTGATTGAGTAGGCTAGTTTTTATTTATTTTCTTGAGTTACGACACATTGCGGTTGGTTTGAAGAGGCAAAATATTCACATATCGTAGACAACCGCATTGAAAGCACATGCCACAATGTTTCTTTGGGAAGGTGTAGTGTAAAGCTTTGGAATCATTTGATAGTAGGCTCGTATTATTTCTTATCGTATTTGCCCTAATTTTCTTCGATTGCTCTTCGATCTCTCAATTATTTGTTGATTAAATTGGTTGATATGTTAGTTTTTTAGCTATTTTCTTAGTTAGGTCACATCGCACTTGTTTCCAAGAGGCAAAATGTTAGATATTTCTGCTAAATGAGTGCCTGAGTTCAATTTAATGACAATTTCATAAATTTAGTTATAGTTAGGGTGTTTTACTGTGACTGTGAAGTAAGTTGATGGATACTTATTTGATGCCAATTGCTGCGTAGTAGAACATCCAAGTGTTTAATTATAGCGTTAAAGACTTTGGAACTAATAACCTAGGTTGAGTAGCAGATGATGTGTAGTATTACTAACCATCTAGTTTAAGATTAGGTGGTCTTACTATGTTCTCTGCTGCTGAACGGTAAGGAAGTACCTTTTGCTTAGTGCAGTCAATAAGCAAGTTGACTAGAGAAAGTTCACTTTCTGGCATTAGCATGATATTCTGGTAGCACATTCCTTCCTTAAAATATGAAGAAAGGGTTGTGTATTTGAATGAGGATAGCTTATTTTGTCATTGGAAAACACCAGTTTATAGTCTCTTTTCTTACTGTAGATTGTCTTGTTTTAGGTTCCGAGACCGTGTGGTAAGCTAGATGGCGTTGACAGAAAAGGGTGTTGACAATGAAAAAGTAAAGGATGCACTTGATGGTCATGTTTTCGTGAAAGAAGGACAACCTTCTTCTGGCAGCAAAAGTCCTCCGGCCATTAGCCCTCAAAAGATGAGTTTGGAAGGGAAGGATGCTTTATCATATGCAAATATTCTACGTTCTAGGAATAAGTTTGTGGATGCACTAGCTGTCTATGAGAGTGTGCTTGAGAAGGATGGTGAAAATATTGAAGCTCATATCGGCAAAGGGATTTGCCTCCAGATGCAGAACTCTGGGAGACTTGCGTATGAGAGTTTTGCTGAAGCCGTCAGGTTGGAACCACAAAATGCATGCGCACTCACACATTGTGGTATCTTATATAAAGATGAGGGTCGATTGGTGGAGGCTGCTGAGGTACGCGTGCTTACATTCAACATAGATGTGTCTTTCGCTTAGTTATTAGACTTGTTAAATAAGAATTTCCTTATTCTATGGAGACATACTTATTTACCAATCAAATGATATCTCTTACTTTTAAGAACCTTCTTAATTTTTCAACTTGTTGAAAGGTGATCTGGTATTACCTGATAATACGTGATGAACTCATTAAGACTGTAGTTTTTACCAAAATTTGAAGTCCCATATGATATCGAGTCTTTCCATTACTCTAGTCCTTTGAACTCTTTATCTTCTTTCGGGACATATGAATTTTTATGGGAATCATGACCTTAATAATAATATATTCTAATCCCTTTCAGTATGCCTATAGGGCTTGGACATGTTTTCATATTTTGGTCCTAGAGTTATGCTTTTAATTATCTTATGTTTTTATTCAATCTTATTGAAACTTATGAAACAGTGTCTTTCACTCTCTTCATATATGATGTGATGAAGCGAGGTGATAGAAATGCATGGTGCAATAAGAAATCTTAAGTTTGTTAGCACCCAATATATTCTATTAGCAAGCAGTAACGAAGCCCAGTATCCGATTACATCATATGATTCATAGTAAAAACACTAGATTTTGACTATTCTTTTAATTGTGGGCTAATGTTTATTTATTCTGGTTACTTTTAACTAAGGAAGGTCGTAAAAACTGGTCTGATACTAAGTAATCTGGTCGTTGGAGCATTACCCTGAAAAGGTTTTTGTCATTGTGTTGGAATTTAGAGTTAGTTAAGGTGACGAGATCACTGTTGTACGTGGCTTTCAATTTCTCATATTTATTAATGTTTCTATATTGCAGATGTATCAGAAAGCTCTGAAGGCTGACCCTGCTTATAAGCTAGCAGCAGAATGCTTGGCAATTGTCTTAACAGATCTTGGAACTAGCTTAAAGCTTGCTGGTAATACTCAGGAGGGAATTCAGAAGTATTATGAAGCTATCAAGATTGACTCACACTATGCTGTAATTTCATATTTCAGTTTCCAGAATTGTTGTTACGGATAACTTTGATTTTACTATTAGGCAGTTGAATTAATGCGTGTGTTTTGCAGCCTGCTTATTATAACCTTGGTGTTGTCTATTCGGAAATGATGCAATATGATACGGCACTTAATTGCTATGAAAAAGCTGCAATAGAGAGACCCATGTACGCTGAAGCATATTGCAATATGGGTGTTATCTACAAGAACCGCGGGGATTTGGAGTCAGCAATCACCTGTTATGAGAGGTGCACTCAGTTAACCATTTTTCTCCATTTTTTTAATATACTGATTTAGTAGACTTTGATCCATTTCATGCCAGTTGGGTTTGTCTCTTAATCTTATACACAGGTGTCTAACTGTCTCCCCAAACTTTGAGATTGCCAAAAACAACATGGCTATTGCGTTAACTGATTTGGGCACCAAGGTTGGCTTCTAGATATTCCTATTATGTCTTTACTGAACTCCAGTAGATGGTCTGTGGATTTTCAAACACACATTTGACTCCACTCGTTTGTCACAAGTTGAAATATGAGCACTTTATTGACCTTGTCTTTGATGCAAATACTTATTCCAACATGTTACGAAAACAATATTTTGAACTTTGTAGAGACTATGGAGGACATTCTATAGATTACATCCCACTTTCTGAAACCTTACTGTTCTTGCTTTTATTGCTGACATGATATATTACAGAAACTTTGTGAAAATATTTGTGATCATTGGCTCCACATGCTTCTTTCCAGGTTAAATTGGAGGGTGACATCGACCAGGGCATTGCATTCTATAAGAAGGCTCTGTATTACAATTGGCACTATGCTGATGCCATGTACAATCTTGGCGTTGCATATGGAGAAATGCTGAAGTTCGACATGGTATTGAAAATGAAAGCCACATGCAACTTTGGTGCTCCTATTGTTTATGGGTTAATTATAGAAGATAAATCATTATGAGCCATTTCTAGGAGGATATTTTGTTTGTGCCTTTGTTTTTCGTTTCATGTATCATGTAACATTATTGTCATTTTCTAATGGATATCTTACTACTTATGCAGGCAATTGTGTTCTATGAACTTGCATTCCACTTCAATCCCCATTGTGCTGAGGCATGTAACAATTTAGGGGTGATATATAAGGATCGAGACAACCTTGATAAAGCAGTAGAGTGTTACCAGGTAAGTTTGAAGCTTGCAAATCATTCTTGATTAAAAATCATATGTTTCAGCTGTTTACTTGTAATGCTCGTATCTTTGCAGATGGCTTTATCAATCAAACCTAACTTTTCCCAGTCCTTGAACAATCTTGGAGTTGTCTACACTGTCCAGGTTCTGTATCTTCATATTTTATTTTTGTTTTGTGATTGCTTGAATGGTAAATTCATAGTTAATTTGTGTACAGGGTAAAATGGATGCTGCTGCAAGTATGATCGAGAAAGCAATTGTTGCAAATCCGACTTATGCGGAAGCCTATAACAATTTAGGTCTCTTCCATCCATATTAAAATTCATTTAAAAAGAGAAGGAAAAAGAAAAAAGATCTGTGATATTGTTACTTTGTGACAGTTTGACATGTGTGGTTTATTGTAAGAAATGAATGGTTCCAACACATAATGCATCTAAACTCAGAATCCTTTAAACACAAGTTCAATCCCAAACTGATAATCCAACTTTATGCGCTGGGTAGGGTGATGTGTGTGTAAAGGGGGTTATTTAGCTAGTATGGGGAATGGTGTGAGGGAGAGAGCGATCTACTAAAAGACACCTATAAATGTGTTGGAGATGTCTTTTATCTTCTTCCCTGGGCTTGGTGGACAGGTGGAGTATGAAAACATCTAATGCTACCTTTTCAAAGTTCCTTTTGCACGGATCAACTGGATCTGAAGTAATAAGTTACTGATAATAGTTTTTTGGATATGTAGGTGTCCTCTACAGAGACGCTGGGAACATATCTCTGGCAGTTGAAGCATATGAGCAGTGCCTTAAAATAGACCCTGACTCACGCAATGCAGGCCAGGTATTGCTTTTTTATTTTTTTTATTTGCAATGTTCTTTTGAGCTTGCTTCCATGCATCAATAGTTTTTAAATTGTAGCTGTGCATATGCATGAGCATAACATAGTGGAATCTCTAATAACTTGAGAACTGTTGGATACAAAGGTGTTGAATCAAAGGTAAGCGGAATATGCAGATCTTGTTAGATCATATTAATCTAGTATTGGGTCCAAAACATATTGATTTACTAATTTACGTGCGTATTCACGTGACTGCAAAAGAAAGAATCTTCTTTGTTGGACTGGTAAAGTCAGTAATGTTTTAAAGGCAACTATCATATTTCAGGGAACTTGTTATACTTGAATTCTTTATGTAGTGATACATTAAAGATTAGATAGACTATAGTTTTGATTTGTGTTTGATAATTTTGTCAGAAAATTATTTTTGTTTTCTAACAACTCTGTGAATCTCTTTAATACTACACTTGGCCTCCACCCTCGAGTGTGTGTGGGTGTAGGAGGGCTTGTTATTGAGTTTATGCTCGAAAATGGCTTGTTATTTTGTTTTAATTTCCAGAGTTTCCTGTTTTTACTTAGGTGGTAGGTTGCGTTCTTGCCTTATGCTCGAACTATTTAAATAAGTTTCTGCTTATTTCTTGGACAATTAACATTTAATCTACTTTTTAATTTTTCTTGCAGAATCGGTTGCTTGCAATGAACTATATAAATGAGGGCAGTGATGATAAATTATATGAGGCTCACAGGTAACTTTTCATGATATGTCCATAACAAGCTTCTTTGAATGAGCTGGACATCAAACTGATGTATTTTCAAAAACTTTTGGGTGTGAAACATATTGATTTTGTCATGTGCCAAAATATGCATGCATGCCTGTACCGTGATCTCTGCTCGTTGTGTGTGTGTCTGTGTGTCTACAAGTATGTATGTGTTTCATCTTCAATAGGCTTTGTGAGGATTAATGTGTTATGCACTGATAAAGAAATGTGTAGTGGGCTTTTAATATATGCTCTAACGGAATACCCTTTTTTCTTAAACGTATGGTTGTTGATCTTGGAAGTAGATGTCTGGTAGAGAGCAATGTAATTCTATTAAGCCTGTTTCTTAAAAACTCAGCAATGATATGCTGAGTTTTTTAAGCCTGTCTTATCCAAGACAGATTTCAGAACATTTCTTTCTTTTATTTGGCTATGTAAATCATAAAGCTTTGCTTTTAGTGTAAGTTTATCATTCAGCAGTTCCGATAATATACATTTTTATTGTATATATGCATGAATCAATGAAATGAACTGAAGGAATGGAAGCATGCATATAACATACATTTAGGGATATATATATCTAAAATAGGAATGCTCGACAATAGGATGCAGTAAGTGTTTTAGATCCATGACAGAATTTTGTGGCAATGTACATGTATGGTGCAAATTATTTTTGTGTTTAACATGAATTTGCTGAGTATTTGATATGCAATATTAATTTGTATTTTATTTGAAATGTACACTTGCAGGGACTGGGGAAGGCGCTTTATGAGGTTGTTTCCGCAGTATACTTCGTGGGACAACATCAAGGATCCGGAAAGGCCACTTGTTATTGGATATGTGTCTCCTGATTATTTTACTCATTCTGTGTCATACTTTATTGAAGCGCCACTTATTTATCATGACTATGCAAATTACAAGGTGGTTGTTTATTCAGCAGTTGTGAAGGTAAAACTTTGTGCGGCACCCTGAACCACCGTCTTGAGTTCTGTCATGTTTAAGCCTTTATATTTTGCGGATGAAAGATTTTTATTCTCGTTAGGTGTACATAAGCAAGTCTAGAACCTCAACTTGATTCTTTTTTTGTCTTAATGATTTTGCTTTCACGTCACAGGCGGATGCAAAAACTAACAGATTTAGAGACAGAGTCCTGAAGCATGGTGGAGCATGGAGGGATATTTATGGGATTGATGAGAAAAAGGTTGCAAGCATGGTTAGAGAAGATAAAATTGATATCTTGGTGGAACTTACGGGTCATACTGCAAATAACAAGTTGGGAATGATGGCTTGCCGTCCTGCTCCTCTTCAGGTACTTCTGAGTTTAAAAAACAATCATATTTACAGCCTCATTTCATTTTGAGTGAAAACTCCTGATATGGTATTTGAAGTTGGAGTTTTATATTTGTACAGACTGAATCTTTCATACATTTGAGGAATTTGATCATTTCATATAATGTTTTCTTTGATGAAGTACAATACCCTGGAAAAATTACCTCACAAGAAGAATTCTGTTTTTTGTTGACTCTTTGGGGGGTATTCAGTAATATAACAAATTTACTGTGAAAATATGTTGGTTACGAAATAAAATTTGCATCTCTTGAAGTTCTTTTGGTGAATCCATTGTTGCTCACTACTGTTAGCCTTTTCACTGTCTAATATTTAGTATCTTGGCAATGTAGGTAACATGGATTGGCTACCCTAATACAACTGGTTTACCGACCATTGATTACAGGATAACTGATGCAATGGCTGACCCACCTGATACAGAACAGAAGTAGAACTACTTACAAAGTTTTGTTTCATTTTTTCTTCTACACAGATACTGAAAGTTGAATCCCATCTTTATTTCAACTTCAATATTCCTATTAATGGCAGGCATGTTGAAGAGTTAGTACGATTACCCAATTCATTTCTATGTTACACCCCTTCCCCTGAAGCAGGCCCTGTGTGTCCAACTCCTGCTCTGTCTAATGGCTTTGTCACATTTGGTAGCTTCAACAATCTTGCCAAGGTATTGACTGGTGGAATAAGCATTTTACCTTTGGCATTTAAATTATATTTTCCACAATTTTATATTATCGACAATGACATCAGATAACACCTAAAGTGCTGCAAGTCTGGGCAAGGATATTATGTGCAGTACCAAATTCTCGGCTTATTGTGAAGTGTAAACCTTTCTGCTGTGAAAGCGTGAGACAACAGTTTCTTTCAACACTGGAGAAGTTGGGACTGGAGTCTATGCGTGTTGATCTTCTCCCTCTAATTCTTTTCAACCATGATCATATGCAAGCGTATTCTTTAATGGACATCAGGTAATGTCTTTTTATGTTTTTCACATGATTATTGGATTGACTAGTCCATCACCTTTTAATTTCTGTTTGAATTGTTTATAACCACACCCTTATGCAGTTAGTGATAAGGTTCAAATTTTTTATCAGGATATTGGTTCAGTGATTATTTTTAAAAAGCTTTTATCATCCGTCTTTTGGTAATACACGTATCTTTTAAGTGCTCATGCTTTGCTTCATGTTGACATATGGCATTACAAGGCATTACCCAAGAACGATAACTGAGAATACTTGTTAAGATTCTCTGTTAGTGGATTTTTTATTATTATTGTACATAATGTGCTTCTCGAGATTAATGTGGAACCTTTTCTATTCCTAGCTTGGACACTTTTCCTTATGCGGGTACAACTACAACGTGCGAGTCCCTGTACATGGGAGTTCCATGTGTCACAATGGAAGGTTCAGTACATGCTCATAATGTTGGTGTGAGTCTCCTCAAGACAGTTGGTATGCATCTTTTTCCTCTCCCATGCACAATTATATATTCTGAATCACGCCTTACTATTTTCCATATTTGTGGACTTTCTCGAGATTTAATTGCCAAGTGAAGCTTGATATTTTCTGTCCTATTCCTTTAAAATCATCTGTTCAAAAATCTGAAATATACTGTCAAATTTATACTTAAGCTGTGCGACAATGTGAAGATATTAACTATATATTCCATACAGAAGAACCAAAAATATGTCAACAATTTTTTTTATTCGCAACGGGTTTCCCAACTAGCAACCAAGGGATGCCCTGAAGCCGAGAGCTTCTGTAATTCACTTTAGGATTTATAAAGTTTGTTCATCATTTATATAAACATATTATTACTTTGAAGTGGAGATTTACTTTCTTTTGGTGTTTATAATTCTCCCTTGGTGTTTATACAATATATTTTCTAAGATGACTACATGTTTACAGGATTAAACAATCTAGTAGCCAAGAATGAAGACGAGTATGTGGAGCTGGCTCTACAGTTGGCCTCCGATATTACTGCCCTCTCAAACTTGAGATTGAAATTGCGAGATCGTATGCTTAAGTCTCCTCTTTGTAATGGATCAAAATTCATCCAAGGCCTCGAGTCATCATACAGGAACATGTGGCGGCGTTATTGTAAGGGTGATGTGCCATCTCTGAAGCGTATAGAGATGGCCCAACTGCTACAACAGCATCAACAACAGCTCAATTCACAAGAGATTGTACCTGAAGAACCAAACAAAGTTATTATCTCTAAAAACGGCCCAATTAAGGCCAATGGCTTTAACCTGGGACAATCTTCATCTTCTACTACATATGTAGAAGAAAATGGTTCACTGTTGAATCATAATAGTAGCACAGGTAAATCAAGTTGAATATGGTCGATTGGAGGGTTATTTCGAACTAAGGTCGAAAATGATCGATCTATCTAGTGGGTGAGGTGGTTGCATTAGCCAGTGGCATGTTTGTGTAATGCATAATTGGAGCCCGGTACTGAAAGTAGTTTAGGTAGTACTCAAAGATGTATTTGGTCGATATTTATGAAAATCTAGCGCAGAAACATGAAATAGTAGTGGACTGGGCTTGTATTAGGAATAGTCGATTCTACCCCTTGGCTATGATGGGGGTTTTTTGAGATATATACGATGATGCCATTATTGTGAAAATTAATTTGTACAATGGTAGAGGACTTTCAATATTTGGTTTTTTTACATGCACTAATCTCGGACCCATAGATGGACTCCCGTGGCACTCCGTCAGCATTCCCCGCCGGCTATCTCAATGCCATGGATTCTCGCAACGTGTGCGTTTATAGAGTAAGCTTAGTATATCTAGAAAGGTTTGTTTCATTGAAATGGGTCGAATTCGGGTTTGAGAGTGTATTTGTGTTATTACTCTATTTATTTTTAATGTAGAATAATAAGTAAATTGCTTTTGAATCAAATAATATATTTTGGTAAAATTTGAATCTTACGATTTTAAATAATCTATTAATATATGGATTCGAGGTCTATGATAATACAGAGAAAACAGAAAGAAAAAAACATTAGTTTACCGAAAAATTATCAAATGAAAATGTGTGTTTTCAATTGTCAAAAATATTGCACATTGAGATATTTAATATTTGATTGAAAGAGAGGCTTAACTAAGAATAACTTTTCAAGAGAATTTGAGTCCAGATTTCAATATATACAATTAATCATATCTAATGCATTTACATCAAAATTATTTATTTGTGCTCATTTGCCAATGGTAGGTGTGGGCTAATAATTTATTGAATGTTTCTATAAAAGAACTCAAACTCGAAAGTTGAAGTGATGAAAGCTTTTTTTCACTTAAACCAACATCTTTGTTAGTTTATATTATAATATTTTTATAGAGAGAAAAGAAGCCAACCTTTTTTATTGTACTGTTTTATACAAGAGAAAGTGACGTATATTGCCCCTCATTTAGTGGATTAGAGAAGGTGTTTGCGATAGTTGACCAATCATGAGAGCAATCTTGTTTGACTTGAGAAGTTATGTAAAACTTCATATGTCAAATTACAAAACCTCTATGCAAAATGTCGAGGTTTAATGTGCAACCCTATACCCCAAACATGCATGACTTGAGCACTTCAAAATCCTTAATTCAATTCTACCTTGAATCGTATCATATGTACAAATCACTTAACAATAAATTATTAAATTTTATAATTTGAAAGATAAAGATACAATACTAAATTTGTATGAAAAACATGAACTGTAATTTGGAGATAATCAATCCATACATTCTAAATTATCAGATTTATAATCAGTCAGATTTGATTCATTCTTTCTTAGAGATAAATGCACCTCGGCTAATTTTTCATCCTACCATCATCTTTCACAGTACTTGAACAAAGAGAAAAGGGACTTTAATCGTTCTATTAACTTAACTCTAAGTCAAGTACTTATCACAAAAATCAGATGAAGTCGTTTGAGTTAAAGTGGCCATTTGTATAATTTATTGCATAATCTTCCATTAATCTAAAGTCTACCCATCTGCCCCAATATAATTTTCCAACTCACACAATTCAAAAGGCTGATAAAATTTTAATTAATCCAGTACAAAGAAAGAAAAAGTGTTAGCAACAACTCTTCTTGCTCCATTATCTAAATTATATATTGCAACTCAAATCAAACCTCCAAAACCAACTCTTCTACTGGAATACTATATAAACCTGTTCAATTTCCCCCCAATTCTCATCTCACAATCAACAACAGAGCTAAATACAAAAGCACAAAGCTAACTCTTAGCAATTTATTTATTTCTTCTTGATCAATATTCTCTAGTCAATCAAAATGATGAAACACGAAGCCACAACCATTGAAATTGCAGAATCAAGCAAAGAAAGGAAAGGAAAAGCACCTCTTCTTGGCGCAATCGAGCATGGCAGAGCAGCGGGATACAAACGAGCCGTGGCAATTTTTGATCTCATCCTCCGCATCAGCGCCGCTACAGCAGCTTTAGCCGCCACAATCACCATGGCAACTACAGAACAAACTCTTCCTTTCTTCACTCAGTTCTTCCAGTTTCAAGCTAGCTACGATGATCTCCCTACTTTCACGTGAGTCCTATACTTCGTAGAGAATTAATGAAAATGCAGCTTATTCATGTATACTTGATATGAAAAGATATTTATATCTTGTAGCAAATATAAATTATGATAGCGAACAATAACCGATGTGATATACAGCACTATTCAAAATCAATTACATCTATTTTCAATTTTTTGATGCTTCAGTTTCATTATTATACCTGCAGGTTCTTTGTGATAGCAATGGCGATCGTTACCGGCTACCTTGTTCTCTCCGTACCTCTCTCCATTGTTTGCATCGCACGACCTCTTGTTGTAGGCGCGAGGCTTCTACTGATCATCTGCGACACAGTAAGCACCTCAATTTTGAACCAGAAAATTCAATTTGAATCTGGAAACTTAGGTTAACAAATTTTGCGATGCTTTTCGATCTGCAGTTAGCGGCGACTCTGGCTACTTCCGCAGCCGCAGCCTCGGCGGCGATAGTGTACCTGGCTCACAACGGGAACTCCGACGCGAATTGGCTCGCAATATGCCAACAGTTCAACGATTTCTGCCAGAGAGTGAGCGGCGCGGTGGTGGCGTCGTTTGTCGCGGTGGCGCTGCTCATTTTTCTGGTGTTGCTATCGGCGATCGCCCTAAAGAGGCATCGATGAAAGAAATAGTTTGTTTTGCGTTGTGTTGGAGTGTTTTGTTTTTCGTATTTGGGTTTTTATAAGTGTTTTGTTTTCGTTAGTGACGTGTTTGGTGAAGTAATTATTGATTTCTGGTTTAATGTACATCACAATTTGTATACTTCTACATTTGCAATGCAAAACTCTGCATTTTCTTTCCATTCTTGCGATTATTTAAATCACGTTGAATTTTAATTTATTTAAACATGCCAAATAAATTTGAAAATATTTATTTTTAAATTCGATAAAATTTAAAATTTGACAAAAGCACCAAATTAATTAAAATAATAATAAAAAATATATAAAATTAACAAACTATTTAGCTGAAATAGACACAAACTGAAATAAACTCGAACATAATTTTTAAAATTTTAACAAGTATTAAAATTAATTTAAACAATTATTTGCTCGAACATCTATAAAAGTAAAAATTAAAATAAACACTACTAGTATAAATTTGTTGACCCCACCTTAAAATTAAAATCTTTATTTAAAGTAATTTTTCATTTTCTTGTTCCTTATTATTATTGATTAAAAGGCACTAAAACAACCTAATCTATATTCCTCAAGGATCTCTTTCTCTTCCTAATCCCACAGAAAAACAGAGCAAAACAATGGCGGCCCTTAGAAATCTATCAAAGAACATCTTGTTTTCTCAAATCTCAAAACCCAACTCCAATATTACGCCATCTTCGTCACTAATCCCTGCACTTTTCATTTCCTGCAGAGGCATAGCTTCCAAGCTCTTCGTCGGTGGTAGGTACCTCAAAAAATGAAACGGAACTTCAGTAAATTATGCTCATGATTTCTTATATCCTGTTAAAAAATGAAACAATTTTTTTTATTTTGTTACTATTTCAATTCGTTTCCCTCTTTGAGTTGATAATTTCATTTTATTTATGTGGGGGGTTTATGGAGGGTTTATGATAGTTTCTTGAAAATCGCTTATTAAAGTCGTGATTAGCTGCGTGTTTGCGTATTTACTTTTACTTGTACTGGGTGATTTCTGTGCTTGTATTTATTGAGAGATTTTTGTTATTGAGAATAATGGATTGTTCTATTGGCTTCTGTTTTTTTTTTTTTTGTTTAGCAATACACTAACCTTATCCCCAATATGTAGTAATGAGTTTTAGTTGGTAACAGATGATTAATTTTCTAATTTTATTTATCTTATTCAACATGATTTTCATATGTTTAACAATCTTGAGTAAAAGGTCCAGTGAAGATGGTTATGAGCTGCATTATATGGCTTTAGTAGTCATGAATTTTGGTGGTGAAAACAATGCTTTACATTGAGACCATTATTATTAGATCAATTAGCTAAACAAGTTTCGACTTCGCTACTCTGCAACAATTAGTTTTCTACCGTCTAGGACTTAACAACATTATCTCATATTTCAAAGCATACTGGGTTCATTACGAAACCATCTAACACAGCTTAAACATGGCTATTTGGTATTGATATCCATATAATTTCGTTTGGATTAGAAGTACTTGTTAAACATAATACTTAAAAATTGTTTCTTTTCAAGTTGTGCTGGGACAGCTAAGCACAAAGTTGAAACATATTCAAATGTAAAAATTTGAAATTAAAGTAGTCTTGTGAGCTATTGAATTAGAACAATTAGCCTCAAGATTAGCTCAGAGTCGAGTATTGAAATATATTTGGCCCAACTTGAGAAGGTAAATAAGTCTGTCATTTTTATTCTTTTTACTGATTAGCTCCTTCTGAAGGTATTGAAGTTTGAATGAGTTAACAATATTTCTTAAGTGTCTAAATATGTGAACTAAGTCAATTGGAAGTATTTGATCATGTAATTGTTAATCTCATTTTATATGTCCAGCATCCCGTGTAGGGTGATCCAAGTATATATATATATCAAAATCTTCACATCTGTTCTTGGCCTCAATATTCTGCATTGAGCACTGGAAATACACGATTTTATATCAAATCACTTTGCTTAATCATAATACGACAAGCTTGTCTAGTTTATGAGTTAAATCCAAAATGAAATTCATCATTTTTTTTTGGCAGGACTTTCGTTTTACACAACAGAACAGGGGTTGTCTGAAGCATTTTCTCAACATGGTCAAGTTATTGAAGGTGTAATACCGAATCATATACACTAGTAAAAAGTAAAAACTTATTATCATTAGTTCTAACTTGTTTCATGAGTACATCAAAATTAACTCGATTTGGATTTGATTGCATTCATTTTGGCAGCACAAATCGTGATGGATAGAGTATCAGATCGATCAAAAGGGTTTGGATTTGTCACATATGCATCTGAAGACGAAGCTGAACAAGCACTTACAGAAATGAATGGAAAGGTTTGATAATTTTTTTCTCGTTTTTTTTTTTTATTTATTTGAATTTAGGCACTCGATTTTAACATAATGTATTGCTTTATGCAGGCATTGAATGGACGTGTTATCTTTGTGGACTATGCAAAGCCAAGATCAGGTTCGGGTAATGGTATGCCGATAGCTAGAGGACCACCTGAACCAACACTGACAATGGACTGAATGTTTAAATGAGAATCTTATAGATCAAAAAGAATCTACAAATACAAGAATATTGGTTATTAATAGTAAAAAATATTTTCTATTATTTACTTTAAGTTGTAGAACTTGGTATTGGTATCTGTTTGGACCTGTGTCCAATAATGAAATGGAGCAAGCAATTTGTGATGTTATATTATTAAGTTTGTGAAAATTCAGGAATGATTACTGAGTGATTCTTGTTTGATTTTTTTTTTGAGTTATATAGTTCTATAATTTTTATGAAAAATTATTTAAAAATGGAGATACTATTAGTTGATATTAAAGCAAAGAAATAAGGCTCTTTACTGCAATATTGCTATCATTATAAATATAGCATTGCTTTTTTTTGGTCATGTTTGTGCCTCATGATCACCCGGTAATTTATAAAACTTAAACACCTTATTTTGAATATACTTATTTTAAAAAAAAGCCAAATATTTTCAATATACTCATTTAAAAAAAATTAGCCAAATATTTTTATACGTGGTATAAGATACTAATGCATATAAGCAGCTTGTTCAACGTGCTGCGATTGTGAATTCACAATACCAATTTTTCACAAATAATGTGGAGATTTGGTCAACATAATTTTCTGTTATTTTATTTTTATTTAGTTATGTATATATAGATATGTTAAGAGTATAGAATATAAATAATAAAAAACGATCTTTATAATGCAAGAACAAATCGAAAAGCATGCAAATTGCCCAATAATATGCTCATCATTTGCTTTGGATGCACCATAATTTCGCCTTTATTCGTGACATTACAAAATGTGTGAAACACACAATTCTTTGCTTGCATGGATAATATAGCTATTAGCTAGTACTAACTAAAATTAATCTCAAAAGCTGCAGAGACAAACTAATTTTTATTAAGCTACGACTTAATTTACATCATTGGCGTTCCCTGTCTTGCACGTATGGGATGGGATTTTACCAGGTACAATGAGATCAAATGGCAATGTTGTGAAAAAATAAAATAAAATGATTCATATCCTTTAATAAATTAAAAAAAAAAAATCTGCAAATTACATTATATAATTATTCACCCCTTCAAATCACGTAGCTATGAACTGTCCCCATATATATTTATATATAGACTCATTTTGAGCTATCTGAAGCAAAGAAAGCAGCAAAAAGAAACAAAAACAGAAACCCCAAAAGCCATGCAGAAAATATCCATTGCACCTTCCCTCCTCAGCTTTCTCTCTCTTCTCTCTCTCTTCATTTCAATATACTCCTTATACCTCCTTTGCCCTTCTTCTACCCTATTCTTCCCTGTTCCCTTTTTGCCCCCCAATGCACCATGTAGAATGACCAAACTGTCCTTCCCATTCAAATGCGTCCCTTCCATGTCCTCCATCTGTAAACTGACTTCCCTGACCTGCATCTCCCCACCCTCAGACCCCCCGCACGTGACCACCATCCCGCACTGCACGTGACCATTTTTTGAAGCAAGAACTGAAGCATAACGCACGTGCACCTCACCTGTCAACCAGTGACGTTCCACCTTGACAGGTTTATGAGACGAGAGGTTCACTGTCCGCCGTCCGATCGGGTCGATCAGAATCCAGCTCAGCTTCATCTCGTTCATCATATCCGTACACGCCACGTCACTTTCCGGGTGCTGCATGCGCGTGGGTACCACGTCCTTGGGCTCCAGCAGGTCGACCCTGAAGGGGGAGCACCGGAACCAATCGGTCACGGTTTCCAGTTCTTGAGCTTTAGTAAATATTAGCCTGTCCTTGTAGTGTATATCGACGGCTGAGATTAATTCTGATGGTGTATCTACCGATGAGTGGCTGAGATTACTGCGGTCTGCTAGCATAGGAAAGGCTTGCGAGAAAAACGCGCGTGGGCCACCGTCGGGGAACGTGGACATGACGTGGCTGACTTGAGGAGATGTCGTGGACGGCCACGTGGTATGGCATATGTTGGACCAGAGGTTTTCCTCGGCGGAGAGGTGGCGGAGAGCGGAGGAGCAGCAAGCGGCGGCGCCGAGGGCAGTTCCATCTAACCGTGTAAGAACGTGAGACTGTATGATGTCTGGATGCAAATCGGAAAAATTAAGTCCGGTGTCGCCGCCTTGCTCCGCCGTGGTTATGGTGTCGGAAAGCATATTTTGGATGTCTTATCTTATAGTGGTGTACTTTCTTAATAAGTGGAGATTGGAATTTTTTGAACGCCTTTGATGAATGATTGAACTTTTGTAGTACGATTCCCTTATATCGAATTATATAGTTGTTTCAAAACGAGTGCATGTGTGTATTTTACGAAACTACCCTTACATTATGTCTAATTACATGCAAATTGAGAAGTTTAGTTTAATTAGGTTTAATGAAAGATTAATTTGGTGTACTACAATTTCAACAAAGGGTGGCTTTAGTGGGGCCATTCAGACATTGTGTGCTAACTATGGATATAATATTTTAATTAGATTTAATGGACCCAAATGAGAATTATATTTACCGGTTTTTAATTCTAGCCTTGTTTTATTAGGGAATTTTTAAACTAATTAGTCACTATCTAGAATTTGACAAATTAAACATCCACAATTGGGAGAGAATTTATATCACCGTACACACTACGTTTGAACTGAATTTTGACAGGTACTTTGTGAGTTTAGTGTGAGGTACTCATATTGGACTTCTATCTAATACACCATTTTGTAGGTACTATTTATATTTTAATTAATGGGATGTACTTATATTAATTATGACTTGGGTCTCAATGTAATTAATTAGATTGAATTGAAGGGTAAGCTCATTTGAGATTTTTCACGTAGGTACTTTTTCTGAAGTACGCTGCATGAAAAGTTTGATTTATGAATAATAATAATAATAATAATAATAATAATAATAATAATAATTATATAATAATAATAATAATAATAATAATAAAAGCTTCAACGATTGAAAATGTGTAGTCTTGTACAATAGATCCACTGAAATTTTACGGCCATTTAGTTTGACTATAAGAAGCAAATCTGAATTCATTCAAATTGCCAATGATAGAAAATTATGAACTGGTTGAATATATACACTAAACCCTATTCTTGAAAATGAAATTAAAACATATCATACAAAAATAAACATATAAACATTTTAAATCAGTCTGATCAATAATTTCGATTAGTCTTGGGAGCCGGTGGGTCAAACCCGACCCGAGTAATTACTTTCCAAGTCAAAAAATGAGTTTTGGTGTGTTTCTTAGCAAGTCAATGGAACTGACACGAGTTTCTTTTGCTATACAATAGAATATCATGATGCAAAATAAAGCAAATACTCAAAAATTCCACAAATTGTTACCCCAATAAACTAACTTCAAAGCAATTTATTTCCCTTGACTTACATTCATAATAGCATTATACTCCTATATCAAATTTTAATAGAAAGATACATACTTTCAATTGTTACGTCTAAACTTTGATATCGTATTCTTTGTTATTGTAATTGTTAACCAATTATCAATTCTTCATATTATAATAATCCATATTTTTTATTTGATCTAAAAATATCATAAGGGATATAGTTATATATACAATGAATATAAGTTGAGAGATCAAAGTATTTTTTTAAATTATTTTGGACAAATAATATGCTAAATAGCTAATTTTGGCGATGAATTTCGAGTCTAATCCAAATCCACATTTCCAAAAGTCCAGTATGTGATATTACCTAACATGGAATTATGAAGAGTGTTTACATTAGCAGCTCCTAATTGCTGTACAAAGTTGAAATAAAGATAAGCTTTATAGACCACCCCATCATCTTATCTTTGGGGTCAAACTAGAATTTATTTGCAATCAACTAAACAATAATAGTGTGCCATTGACCAAGTAGCATTTGCTCAATATGTTTACTTTATATCTTAATAATGGAGGAGACTTTCAAGAATGCTACTTTATTTGTATTCAACTTCTAAAAGCAATGTAACTCATTTAACTCATGTCAATTGAGAATTATTATAAGGACATATGAGAGTTTTGTTATTTCAAAATAATTAATAACCGTCCGTAGAGGTGACAAAATGGTTCTCAAACCATGGTTCCAACCCAATTTAATTAGTTTGTGTTGGATTGGTCCTAATTGATTCAAAAATGGTTGTGAATTGGGTCCAATAAATTTCAAGTTATACTCAAATTATTTGCTAATAATCTGAATTATAAGGAACATATGAGTTTTGTTGAATTTGGTTTTCTTTTGAGTTTATTTAATTCTATTTTGGATTGAGCTTAATTTCACCTTAAAACTATGAAAAACTCAACTCATTTCAAAACGAACGAAACCAAACCAAAACCCAACCAACCCGCCCTTTTGTCACCCCTAATGGAAAAGCAGACCAGTTGGCCGGATTGTTGAAACCCCACTCCATTAGTAGAATAGTGACTTGAAAATAAGAACACCGTTAAAGTCGTTTTCATTCTTCAAGAATGGGTAAAAATTAATACTGATATGGTTGGCCTATTTATGCACCACGAAAACATGGATGATAGTTAAAATCTCTCGAAATTTAGTGTTTCGAAATGATCTATCAACATCCATACATATATATTTATACATGTGGGTACCACAAAGCCCAAAGTACACCACTCGGAGAAAAGAATGGTAATTATCTATCCAATTGGGCTCCAATAAAAGAAATTGTATAGTTTGGCCCACAAGAATTCATAGTCCATTTCATTCGGCCCAAATTCATTCTACTTACCAAAATCCCGTCTCACCCAGGTGATCTTAGTCAAACATAGTTCAAGACTTTCATAATTTAGGTCGATGGGCCAAAAATATTAAGCCCAATTTCTGTAATCGCAAATTTAAGTTCTTTCACAAAATTTCAGCCCAAACTTTCACAACGTATTAATTTTTCTTCGATTTATATTTTTCTTTTTAATTGTCTTATAATTTTTCAATCCATCTTCTTCTCCAGCAAAACTCCACTTGATGAACATCACATCACAGGCTTCAAGAACATTCTCCATCGTCCTCTGCGTCTTCATCATAACCAGCAGCTCCGGCACGCTTCTATGACGGCGCTTGCTAGCCACCGGAAGTCGTAGGGGCGGAAACACCACAGAAACGACATCGCATCGATTATACACATCCAAAGGCGAGCAACATCCAGCGATCATCGTTTGAGCCGATCCGACGTCAGATTGCCACTGAGATTCGATCAGATCAGGATTGGGAGTTCGGAATAAAGACAGGAGGACTAAAAGGTACTTTTGAAACGCTTTCAGCTAACTATTTGATTTATTATCCCTTACGTTTGCATCTGGCATCTGCATTTCCGTTTTAATGTCCTAAGATTACTGTCAAATAGTGCAGTTGTTGGTCTATGTAATTCTGATTTGTTTGCGTTTCTTTTTCGGAATATCATTTGAGCAGCTTTCGTTTTAATGAACTTTAGATCTATCTTGAATTATCAACATAGAGTTTGGTAATTTTGTTGATTACTTTCTGAATTATCAATTTTGCTTGTATAAATTTCCTGGTTTTGAGTATAACTTGCTGGTGATTTATAGGCAACAATGTCCACCACGCCCAATCAAAACCGCCTTGGTACTGGTGGCATCACATACAATCAGGATGCCGAGTCTCTGTTCCGCACAAAACCGATATCCGAAATCCGAGATGTGGAGAAAACCACCAGAAAACAGATCCAGGAGAAGAGTGAGGAGCTTCGACAACTGGTTGGCAACCGCTACCGTGACCTCATTGACTCTGCAGACTCCATTGTGCACATGAAGTCATCCTGTGAGTCCATCTCTGCTAATATCTCTGGCATCCACCATGCCATTAAACACTCCCTCTCTTCACCAGAGGACCCCCCCAGGTCTCCTCGTGTCTCTTCCAACCCTGTTGGAGCTCGTATTTATGGAATTGCCTGTCGGGTCAAGTACCTGGTTGACACGCCCGAAAACATTTGGGGCTGCCTTGATGAGTCCATGTTCCTTGAGTCCTCTGCACGTTACATTCGTGCGAAGCACGTGCATTCCAACTTGCTAAACTCCAAAGATAACAAAAATGTACTCTCTAATTTTCCTTTGCTGCAGCACCAGTGGCAAATAGTTGAAGGTTTCAAGGTCCAAATCTCGCAGAGGAGTCATGAGAGATTGTTGGATCAGAATTTTAACCTTGGGATCAGTGCCTATGCAGATGCCTTAGCGGCTGTTGCCATCATAGACGAGCTTGAACCTAAGCAGGTTTTGACTCTATTTATAGATTCGAGGAAATCAATCATGTTTCAAAAGTTAAGTGCCTGTTGTCGTGATGTCAATGCTGATAGTTCTGGAGTCATTTCCGTATTCTGTGACGTTCTAAAGATAATTCAAGTCACCATATGTCAAGTGGGGGAATTGTTCCTGCAAGTACTAAATGATATGCCTTTGTTCTATAAAACTGTTCTGGACGCGCCTCCAGCTTCGCAGCTGTTTGGTGGCATACCGAACCCTGATGAGGAAGTGAAGCTGTGGAATTTGTTCAGGGACAAGTTAGAGTCTAGTATGATATTGCTAGATCGAGATTTTATTTCCAAGAGTTGTTCTGATTGGCTGAGGAATTGTGGGAAGGAAATTATGAGTAAGATTAGTGGGAGATACTTGATTGATGTAGTTGGCAGTGGGTATGAGCTTTCCTTAGCTGAGAAGTTGATAAGGGAGACCATGGACAGTAAGCATGTTTTAGAAGGTAGTTTAGAGTGGCTAAAGAGTGTTTTTGGTTCTGAGGTTGAGTTACCATGGAAAAGAACACGCGAGCTTGTTTTAGGCGAAGACTCAGATATATGGGATGATATTTTTGAAGATGCTTTTGTTCGGAGGATGAAAACGGTTATAGACTTGAAATTTGAAGAATTGTGTGGAATTGTTGATGTGGTGCATTCAGTTCGATCAATTGCAAAACCTCCTGGTGATCACAATGGTTTAGGAGATTACTTGAATAGATTCAATGGTGGTGGGGTTTGGTTCATGAAGCCGAGTGGTAAAAAGCTAGGTTCTAATCCTGGCTCAAAATTAAACCAGCCTCAAGAGAATGATTTTGAGAGCTGTCTTGGCACTTATTTTGGTCCCGAAATTAGCCGGATTAAAAATGCTGTTGACAATTGCTCTCAGAATGTTTTAGAAGATCTCCTTAGATTCCTGGAGTCTCCAAATGCATCACGTAGGTTAAGAGATTTGGCACCATATGTACAGAATAAGTGTTATGGAAGTTTATCAACCATATTAACACAGCTAAAAAATGAGCTTGACCACCTATACAGCGACCTAAACAATGAAAATAAAGACGAAAAACTGACACTTTTTCCTGCTATACTTGTGGAGAGATCATTGTTTATTGGAAGACTTCTCTTTGCGTTTCAAAAGCACGCTAGACATATTCCTCTGATACTTGGTTCACCTAGGTCATGGGTGAGTGAGGTTGTGACTGCAGTCACTAATCAGTCCCCAACTGTCTTGAAGCACAATAAGATGGCAACTGAATCACCTATGATTGATAGCCCTGGGAAAAGAATGTTTGATTCCACTAGGAAACATAGTTCTCTAGTGACTTCTGCTTTATTCGGAGTGGACGACAAGTTAAGTCCACAACTTGAAGAATTAAGACAGACAACCCAAGATCTTTGTGTCAGAGCTTATGGTCTGTGGATATCATGGATTTCTGATGAACTTTCAAAGGTGTTTTCTGAAAATCTTAAACAGGACGATGCCTTGTCATCAGCTGCTCCGTTCAGAGTAAGTATAATCTGTACCTACCTTATATACAAATGGGATGTTTTAGATATCTGCAATTTCATGCTGTGGTTTGCTAACTTTAGTGAGGTAGCTTCCTAATAAGGTAGCTTCCTAATATGTCCTAGAGTATTCATCTCTTTTAGTTGAGTAAGCAAAGTTACACGATGATTTGTCTTTTAATTTCTTCAAAATCGAAAATTCAAAGCTGCTTGTTGCTTTAATAGATCTTATAAAGGAAAAATGTATTCTGTTTCTAATGGTTTCCATTTACATGGCAGGGCTGGGAGGAGACTATAGTCAAGCAGCAAGAACAACTGAATGAAGTCCAATCAGAGATGAAGATATCTCTTCCTTCTATGCCTTCATTATATGTGACATCACTATTATTTTACGCCTGTGAAGAGATTCATCGTGTTGGGGGACACGTACTTGATAAACCCATTGTGCAGAATTTCGCATCTAGGCTATTTGATAAGGTATGCAGTGACCTTTCTATTAAGTAATATTGTAACCGTTGTTTCAGACTACCTTTCATGCTAGTGATGATATGTCTTAACTTGATAAGAAATCTGATTAACTCTGCTAGGTTCCCTCTCCGAATTTTACTGCCCTGAGCTAATAGTTAGACTACTTTGCTTAAAAGGAATTGGATTTAACCATTTAGAGTTGAACTTGTTTTCATTACGTAGGCCATGTGGGAAACATATGCTCTCCTCAGTGGAGACGTTTTCAGTCACAATGTATTTATGAGAAAATTATATTGAGCGGAATGATTTTCCTGTCTTCATTAATCGTAATTTATAGAGTACAATTAGGTCAACTACTTCCTAAAATAAAGGAGAAAAATCTGCTACAGATACAACAGAATAAAATCAAATAAAATCAAATCTTATAATTAAACTAACTTCCTAAATTATAGGTATCTAATCTCAACCGACTAACACTCCCCCTCAAGTTGGTGCAAAGATATCTATCATGCCCAACTTGCTAATGAGTTCTTCAAATTTTTGACGATAAAGTCCTTTTGTAAGAACATCTGCAAGTTGTTCCGTTGTTGGGACAAATGGAATGCAGATTTCTCCTCTCTCTAACTTCTCCTTGATAAAATGACGATCAATCTCCACATGCTTAGTCCGGTCATGCTGGACTGGATTGTGTGCAATGCTGATTGCTGACTTGTTGTCACAAAACAGTTGCATAGGAGCTTCGAACTCAATCTTTAATTCTTCCAGGATGCCTCTCAACCACATCACCTCGCATAATCCTTGTGCCATAGCTCTGAATTCTGATTCAGCACTGCTTCTAGAGACCACATGTTGTTTCTTTGTCCTCCATGTCACAAGATTTCCCCAAATGAACGTGCAATAAGCTGAGGTAGATCTTCGATCGTCTGAGCTTCCTCCCCAATCAGCGTCAGTGAATACCTCAACTCGTCTGCTCTGATTTTTAGTAAAGAGTAGACCCTTTCCTGGACTACCTTTGAGGTAGTGCAAAATTCTATAAACAGCCTCGAGATGTTTTTCTGAAGGGCTGTGCATAAATTGACTAACCAAGCTCACAGCATAGGCAATGTCAGGCCGAGTGTGAGCTAGGTAAATCAATTTTCCAACAAGTCGTTGGTATCTGTCTTTATTTGCTGGAACCTCTTCTTCTTCTTTTCGGAGCTTGTGATTTGGATCAATCGGAGTAGAACACGGCTTGCAGCCAAGTAGACCTGTTTCTTTTAATAGATCCAACACATACTTTCGTTGAGAAATGGCAATTCCACGATCTGACCGAGCTACCTCCATTCCTAAGAAGTACTTGAGATTTCCCAAGTCCTTAATCTCGAATTGTTTAGCCAGAAATCCTTTTAGCTCAGCCAACTCACTCTCGTCGCTGCCTGTCATCACTATATCATCTACATACACAATTAGGATAGCGATTTTTCCTTCCTCATTGTGTTTGTAGAACATTGTGTGATCAGAGTGGGCTTGCCGATAGTTTCTCTCCTTCATAGCCTTTGAGAATCTTCCGAACCATGCTCGAGGTGATTGCTTGAGTCCATATAACGCTTTCTTTAGTCTGCACACATCTCCGCTGGGATGTTTGTCAAATCCAGGTGGAAATTGCATAAACACTTCTTCCTCCAAATCTCCATTCAGGAATGCGTTTTTTACATCAAGTTGTAATAAAGGCCAGTCTTGATTTACAGCTAGGGACAATAGGACTCGCACCGTGTTGAGCTTTGCCACCGGTGCAAATGTTTCTTCATAATCCAGCCCATAGGTTTGTGTAAAACCTCGAGCCACGAGTCTGGCTTTGTATCGCTCCACCTGACCATCAGCTTGATATTTGACCGTGAATATCCACTTACAGCTGACAACATGCTTTCCCTTAGGTAGGCGTGTCACCTCCCAAGTGTCATTCTTCTTGAGTGCTCGCATTTCTTCCAAAACAGCCTCTCTCCACCTTGGAATACTTAGTGCTTCCTGTATAGAACTTGGAATCTCATCAGTGGTTATGCGAGTGATAAAGGCTCTAAAGGCTGGGGATAAGTTCAGATAGGATACATAGTTCGACAATGGATAAAGAGGATGTTTAGTGCACTCTCGAACACCTTTCCTAATGGCTATCGGGTCCTCAAATTGATTTTGTGATGGTTCAACAATGTCACCCTGTTCACTATGGGCAGACTCTTCTAAGGGTTCATCAGAAAATATGGGAGGAAGGGTTGGAGACATATTACCTTGACCGGAGCTTGGATCTGATGAAGGCATTGTTTCAAGTGTTGGAGACTCATGGCTCCCCCTTGAGTGAACCCGTAATTCAGAGCTTGAACCCTCATTAGGACTAGTTTGGGAATCATTATCTAGTGAAATATTTGGTATAGCATTAACATAATCAGGGTCTATATTTGTTACTTGCTTTGGTAAAACCTCATTTAATTCCCAAAACTGATCTTCAATATGTGTAATCTCCCCCTGAAGAGAAGTTTTTTCGAAAAAAGGTTTAGATTCAAAAAATGTGACATCATTACTTGTGAAAAGCTTGCCCGAGCTTGGATCAAAGCATTTAAAACCTTTTTGAGTTGGTGAATAACCTAGAAAAATACACTTGATGGCTCTAGGATCAAATTTTCCTCTAATTTTATCATGGACATGAACAAAGGTAACACAACCAAAAACTTTAAGAGGTACATGTGTAAAGCATCGGTTTTCAGGAAAATAATTCTGAAGTGTTTTTATTGGTGTGTTATAGTTCAATACTTTGCTTGGCATTCTATTAATTAGATATGAAGCAGTAAGTATTGCCTCACCCCAAAATTTTGTGGGAACATTCATAGAAAACATCAACGCTCGGGCTACTTCTAGTAGATGTCTATTTTTTCTTTCGGCAATACCATTTTGTTGCGGTGTATCAACACACGAACTATGGTGGATTATGCCTTTTTTATTTAAAAAATCTCCCAAAACCTTATTAAAATATTCTCTTCCATTATCAGTTCTAAGAATTTTAATACGGGTTTGAAATTGAGTATTAATCATTTTGTAAAAGCTTTTGAACGTACTAGCAGCATCTGATTTTTCTTTTAATAAATAAATCCAAGTATTTCTAGTGTGATCATCAATGAAAGTGATAAACCACCTAGTTCCTGAGAGATTTTTAACCTTTGAGGGTCCCCACATGTCACTATGTATTAGAGAAAAAGGTTTAGATGGCATGTATTTTAACGCAGGAAAGACAGATCTTTTGTGCTTAGCTAGTTGACAAATTTCACATTGCAAAGAATCCAAATCTTTATTTTTAAACAAGACAGGAAATAAATGTTTTAAATAACCAAAACTAGGATGCCCTAAACGAAAATGCCATAACAATATTTCATCAGATAATGATAGTAAACTAGACGACTGAGGTTGTTGAATTTGTTTACTCAAGTTGGATTCTATGTAGAAGAGTCCCCCACTTTCCTTAACATTGCCAATCATCTTCCCCGAGCGTCGGTCCTGAAGAAAACACCCAAAAGCATTAAAGGTAAATTGGTAGAAAGAACCGAAAACAAGTTTGCTCACAGATAAAAGGCTACATGCGAGATTGGGAACATGTAACACATCATTTAGTGTAATGAGTGGTGAGACAATTACAGAACCCTTTCCAGCAATTGGCAAGAAAGAGCCATTAGCAATTTTTACCTTTTGGGAACCTGAACAAGGGAAGTATGAACTAAACACATAAGATGATCCTACCATATGGTCGGTTGCCCCGGAATCTATGATCCAAGGGTTAGTATCTCTTATTGTGACACTCATGGCTGATATAAATGTACCTTTTTGTGCTAAGGAAGAGGATGGGTTTGTGGACGATGACTGATGAGTATTCCATAAGTTAAACATTTGTTCTAAGTGTTCTTTGGTGAAGGAGGGTTGTTCGGATGAAACGATTGGAGCTGCAGAAGCTTTGTGATCACGAGCAGATCGATGTGATGGCTGGAAGTCCTCTGGCTTGCCGTGGAGTTTCCAGCATTTGGCTTTCACATGGCCAGGTTTGTGGCAGTGCTCGCAGATGGGGCGGTCACCTTTCTTTTGAAAGCGAGTCGCCATGGCCGTAGTCTCAACCGGGACGCTCACTGATTCACTGTGTCCAGGTCCGAGCATGACCTGGCGACGGCTTTCTTCTCTTCGCACCTCTGCAAAGGCCTCTCGAGAGTTGGGCAGTGGCTCTCGTCCGAGAATTCTTCCTCTGACTTCATCGAGTTCCTTGTTTAGCCCAGCTAAGAAATCAAAGACCCTATCTTTTTCCACCATCTTTTGATAGAATGCTCTGTCTGTGGAGCAGCTCCACTCATAGTTGCAATATAGATCTAATTCCTGCCAGAGAGTCCTTAGATCAGTGTAGTATTGAGTAACAGTCTTCTCACCTTGTTTTGCCTTTCTCAGACGGGTCTTTTATCTCGAATAGTTGGCCAGCATTGCCAAGATCAGAGTAGGTTTCTTTTACCGCATTCCAGATCTCGCTTGCGGTTGATAGAAATAGGTATGTCCTTCCTAGACTTGTCTCCATAGAATTCACCAACCATGACATAATCATGGAATTTTCTGCCTCCCACGTTGCATAGGCATCGTCAGTTTCTTCAGGCTGTACTATAGAACCTGAGAGATAGCCAAACTTTCCTTTACCTTGGACATAAAGTTTGACTGATTGAGACCACTCCATAAAATTCCCTCCGTTCAGCTTGTGAGAGGTTATGGAGAGGCTGTGATTCAGATTGTGCTCTGAATGAGCAGCAGAGGAACTCGATCCACCAGACCGAGTGGAATTTCCGGTTGAACCGGTACTGATAATACTTGGATCAGCCATAAGAATTGGCTGAACCTATATACGAATTTTATTGTGTTTTGGCTCTGGTACCATATGAGAAAATTATATTGAGCGGAATGATTTTCCTGTCTTCATTAATCGTAATTTATAGAGTACAATTAGGTCAACTACTTCCTAAAATAAAGGAGAAAAATCTGCTACATATACAACAGAATAAAATCAAATAAAATCAAATCTTATAATTAAACTAACTTCCTAAATTATAGGTATCTAATCTCAACCGACTAACAGTATTGTTTAGTGTTTGAAGGAAATAAAAATTTCCATACATTAATTGGATAGTTTCTGCGTTGTAATGGACTGGTGTATTCACCATTAGTAATCAGTACCGAAAAGAACTTTTGGGGCTTGCCATGAGATCGCTTTGGCGGACTAAAATGTTCTTGTGGTTCTCTTTTCATTGTTGATATATTATTTTTGTATATAGGAACTCTAGTGCATATCTTCGTTCTCCTTCACTGAATAACCACTATTTACCCTAATAAATCATATTTAATGGGTAGTTAGACTTGTTTGTACTTTTACCTTGTTGTAAATAAGTCATGTCTAAACCTCTTTGTGCCTGCATAGGTTATTGTTATTTATGGAGACCTCCTGTCAGCTGAAGAAGTTCATGAGTCCCAACTGTCAGAGAAAGGTGTTCTGCAAGTTTTATTTGATTTAAAATTTGCTGCTGATATTCTGTCTGGGGGTAATTTTCATGCAAATGAGGAGTCATCTGATATTTCAAAAGTGAAAGCTCCTTTTAGAAGGAAGCAGGCAGCACAACAAACCAAATCGGTGATAGGAGAACGTACAAAAGAGTTAGTAAATCGTCTTTCACAAAGACTGGATCCCATAGACTGGCTCACGTAAGTTGTTGGAACTAAGATTTTATTCTGTAGGAACTTCGTTTCTTTAAGATTTAACTTTTATACTGACTGAAGATGAAATTTTTGGATGAGAACTCTTAAATCTATTATAGAGGATCGGTTGAATTATTTGTGTGCACTTGTTGCGGAGAGCTTATCGTAATCTATGATCTCTAGATTACTGTTATGCACAACTATTGAAATTGTTAAATGAACAAGAAGCTGATGTATGCAATTATAGATATTTCATAATACCTCTGAGTTATCATTTATTGGGTCCTTCTCCCCAACTTGAATATCTTGTTTCCTTACGACATAACGCTGTTATAGTCTTTTGATGTAGCCATTTTGCTGATATCTTTTTAATGCATCTATTCTAAGGTATGAGCCTTATCTTTGGGAGAATGAGAGACAAGCATACCTTAGGCATGCTGTTCTCTTCGGGTTCTTTGTCCAACTTAACAGGACACATATGGACACTGTCCAGAAGCTACCCACCAATTCTGAGTCAAATATGATGCGTTGCTCTGTTGTACCTCGTTTCAAGTATCTTCCCATCAGGTAGGCCCCATTATCCTTCACGTGAAAACTTTCATCCCTTTTATTTTGCACTTGAAAATTTATTGTTCTTTGCATGACATCCTCTTATTGCTTTCCAGTTTCTAATTGATTCTGATGTGCCAAGTTTTGTTAGCGAACATTTTTAAGCTTTGTATTTTTATCCAGTGCCCCAGCATTATCTGTGAGGAGCTCAGCCAGGGCATCTGTATCGACATCTGTGGATGATGTTTACTCGAGAAATTCATGGAAGAGTTACACAAATGATGAGATATCTCGAAATAGTGACGTTGATGAGAACTCAAGTTTAGGGGTGGCTGCGCCATTTTTGAAGTCCTTCATGCAGGTATGTACATTTCTATTCCTTCGTGGTTCTAGTTTTTGGAATTTATTATTGGTTGTGTGAAATTCGTCTGTCGAGCACAGATTGTCTTCTAATTTACTTTCGACTGACGAATTAGGGGTCTTCAACAAATTTTCATATAGAGCGCCGTAGATTTTGATGAAGGACAATGAATATGACAACATTCTACTTATACTAGCCCTTGACATTCTTGGCTTATTTTTTTACTAATCCAATATGGAGTTCAAATGTTTTGTTCATTAGTTATTAAGCTTTTCTGCCAAACATTTTCAGGTTGGTAGCAGATTTGGGGAGAGCACACTAAGACTGGGATCGATGTTAACAGATGGACAAGTTGGGAGGTTTGGTGACATGTTACCTGCTCAAGCTGCTGGACTCCTTTCTTCCTTCACCACTGCCAGATCAGATTATTGACCATAGTGGGCCACTGCTCATTAAAACATCATCATTTTTCCTATAGCTCCTTCTTAGGGAAGAACAACATACCGTCGCCATTGAGGATGGGGTTCTTGTTTCATTTTTTTCCGGTAAATAATCAACGAAAATCCTTTTAACATGAGATATTTCCTTAAATTTTGAGATCCACTGTATGTCTGTTATGGTTCCATGTGTTCTGAGTTTGGATTTTCTATACTTGGCTTCAACTTTTTGTTGTGGTTCTTGTTCAAAAAACCCGCTTTCTTGATATTTTCTATGGTTAGATCTAAGTATATACTTTGTTTGATGGGATATATGAAGGAAGGGGTAGCTGCAGTATATGTTTATCTGATTGTTTTAAGTTAATAGGATATGTAAATGTCTATTTAAGGTTGGTGGTGATGCAATTAACAATCATGTAAAGTAAACCGGAATTTGTTGTATTATTGTTCGCCGGCTATGTTACTTACAGAATAATGTTTAGGTTGTGCATACTTGCATGGTTTTACACTTACTTCACACGTTTATACTAAAAGGGTTCGCCATTTACAATGTCCTTTTGTGGAATTTAGTTGATTCTTTCAATTTGTCTTTGATTCTTACTTCAGTTCTGTTTTTGCAGCTTTTCGTATTTGCTTTCATCTCAGATATCTACACCTGTGAGCAATTTGTCCATTTATATAGAGAATAGAGAGCACATATATGTTGGCATGATAAGAGATCAAATCCTGTTGCTGCTGCTTGGTATATCTTGTGGAGGAGATGATTACAAGACCTTTTGCATGTAAAATATCAGTATTACCCTTCAACACATATTAATTACACTTTGCCTCATGTATTAGCTGGTCTGTAAACAGTACCTTCCCAAGGACTCAACTGCTGTTTGATTTTCTTTTTCTTAGTAGTATAAAATTTTGTTGTATTTAATCCCGGATCTGATGATTATCAAGAATGTGAATTGTTACAATAAATTCTTAGATATAAGAAGAGTTTATGCCTCAGTTTTCTTGACTCAACTATAATTTAATCAATAAACATGACAACAGTATCAACAGATCCTCAATCAAGAATCATTGTGTTCATCTTTGAAGAGATTTTTCTATCCATCTTTAGATCGATTAGCCTTGGCCTTTAAGCATCGAGCACAGAGAACAAATCATCACCACATTGGTTCTTCAAAAAATTTATAATCCATACGAGCAATGATTGCTTCGCTATCAAGTAATCGGTGCAATCTGATGAATCAAATCAATAGTATCAAAACAACAGTTATATTCTTCGATATGTAACTATTTTATCATATTTTCAGTTTAAATTCTTACTCGAATTCTTTTCCCTCCTCCTCAAGGATCATTACGAACTCATCTTCTGATGAGTCTACAGATTTTACCATCAACTCTTTTTTTGTACATTTTTCAAAGCCATCCACTGATGAACATTCAGAGTTTACTGGGCAAACTTCTTCTGTATACTTCTCTTCGTCTTCTTCATCTTTAACATGCCCACGACTTTTGAAAATTTCATTATTTACCTGCAACAAGTCATAAGAAATTGATTCATAAACTGCATTGGCCATTAACAAAATCATGTTGATAAAAGGGTCTGTTGTATTTTTAGTCCCCTTGTTTACAAATTTGAAATTCGTCTCATCAAATGACATTTTTGCATTTTCAGCCTTAATCATTAAAAAAATGAATCAAAATCTTTAATTTCATCACGTGCATTGCACATCATCAACGATCAAATTAAACAATCCCACAATTCAATCCACCATTTTGGCATTCTTGATTTACAAATAAGTAAAATAATCAGATTCGAGAACATACCCCACAATGAACACCAATTAAAAGAGTAAGAGTAAGAAAGTACGTACAGCGTCTGAGAAGAACGATCCTGGTTCGAATTTCATACGGCCATTCAAGCCATAACTGCCGCCGCCGCCGCCGCCGCCGCCGGCGCTCCAGTTCCACGGCGTAAAAATGCTGCAATCGAATTCAAGAAACGCCGTTAGTCTCTCGACGTGCTTCTTCTTCTTCTTCACCGATTGCATGTTCATCGGATTAAGAATGTAGGGTGACTGTAGCGACTCGAAAACTTCGTGGTAGTGATTGTAGTACACCCAATCGTGATATGCAGTGCTGTAATCCATGGGAAAATGGAGAAGAACAAAGAACTATTTCATCTGAATGGCATTATTTAGGGTTTTTCAAGAATAACAAACTCTAGATATACACATATCTTTGATCTATAGATATGCATATATCTACGTAAGGGATTTATATGCTGAAAATCAAGGTGTTTGATTTAATAAGGTAAGTGAGATACTTAACTAAAATACTGACACTCTATTCTGATTGTTTTAGGAAAATTGTATCTTTAATTAAAGGAAAAATTACAAACAAATTCCCTAATTTATTGTGTAATTATCGAAATTTTTCCTCATATATTGGGAATTATATATACACCTAGTTTATTAAGGATATCATATAGTTTCACCCTTTGTGTGTTTAATTTTATTTTATTTTCAATTTTAGACATTGTAAATCTTATAAATAGAGCTTTGAGAGGTGTATTGATAATTTTGAATAAATAATAGAGAGTTTTGGGAGTTACATAATAAGTGAGTATCTACGTTCCTTAATTAAAATATATATACTGCAAGTTACCATACATAAGTTTGACTAATTTGTAACTAAAATTTGCTTCAATTGAAACTTGTGCTAATATAATATTTATCCCCAAAAAAAGAAAGAAAAATAAAGTATATCTTGATGAAAACTCATATTAGATACATCGTCCAAAGTCACAATATTAATTATAATACTAGTTGGTATTGTTGTATTGGGATATTATGATACACACATATTGTGAAAATGCTAAAAAAAGGAAATTAAGAATCAGTAAATTAGAGGATAATATAAATGGTACTGAGTTTCTACTTACCAATACATTATAAAGCTTTAGTATACATAACCATAGCTCAATTTAAATGTCATTCTAGTCACTTACATTATATATATTTGGCTCTTGGATTTTGATGAGGAAAAAGAACATGAAAATGTGTGCTATTCCTCCCATAATTTATGATCATATAATTAATGTGTTAAACATTTTATTATGTTTATATTATGATATCTAAGTATTCATTCATTAAAACAATAAAAATGATTTGCTTTTGGAATTTAGAATATGTTAGTACTAAATTCTCTAATGAGTACACATGCAACCGTAATGCATACATAAATTATATACATTATCATGCACGCATAAACAATATGAAATAAATATAATACACACATATATATAATAATTGATCTATTGACAAACAAAAAACAATAATTATATATATTATATAATTAATTTCAAGAATGGAAGTGAGTAGTAGCTAGACTAAAGTGGCATTGTTCCACAAAAACACAACTAAAGTCACTATCATCCTATTTATCGCAGTCCCTATGAACAAAAAAACAAATCCCTACAGTACCAAAATACAAACACTTGTGTTTCTTCTCATTCTTCATTCCAACCTTCCATCTTCTTACCTCTACGTTACATACATATATATATATATAACTATATATATCTTGTGGGACCCATCTCAGAAAAGTCTCTTTCCATGTTAATTTTCACAGTTTTTTGGGCTTTCATTGCAATTATAATACTGACTGATGCTCTAATATTTTTGTCACTAACCCATAAAATCTGGGATTTTTTTTCACCCTTTTTAAATTATTTTTTTTGGGGAATTTTCATTTCCATTTTCTACAAAAATAAAATAAAATAATAATAATAATAATAATAATAAAGGAAAGAGAAGGGGACGTCACATCTGAAAGATCTTATCCTTGACGATAAACATCTCCTGAGAAACAGATATCCTGCAGTTACAAAATCATATCATTAGATAAGAAGCATGCATAATATTATCCCTATTGCTATGATGGACCATATTTATTGCTCTGTTGATAAACATTGCTCATATTCTCATATATATATATATATATATATATATTATAAAATTGAATAAATAAATTATATATATTACATTATTGAGTTGGGTAGACTTAAGATAAGGTGGAGGACAAGTGGGTGGTGGAGTCAGATTAATGCAATTCTCAAACGTGTTGAACCTAAGTTAACATTAAATCATATTTGGTCCTTAGTCAATTAAGTACACGTGTCATTTCACTATTAACATTAAATTAATAATTATTAGATATATACAGGAATGGTTTAGAATTGATCAATAGAGGAATTCTTTTGTGATATTCATTTGTGTCCAAAAAAAAAAAAGCTAAGTTGTAACCGCGTCAGCTCCTAACGTATAATTTAATCAATCAATCAGAAAAAAAAAAGTTATAAATTGGCCTTTTCTGATAATATCAAAACTAAAATAATAATAATAATAATCTACCAAACCCACTTGAAGTTTTTTTTCTTTTAATGATGAATGTGATTTGGTTCAAAGTATAATGAAAGTTGATACATAAAAGTGGCAATTAATTGAAGCCAAATATTTAAATGGTTTACAAAAGTTTGTGAACCTAATTTCCACAATTTCAGCTGAACACAAACACCAAACAGATGTATATATATATAATATATATATATATATGTCAGTCATTTTCTAAATATGATACGATAATGCTCACCTTTTAAAATCGTGCCCAAATTTAGCAACTCACATATAAATGCATTCCCACAGGGTTTCCTTATTTCACACGACTTCTCTTCTTAACTGATACTTTTTCTTTCAGATTGCTGGGTCATGGGTCCCACAACCACCCTCTTAATAATATCTTCCTATTCTTTTTTTCTATTTATTTTGTTGGTTTATTATCGATATATTATTTAATTTAATTACGAAACACAAAACTAAATAAACTCTAAAGTAGGAAGTAATGTTGAATTCCATAAATGAAGGTTTACTTGTTCAACTTGACTACTAAATTGGGGTTAATGAACTAATCTACGTGTTAGGCAGATTAGGGATTATCTAGAAAGTCAAAGTAAATAATAATTACTACTGTAGTTTTAATATTATTTGTTTCATTAGGGGAAACAGCAAAATCAAAGTGGGAAATTGGACCAGTCACATCTACAGCCTTCTAAAGACCTAATTAATAATTATACTAAATAAATGAAATAAAATAGTAGAAGAATTATTAAAAAGTAGAATTACCATGTGATTGTTGGAGTAATATTGTTGATGATGATAAGGGTGGTTCGGGGTTTGACCCTGGCTCGACATGGGCGAACCATCTGACGTGGATGGCTCGGTTGACTCGTCTACGTGGCACTCTAAATTGACCCCAAATAACCTTAGCCTCTTGGGATTTCCACTTGATGATGTTTGGTTCTGTATAACTGTTCCTGTTTTGCATGTATTATTGGATTTGAACGAAATAAATTATTTATTATTTAATTCATAACATGATTAAATAACTTGTATAATTAGTGGGATCGAATTCAAACTTGACCAGCTTATTGAAAAAATGTGAATTGAGATTCCTTTTGAATCATACTTGGAATCTCCTAATAGACTTTTTTGGCCAATTGACAAAATGTGGCAAATGTTGAATTTAGAGCATTTTGGGATCCAAAAACAGGAGTAAATTAAAAATTGGGGGAATATAAAATTGTGAAACATGTTTCTTGTTCAAGGGGAGAGTGTACAACACGCACCCAAAACCCACTCATTGCGTACACAGAGAAATGTATGCCTGCAAATTGCACCAGAAATGCAATACAATAGTGAAATCGAAATGAACAAATAATTAGGGTTTTCGATTGTGTACCTGCATTACTACAATTAGCTTGGTACGCCATTGATGACGGAGCTTGATGCTGGCTTGGATAAGCGTAATTCGAGTAAAACATCCGGTTCCAGCCACTGCTTGATTGGGCGGCAGGCGGCGGAGCAACACCGCTTTCTTGCTCGGAATTTCTTCGCCTCCAGCCAATGAAGAGGCGACCGGCGTCGACACGGTGGCGTAAGAAGAGAACAATATCTCCGGCGTCGAGGCGTTTTTCCTTCACAAATCGGCTCCAACCTTTCGTTAACACATAGCTCTGGCTGCTATTCCAATACGAGTACCTGAATCGCCATGATTTTCCGATCTCATCCTCGAAGCTCAACAGCAGGCCTTTCTCGCCTGAATCGCCGTTCAACGGAAAATACTTCTCGGCGTGTTGTTTAGGTATGACGAGGCGGTTGAGCTTCCCGACGTCGCTCGGCGTCAATGGCTTCTCGAACATGGGCATTTTGGGGATTTCCTCATTTTCTTCCAATTCTTTAGATACAGTGACGACGTTGCTACTGTTTTCTTGCTCGTCGATTACTTGATCTTCATCGTCTTCATTGTTGTTGAGATTGAACATGGCGGCTCTGGAAGAAGCGGCGTCGTTTTGGGAGGTAAAATTGCTGTTGGGTCTAATATTATTATTAGCAGAAGAATGATGATTCATATTGATCATGTACTGTGACCACCATTGATGAGCTTCTGGAAGGTCTGAATTAGAGTAGTAGTGGTTTATTGACATTTTAGTGCGTGTTCTGTGTGTGTGGAATAATAAAATTGTAAAGATGTGGAAACAGGGGTGTGATTTAACTTGTATTTATTTGATGTTGAAAAGTAAAGTAATGTGTGGGGAAAACTATTTGAAGAAGATATTGCAATATCTCTATAGAGACAGAGATGTGTAAGTATATATACATATATATATATATATATATATAGTTTTAAGGTTCTTGCGTGATATGAAAAATCAATCATTAAATTCAGTGCAATCCCACTGTGTTAACTTTTCATGGGTACACGGAAATTAGGTAATAAGGGCCTGCACGAGAATATTATATAACATTTCCAAATCATGCATAGTACTCTCAATTTGGCAGAAAAAAATGTGATATTGATCAATTTTTCATGATACTTACGTGATATATATATATATATATATATTAAAATCATTAAATTTGATGTAACATAAATATTTTGAATTATTAAGCTTTATCCTGAAAAAAGTTGAATTATTATTATTATTTATATAATTATATAACTATCATTCAATGTCTCTAGAAAAATAGACACACCAGCCATGTTACTTTTTGTTGGCTTACATATCAAGTGGGTATAGTATAGCTTGATTTAATTAATTGGTTGAATTTTAATTTCAATTCGAGAAATAATTTTTGTACTCTAAGTTATAGGTTATTTTTATGAACAACTCATAAGACCTGGAATGTCTAAGATAATTATAAAAACTAGTATAGGATTTAATATAAGTGTGATTGTATTAGGCATAAATCACTATAAACCACCCCTACGGCCGTCCATGCACTTGGTCTTTGGATTATTATTTTTTCGTTGAATAATCTCTTTATTACATTAGTCACCAAAGCGATTATTTAATTTTTTTATGTAGATTAGTGTTTTTATCATTAATTAAACAACCATAATATCATGGTGATAATTTAAAAGACATTTTCTAGGAAGCTCCAAAAGGGTGCAAGAATAAATTGTCTAAGAGGAATTTATAAACTTATAATATAAAATATTAAAGATTCCAAAAATAAATTGAAAATATTATATAATATGTAAGAAAATGTCTTGATCAAGACATTAATCTCCCAACAACCTTATGGAAATAAATGAAATTGGAAAGCTTAATTAAATTCAAACCATAATCCATCTTATTAATATGCATGGTTCATATTTTTCTCGAAAAAGAATTTAATTTGGATCATATATTAATTACTGATGCGGTCATCTAATAAAACAGAAAAATATATATGTCATGCATGACAATAATATAACCAAAATTCATTCCTCATTCCTGGTATAAAGTGACCAAATAAAATAACAACAAAATAAATAAAAAAATAAATCAAGACATATGTTGCCTTTCCAATAAGCCATAAGATGATGAGAACCTTTTATTTAATTGATAATAACATGGAGACCGCCTTTTGATTTCGTGTTTGAATAATCTCCTCATGATTTTATTTATTTTAATAATTTTTATTACTATTATTTCACTGTCGTATTTATTACACAAACACTCTGTCCCTATCTCTTCAATTCATAGTATTTTATTTTTATGATCTTATCATTTCTGTTTGAGTTATATTTATATCTGTGTGTTTGTTATTACATTCAGACAAAAAGCCCACCTCAAAATTCCAGGTGGATCATAAATAAATAAATAAAAAAAATCAAACTTATATATCTTAAGAAATAAATCATAGAATAAATACAATTCACTCTTTTTAATTTAAATATATTTGAGTTCGATAAATTGTATTTGAACTAAAATTTCCCCCAAATATGGACAAATTTGTAAGTCTCACCCACCCCTCAAAGATACGTGTATATTAATTATACTTATATATATAAATAATATATTTAATTATATGTAATATTGGTCACATGCAGCATGATATTCCTCACAATCATCGGTGGTTTAATTGTGAAAAGTCAGACAACATGCTTAGTCATTGAGGGGTCCAAATCACGAGCAGATATTCATACACTTATATATAATAATAATCCTTGTATTTTATAACTTTTAGATCTCATAATAAAAAATATTTTTCAGAGTGTTAACTAAATAGTTTTTAGTTTAATTAACAATATTGTGAGTGATTAAATTATACATAAAAGCATCAGTGACTTGTTAATTATGCAGCATTAATATGTCCACGTCCAACAAATAATTATGATATCATAGAGTTGCTTATTTTAATTATTTTCCATTCATATATACAATCAGAAATAAAAACTATATATATTCCTGATTAGACAAAAGGTGTAATCACATGAAATTTATGAGAAATAATTAATGATAATTTAGGTAGAACGTATGAAACATGTGATTAGTGTCTAAAACATAAACATGTGTATGCTTTCATAATCAAACTCCACATTACTAATCCTTCTTATTTTGGTAATTAATAATTAATTTACTTGGAAATATGAAAATAATAAATTGCCAAGAAGGAATCTGTGGTATTATTGGCACGAAATTTGTGCAGTTTAAAAGTGATAAATTATTGGAGATGTTAGGGAAAAAGACAACCAGATGAGATACTTGTAGAAATTGATAGCTGTTGAAATGTAATTATATATATTATAAATAACATAAATAATACCATATCTAGAGTTCCCCAATTCCCAATAAGACCTACCTGGATAATTAAGAGATATCTAAGTCAAGCTTATGACTCAGTTTTCTTTATAATAATATACATATATATATATATATATATATTTTTTAAAAACATAATTAAATCAAAAATTAAGTTAGTGTTTAAAATATTATTCAGAAAGTTACAGTACAGTGTAACAAGTACTAATTTGCAAGACCATGAACAATGTACACAATCCAAAGGTTGATACGAATCTCCATTTGTGTGATGGAAAATTATAGTAATATTTAGATGAATTAAATTAATATTAATACATACATCAGAGTCAAGGAACTATTTATTTATTCTATTAATTATATATATATATGTGAAAAAAGAATTGTTTATTAAGCCATAACTTGATCGTAGCCATTAAATAATGACAAAAAATCTACACACTAAATAAAACATATCCTTAACTGTTTGCAATCATGTTTCACCCCTTCAAGACAAACTTGTAAGTTTTAGGATAAAAATAAATCACTACTTTATTAAATCTAATTCATGCCCACAGATTTATGAGACTTAAGAATTAATATATTCAGATTCTAATTCTTTATTAAATACCTTTTTGGGTTTCCTATATCTAGGTACCAATAATTGACGCAATTTTTTTTTTTTGTGTAATTGTGCATCTCTCACGAAATCAAGTATGTCGATTATGAAATATTTTTATTTTTGATAATCAATATAATATCTCACCAATATAATTTATATGTCTCAAATTAAACTTCTTAGAAAATTATCCAATCGAACTGACTACAAATATAATTTTATTGGCTCACTATTCGCTGCAAAATTTGGCGTAACTTTTTAAATTCACCCAATGACCCAATTTCCCAAACAAACAAGATCTAAAATTGTATAAATGAATATTATATACATAATATTTCAATTTTTTTTAACATTTAAAAAAGTGTTTGTCCAAAATGAATGAACAGTATAAGAAGCCACGTCAGAGGTAGTGTTCTGGCTAAAGCAGGTCCTTAGAAATGGTATCCGATTTAGGAGTGGATCAGAAGCGTGGGTAGGACTCTTGAGAATATGGGCCCCACTAGATCCATACCCAAACCCTGCAGACTGCTCTTTCAGGCCCACTTCTATTTACGTTTTATTATTTTATAAAGATGAATTAAAATTATTCACTCAAGATTGTTTGATAAACGTTCGTTTGAGCTTGATCCATTAACGTCTCAAATCAAAGTTGAACATTTTCTTTTATATTTTTGATAAGTTTGAGGTTTAGCTCGATTATTAAAAAAAAACATTTCAGCTCGATTATCAAAGCTCGTTTGAGTTTGACTCGATTAACAATAAAATTATATTTCAATAAAAAAACATAGGACCCGGTAATAATTCGAACAAACTTGAACAACAATGTCTTCAGTTTGATTTGACTCAACTTATTCTCAGCTACACGGACATTTCTACATACATATTATAGTCGTGACACAATTTATGATTTTCATCTTTCTATATATGTTAAATCGTCATATTTAAAAATTGTGGAGTTCCATTTCACAATTATATACTTACGTATTTAAGGTGACGCTTCATCAATAATTAACAGTTCTACTTAATAATTAAGAGATGCATTTTACTTAAAAAAAAAAAAAAAAAAGAATTTGGGGAAGAAAAATAAAAGATGTAAAGTATTACCTAATTAATTTACGTTGGCCATAAAAGATGTCGGAAAAACACGTGATTTTTCCCACTTGTTTAAATAGACATGAAGTTTGAAATGTCAATTGGTATCTTATGTCCACTAATTTGGATCCTTTTTAAATTTTTCTTGTGTCATTTGAATCTTTAAATTGTCATGTCACATTCTTGGCCAAATTTTATAGTATGAATTATCAACTTCTTTTATATATTTCTCCCTTTTTGAGACTTTCTTGCTCCCATTGGCCCCACAAACACTTCACTCTTTTTACCTTTTTTGGAATCAATATTCGTTTTTTATGGGCAAAATTGCAATTATTGTGACATTCGTTTTAAGATTATTCACTCTTTAGAGTGTACATTACAAATTACAATTCATTCGTTTCATAATTAGCTCAAATGCTAGAGTTTATTTGTCTCACACACTAATGTGTGTAGTGTGTGTGGATAATAACTAAGAAGAATCAGCCAAAGTATGATAATATTGAGATAGCCAGTTTGATATGATATGGACTTCTCTTTTCCTCACATCTTTAAGCCACTTTGGATCCTCACTTGTTGAGAATCTAAGGTCCACATGGTGCGCACCTGTGATACATCATTATCAATAAAATTATTTAATAAAAAAATTCATTATTATATTTATTATTAATTTTGGAATATGGGTTATTTAATTGTTAGGTTTTATATAGTTCAGGCCCAAAAACAAATATGAAAAAAGTGAAGCCTTAACCTTCTTTTGCAACAATGGCAACTACACTTTTAGATATATCTTTTAGCACCCTGCCATCATAAATAGACAAAAATTTAGACTAAAAATCATTGAAAAATAAATTAAGCTACTCCATATTTCTTCGATAACGCATATAAAATAAACTTAAAATATAAGAATTAAAAACCCATAACCTCGAGACTGCTTAAAATTTACTCGTGAAAAAACTTACCCTCCGCCACTCCAAGGATCCCGAAGCCCGTTAAAGAAGATTATATTGCTTCCAAATCTCTTCAAAACTCTGTGAATATTCTATAAAAATAATAAAAAAAAAAATTAAATTTATTTTCATTACAAAAAAAAAAAAAACTTACTAGCATTTAATTTAATATTGGGCCAAAATACTCACATGGCCTCCAAATTCAATAGGAACCCAACTGGGCCTGGGCACAATGTTGTACTTGTATTTACAATATTCTAATCGATCATTGTAGCTATAATTAGAGGCCGGAAATATACTCTCCTCTGTGTTACCATCTGTTAGCAAAATCATCTCTGTACATGCCTGAAATCGCATCCACTTAGCTTAATTTTTTTAAATATAAATTTCAATCAAAATGCAATTTAATAACGAATAACAAAAAATATGTAAAAATCGAACTGGATTTTCAGCCGATTTGCGGTTAAATTAATCAGAAAATATTGGTTATATATTTAAATGAAATAAAAATGTTGTACCTGCCAAGTCCACCCACCAAGGCCGTGAGGGTCAGAATCGTCATTTAGGTCGAAACATTTGGCTTCACCAGTGTAATTATAGTATATATTGGCTGCCCTATATAATTTCTCCAAGGTATTATTCACATTCTTTGGGTCATCAATTGCCTTGCACATCTGCATTAACATAATTGTGTCTTTCAATCAAAATGCCCCAAATATATACATTTAAAATTAATTCATAATTTTATATGTGAATAGGTTTGTATTAATAGTTTAGTATGAATGGAGGTATTTTAATTTAAAAATAAAAGAGAAAATCCCAAAACTTCACTTTCTATTACAAATTTATTGTTTTTGTACATATGAAATGAAAATTCCAAACGGAAAGGTCAACAAATGTACCAAAATAATCACTTGTCTTTGGGACATTGAAAAAATAAAATGAATAAATAAAGTAAAAAGATAAAGCCCATCACTTTTTGGTCAAAAATGAAGTTCTAATCGATGGGGATGGTCACTAAATAGAAATATTAGCTGATTAATTATACCTATTTTTATTAATTTGTCGAAAATATTAAATTTAATATATGGAATAATAAGTACCTGTTTGACTGGATAAGCAGGCAAAGGATTAAGGAAATTGGTAGGGGTCGGATAATCAGTCATGGCTGTGTAAACATAAGCTGTACCAAGCCAACCTGTAAGAGATCCCGCACTAATATAATTCCTGTAGATAATAATAAATTAAAAAGTGTCACAGTTATTACACTTTAATCATATACCTGTCCCAATAAATAAATAAATAATTTTTTTGAATATAACTTTAATATAAATTATAAATATATGTTCTTACTTGCAAATTCTGAATGATTTTCTGAGAATTTCTAATCCACCACGTTTGGCTGCTGTGTCTTCAATTTCTTGCCACGAACTTTTTATCACTTTGTAACACTTCTCACTCTCACTCTAATTGACATAATAATTTTTTTTTAAAAAAAGTAAATAAATATATATAAATATATATATTCCAAGTTTATTGCTATATATTAAGGCCTTTAATAAGAGTTTGAATTATTTACAAATATACATACATGATCATGCAGCTTTAGTCATTATCAGATAACAGCTCTAGGCCTAATTCTTTGGTCCCTAAGAATTCCAATTTTGTTTTCCAAGTGGATTGTAGACCAATAATAGCTAGTAACCTTATCATTTAAATCTCTATCTTTATTGATATTTTATTACCTTTGAAAATAGGACATTTTCCATGTTAGGACAAGCTATATACACAACTAGTCTAAGTTCCACATGGGGTTTGTTTGTCTTAAGCAAGAATAAACATTTATTTAACACCATAATTCCCCCTATAATAGACTTTCCAATTATATCATCTTCAATCCACTAATTAAATCAATTTATTATGTAAGATGAGAAGATAAGTACAATTTGCAAATCATTAACTAACTTAAGTAGGACAAATTTGATTTAAGCTAAAATTAAATAATAATAATAATAATAATAATATATGATAAAACATGAATAATAGGGTTGAAGAGGGTACCCTAAAGTCTTGGGTGATGATATTATTGAAGCTAAATGGTGAAGTAATATTGTCAAAATTGAGAATTGGTGCTGAAGATGCCAAAGCTCCAATAGCTACATGGGGATACTTCAATCTAAACCATGTTGCCAGCACTAGTGCACCAAATTAAATAATAAATAAAATGAATAAACTTTATATATATATATAATATTGTATAATTCATAATCTTTAAAAAAAAAAAGCATAAATAAAAATAAAATCAAGAAGAAATATTATATTACATACTTCCACCATAGGAACCTCCGAACACTACCACAGGAGCATCAATTGCTGTCAAATTCTTTTTCAGATCAATTATCAAAGTCGCGTAATCCGCTAATGCCTGTGTTGAGCTCAAATAACCCAGTGTCGTTGAATTCGAATACGCGATTTCTTTTTTTCCACCATAAGGCATCGATTTTCCATAATATCTATGCTGCATTTTACACACATATATATACAACCCATCAACACACACACACACACACACACACACATATATATATATAGCTAGTTATATTCAGTGTTTTGGTATTATTACCTCAATGAAGACTAAAAGCGCTTTGAAATGAGGAGCGTTTTGGAACATGAATCCAGTGTTTTGAGCAAACCATTCGATATCGCCTTCATTACCAGTGTAAACGAAGATGGGAGAGTTGGTTTTAGGGCCACCCCAGTATTTGGTATTGATCAAATACCTTTGCTGGAAAGTGGTGTAACTTTGTGGGTTATAATTGAAGTGATCAAGGATTTGAGTGTAGAATCTTTCTTCATAGAGCTTATTAGATGCAAGAGAGATCTGTAGTAGTTGTTCTGGATGGATGATTGATGATGGGAAAACATGACTGATAGATGATGACGATGATAAGAAGAAGAAGAGTGGAGATAGTAAAAATATGAGCAGCCAGGTTGCCATTGTTAACCTTTCTCTCTGATAGAGAGAGAGAGAGAGAGAGAGAGAGAGAGAGAGAGAGAGAGAGATTGTAAATTCTAAGACTACAATATAGATGAAGTCATAATAGAAGTTGGGAATTTTGGATGTTAGCCAAAAAAAAAAAAAAAAAATTCTTCTAAAGTTGGATTACTTTTCGATGAGACTAAATAGGAGCATAATGGTCTTTTTGTTAAAGAAGATTATAGATTTGATGAACTGTGGGTAATTTATGTGGGAAATTACACAAATACCCTTGAAAACTATACTTTTTTCTTTATATATAAAAAAAAAAATTACAATTTCACTCTTGTAAACTTAGATGAATTGTTGCATTTGTTCTTTTTCACAACCAACTTGCTGTAAATTGGACTGTAATGAATTGTCCAATTCAGATTCCAAATTCCTCTTATTTACTATGAAGTATAATAATAATAATAATAAAAAAATAGTTATGGTTGTAACTTGTAACCATCGTTTGTATCAATTTGGCTAAAATGTTGAAAATGATGACTAATGTGAGATGTTTATCTCAATCAAATAAAAGTAAATTTTATTACTAAAAGACGTGGATATTTTGGTAAATAAAAAATAAAATAAATTTTATTCATTTTTTTGGGTTTGAATATCAATTCCATGTAATTTAATAATGTTGGAATTTTTTTATGGATATAAGCTTTGTACAAAGTCATTAAGAAACCGTTGAAGCTTATGATGCATATTTATATAATTTTAAGTATTATATATTACATACTTTTGGGGCTATAACATCTATTTCAATTCAAGGGCCAGCCAATTTAGGTCCTACATTGAATCTGTTTTATTCTCAATATTATATACCAAGACAAATGTATATTCCACAAAAGACAGCTGCAGAATTTCAGGAATTATGATTACCATAATATATCTGTCGTTTTATAAAATAAAATAAAATAATGAGGCAATAATCTATATCGAGTTTGCTGCCTAGGTGTGACTTGTGAGCAACTTTTTATTTGGAATTTTCTGTTAGGATAAAATAAATCTTATATATATATATTTTTGTATTATGTTATGTGATTTTGATGACAATAACGTACCACTCATAAATTAATATTACAATTAATAATGTAGACTTATAAATTATTTCACGCATAATTTTTTGAATTTTGGTGATGAGCTAATTTTAATAGTGAAATATTTATATAAGTGGTGGGCAACTATATTGTTATGGCTAATAATCATGTCCAATGTTGACAGAATGTCATTCTAAATAATCATAATCTGATTCTATTATATTACAATTTAAAATTAAACATTTTTTTCGAAAAAAGCATTAGTCAATATTTTTCTTAATAGAAAAGACTGATTCAGTATGCACTTACCCCCATCATGACATAACGTAATTAACTACTATTCAATTAAAATAATCTCAATCATATCGAGATCTAAGCATGATTTGATATCATCTTGAATTCTTCAATAATGTGTAGAAGACTCAATTATCATGTGCAATAAAATTATTCAATTACTATTCACAATTTAATATATCGCTTAATGATTAATACGATTGGACACTTTGCATCCTTTAAAACAACTTGATTTTTTTTTATTTGATGTTTTATTTTGTATTTCACTTTATATACATATCAATATGAATATAAAGTCTACACTTTATGAATAACAAAAAAAAAAAATTATACTAATAGTTTGAAAAAGAAATAAAATATTAATTTACAGTAGTAGTGGGGCATATTGCATATTATTAATACTATAAAGTAATTAAAGAAATTGCTTTAGAAGGGCCATCATTGTTGCCACCATATAATGGCCCTTCTCATCATTATATTCCCTTTGCAAAGAAGAATCAATCTCATCAACCGTTTCACTAATAAAATTTACGATTATTTGATTTTCTACTTTATTATTATTGTCCCATTTTTTTTTTTTCGTTTTATGATAGTGTATGTATTTTAATGTTTATAAAGTCTCATATTAAGACCTAACGATCATTAGCACATTCAATATATCACAATTATTTGTTCTGCATTTGAAAATTCTGAAGAACTTGTCACACACAATTTATGTTGCAATATTCAGATTGAAAGATTCAAATTTGAGGAAAACTAACTGAAATGTTGCATGGATTTGAGGCCATCAATACTCGTTAAAAAATAATTCAAATGTTGATATAAAATATTTACCTCTTTTACTGAATTACAGGGATTGTCTGTATACTTATCTCATCACTAATATTTTTTGAGAAAAAAAAAATTGTGGCTAAATTAGGTCAAATACGACATAGTTCTATGATTCAAAAGAGGAAAAATTACAACAAATAATTCACTAAAATTAGCACAATTTCATGAAAATTACTTTTTCTTTATAACTCAAACTTGCACCAAAAAAGCAGTAATATTAATAGTTCATAACAATTACTTCTGAAAGCTACAAAAGTATGATCATCACAAAGCAAACAAGATGTTAACTTCTTCATATCTCAGTATTAAACTTACCATTCTCAAATTGTAAACTACTTACAATATTCAACACTTATAGTTTTAGAAATTTTGAACCAAATGATACACTAAAAACCTCCCCATTTAGATCTCCTTGTTGTACTCTGCCCCTCTCCATTTCTCGATTTCGCACTATATTGATAGTCTCCGATTGACGCCAACTTAGACCCCGACAAAACGTGATCTTTAACACCCTTAACAGATTTATACCTTTGCGTTTCGTCAAAATAACTTCTTCTAGAAGTTTCTAGAACCCCCTCCTTGTCTGAACCAACGACATCCGAAACAGCCCTTTGAAGTGAAACGCCTTTCCTAGAAACCGGCCCCGAGATCGAATTCCTCGTTTTTATTTCACTATTTTTGACCATTTTTCGAGGGTCATAAGCCCATTTGTGCCTATCATCAACGTTCAATTCGATACTATGAAGATCACTTTCTAACGACTCTTCTTTGCTGTCTAAACCATCTTCTTCATCATTTTCTTGATCGATTTGATGTGAGTTGATAATGTTAGACTTATCTTTATCCCTTTTCGACCCGAGAAAAACTTCTAATTGTCTTCTAAGCTTACCAATGGCAGAATTTTTCTCTTCATATTGATGTTTAGCTTCGTATAATTTCATTTGAACTCTCTCTTCGCGTAGTTTATCAGCTAATTCAAGCATTTCTCGTTCTTTTTCAACTTCCTCATGAACTTTAATAGACTCCTTCTTTAGCCTCTCCTTTTCATCTCGATCTTCGTCAATATTCCTAGCTAATTCCTCACACACTTGTTCGGTTATTTCTCGTGCCCGTTTTTCGCTTTCTAAGTCTTTAACCGCCTTTATAAACGATGATTTAGTTTCAGATAACTCTTTCCCGAGTTTTTTGTTCAAGCTTTCGAGTCGTTTTCTTAGTTTCCTCTCTGCATCGAGTTCACTTACAATGGATGCTATTGCAGATTCGACAGCTTGATGTTCTTTGTTTTTCCATGATGCCTTTTCCTCAGCAAAACACTTCATGAGATAGTTGACCTCGGTTTTGTCTGAACGTTGGTCTTGGATGACGTGGTTGACTTGCAGGCGGGCCCGCTCAAGCTCGGAATGAAGGGCTGAGATCAAAGACATGCTTGATGAAGGTTGATCGGCGTGAGCCCATATGCGGTTGATGATTTTCAGCAGCTCTTTGGAAGTAGTCAAAGCATTACTTACATCCTTTAGACGGTTTTGTTTACTAATTACTGATCCACTTGATGGGGGGGGGCGGGATCGAGTCTCAACCTGCATTTCATATGACTTTTAAGGAAGAAAAATGAAGACGAAAAACGAAAGGAACAATTATTTTTTGCATATTGATAGACCATAATCAATTTAAAGACAGATAAAAGTGAAATTTAGTATTTTTACCTCCATAAAACTAGCATTGCTGATAGAATCAATAGGGCCAACATTTTGGCTAGCAGACATGAGTTTCTGAGAAATTGATGATGTCCTACGATGACGACTACCAGTTCCAGATCGATCAAATTTCTACAAAATCCAGACAGAATAACCAAGTGAGTCGAAAAATCCACCTAAAAAATTCTGTTCTTCCCTTTTACAGCAAACAAAATCACATTTTTCACATAAGCAGAGCAGATTTTAGTGTAGTAAAATCAAAAACAGCAAAAACCCATAAAGAAAAATAACATTTTTAATCGAACGAATAATCGATCAAAAATCTATTTAGGCAATGAAATATCAGTATAATCAAAATCAAACCTAAATATTCATCACTACCTATGCAAAACTGTGAACCTTAAGCAAATGAACATATCAAAACAAAAACTACACAAATCATCATATATACACTTGAAATATGATCCATATTAAAAGCAACCAAAGGGTAATATGAAACACGAAAAAATCATCACCCCACCTCTGAACCAGTCGGGCTATGAGATGGATCCGACAAATGTGGAGGCAAATAACCCGAACCCGAATGCAAGCCCCACAAAGACTGCATTTTTTCCCTCTTAAACATCATTTTACTCCCATTCTTCTTCTTCATCACCTCCAAATTACTCTCACTCATTTTCGGCGAAGGCATCTCATTCATTTCCCACAATGTGGCAGCTAACATTCGGGCCGAAACAGGCCTTGTTGATTGCTTACTTATAGAATATTTTGGAGAGTCAATAACACTCCTCATAGGGGTCGTTCGCCATGCTGGCGCCGGGGTGCTGGATCTGGACCGGCCCAGTCCGATCCCAAGCCCGGTCCGATTCTTTCCCACCAAAATGGCCCGTTTGTTCAGCCTGTAATTGTGAACTCTTGATGATGAAGATGAGGATGATGAACATCCCCTTTTACGGATCTTGTTAGGCATATTCAAACCATCCATTATCAGCCCTCTATGCCCTTGCCTCGGCATTTCGATGATTTTAACTTAATTTGAACTAGTATTTGCACTTTCTGAGTTAAATTACACTGATCTGTGGGCTGTTAAAGACGGAACATAAAATAAATAGAATCAAAAGCAAAAACAAAAACGAAAAGGGATTGCTTTATATGAACAAAAAAAGGGAGAATGTGAGGTAGGGTTACAAGATCTTACCAATCCGTTCAAATTTGATCAGCGTATAAAAAGGGCAGACATAGATTGAGATGGACTTAAATATTTCTCGTCAGCAATTAGAATTTTTCAGTGGGTGCAAAGTGGGTATTTTTTCTTCTTTCAGAATCTTTACAGCTAGAGACGTGGGTTTTAAAAATGGAGGTTACAAATCTGATCAAGTAAATGAAAATGGGGGAGAGAATGATGGGGTTTTGTGATATGCTTTGATTTCAAATGATGCTGAAAAAATTATTAAAGGTAATAAAGCATGATTTGATTCAAAGCTTCAATCTTTTTTCTATTACACTCAAACGTACTACAGCTAATGCATGCGGTACAAGTGGACAAAGCGGCGAGACGAAAGGGGAAAGGCATGTGAAGCTGAAACGTGGCGGGTAATGAATGGTTTGTATTAGAATGTCTTTGGGGGGATTTATGTAATATCTGATCTGTCTGCCAATCAAATATCATTTTATTGGCATTAATTTTATAAATGATTATAAATAGGAATTTTGAATATTAAATGAGGGCTTTTAGGTTAGTTAATTTTTGCTCAAACCATTGACTGATAACCACTCCAAATTCTAACAACTACCAGTTTACAAACTATTCTCCTAACTACTTTATTGTATTTTATTTTATTATATCTTGGTGACTATGCAGTTTGTTAGTATTTGTAAATATAATTACAAATTTCGATATATTAACGCAAATTTTTAAGACAGAACCCGATGTGACATAATTTTTACCTCAAGTTGACATATCATTAAACATAGTTCCTAAATGTTGACATTTCTTTTCCTATAGTCACAACTCACAAATCATACAAATAAAATACACATTTTCAAGCAAAAACAGCTTAATTCTAGCTAATTTAACATCAATTTTGCACATTTCATCATGGGTTTTGGGTAATTTTGGTATGTTTCTAACAATCAAACTGGATTTTGATGCAGAAGGATCTGTTCAAGAAGAAAAGACCTAGCATCATTTATAGCACCAAAATACACCACCAAATGCTCTTCAAGCACACCAAGCTGTTGATCAAAACCCGTCCTGTGTATCTTCATCTGCTTCAAAATCTCCTGAATCATATACCGATCCACGCCCCTCTCAAGACCTGGCCGAATAAATAGCTTGTCGCTTTCAACGCTAGCATGCACACGTGCCACAAGGGACCCAATCGTATCGAGCTCTTTTTCAAGAACATAAGCACCAACTTTTGCAGCGTCGATTTGAGCAAAACGGGCACTTTCTTCTTCTTCTTTCATAGTCGCGTTGGATGTAAGAATCCCGCAGCATACGGGGCCCACGAGAGCTGTAACGAGACGCGGCCGAGATCTAGTTGACTTTGACTTTCTGAGGAGAGGGTCAATGTGTTGTTGTCTGAGGTGTGAGAAGGATTGTCGAATAGTGTCGAAATTGTTCAACTCGGGGAAAATGAAGGGGTTTTCGAAGGTGTCGAATTGGAGAAACGCGTTATAAGCCGATTCGCATTGAGATTCGGAGAGGAAATAGCGTTTAGAGTTATAATCGATGGGAAATTCATCGAGAATTTTATGAATAGGGGTGTAGAGGATATGAGCATAACGGATTTGCTGGTATATAACGAGGCAAAAACGGGAAATACGCTCGGTATGTTGGAAAAACGTTGAAACGAGATGTGTAAGAGAATTGGACCTAACAATAGGTGCCTCTTGGACACACACACGGCTAGGTCGAAGAACCTGTTCTAATATCCTAGGTTCCTGAAAGACATTGATGTGCTCTATGTCTACTGTTTGGACTTGGTCTAATGTTCTTCGAATCTCAATGTAAGAATTCGACTGAACCACAAGGGCATATTGTTGACTAAGGTTAATGGTGGGAGATAGTAGTGATTGTGAACTTGATGTTGGTGCAATTTCTGCAGAATAAGGAATCAAATGTTAGAATGTCCTCAAAATATATAACATTTATGTATCGAAAAAGTTTACCAGTGTACCTTGGGAAGAAGAAGGTTTCAAACAGGGCATTATAGAACCTTGTCCTTTGATTTGGAATATCCAGGCCTATCAACAAACAATTCACACTGGTATTAAATAACCAAACACTGAATATGTAACAATCAATCTCAAAAAGCCCTCTCATGTGTAATTGTGTAATTACACAGAGCCCTCTCATGTAACGCATTTTTACTACTACATTGTCCCCTGTATTTGAATCTTCACAACACCATTACAGAACAGTGAAAAACCCATCAAAGGGACTGAAGATGTAAATATTGCTAAAACCCTTATAAACAAGAGAACACATATAGAGATTTCAGCTCGCGCAGTATAATGATACAGAATTTAGTTAACTTACCTCTTTACAAATTGGAGGGTTTGCAGTCGAAGAACATTCGAAAATCAAAAAGGGTTTCGATTTTGCTCCGTATATATAAATGTTGTCGGAAGGTATTGCATTTAGGAATTAGATTCAGTAAAATAAGTCAATAAATACAGAAAGTCGTTGGACTAATAGTAGAACGAGGAACTTTGTGTGGGCCTGGTGAGTATCCATGTCTTAGATATATATTCATTTCCTTCTCTAGAAAGGTATGTCGTATGTGTGGGCTTTTTTTTTTTTTTTTTAATTAAGAGTTCAATTGAAATAAATATATAAAAATTAGTATCGATCATTTCATTATTATTACAAGATGATTTCATCATTTTTCTAACCCAATGATGTTCTTAAAAATAAAATGTTTCTTGGTGCTTTCCTTTACAAGATTCACCATCTAAATGTGGCAATGGATGAAATTTGTAGACAAAAAACAGTATAACACAACAATAAAAACCCAATTATTTGTAAGCATCAATGTGATTAACCATACATAAATATGCAAAATTTGGAAATTATTTCAATCATATCATTGATTGTGGGTTAAAAATTTCTATTCACCTACTAAATCTCAGAATGATGATCCAAGTAAGAAAACGCGACTGCAGCATGTAGAGCAGCCCCAATCGGAAGAACATCTTCATCAATAACAAAGTGAGGCGAATGCAAATTTTTAACAGATTTCATCATCGTTTCGTTTCTTATTCCAATCCAAAAGAATGCAGCTGGGATTTTCTGTGTATAAAAGCTGAAATCTTCAGCAGCCATGAACACTGGTGAGAGTTTTACATTTTCGTCCCCAAGCAAATTTTCTCCAACCCTTTTAGCATGCTTATACATCAAAGGATCATTAATCGTTGCTGGATATGGCCTAAGTTTACCCTCCATGAATGTAACCACAGCATTACACTGATGAACTGATGCTTGAGTTTCGATTATCTGTAAATAATGCAAATTTTGACAATATTTGTCATGTATATGGCTCAAGAAACATTAAGGGTCCGTTTGGATGACTGTTTTTAAAGTGTGTTTTTGTTTTTGCAAAATAAAAATATGAAAAAGGCGTTTGGGTTGGGCTTGTTCCCACTTTATGTTTTTTGAAGAATAAAAATCCAAAATTTGCTATTTAGCAGAATAGATTTTATCTGTTTTTAAGTTTTACAGAACACTTTTACACTCCAAACTAGTCAACCAAACAGGATTTCAACATTATTTATACTGCAAAATTGTTTTGATAAAACTGTTTTACAGAACTATTTTGCAAAACATAAAAAAAAAAACAATCTGAAAATGTAATAAAAGTAAAAAAAAAAAAACCTCTTTAATCCTTTGCTTAAGGTAAGAATAGCTTTCGGAGTTCATGAAACGGAAAGTCCCACCAAATTTGACAGTCTCGGGGATCACATTCAACGCTTCACCACCTTCTACATATCCAATCGACACTACCTAATCGCACATGAAAAAAAAAAAAAAAAAAAGTCGATAAAAGGCCATGCATAAACAATGTGCTTCAAACTACACGAGAGGAGAATGAAAAACGAAAGAAAAAAACAAACCCTGGCCTCTAAAGGATCAGTTTCTCGTGAAACAATGTGTTGAAGAGCAATAATCGTCATAGAAAGAGCAAGAATTGGATCTGTGGCTGTATGTGGGCTAGCCGCATGGCCACCTATTCCTTGAATTATTACAGAAAACCTGCATGATCCAGCAAGAACTGGGCCAGATTTAGAACCGATAGCACCAACAGGCATTGATGGCTCGACGTGTAAGCCAAAAATGGATTGAACCCCATCTAGAGCTCCCTCTTGTATCATATGATAAGCACCAGCAAAACCCTCTTCCCCAGGTTGGAAAATAAGTTTAACGGTGCCCTTATAAATAAGAAAACGATATTCGAAAATGAGATTACTTGTATCTCATCATATGAAGTTGACTTGTCTATCAAATTTTTAAATTGCGTTTATGTAACTATACACTACCTTCAACTTATCACGATTGCTTTGTAGCAGTTTGGCTGCTCCAAGCAACATTGTGACATGTGCATCGTGACCACAAGCATGCATTTTGCCATTGATTTTGCTCTTGTGCTCCCATTCCACTAATTCCTACAGATTACAATTTTTGTATGTTAGATGTTACACCAATTACGTCGTGTTTTTCTGCTAGCAAAAGCAATAGGCTTGGAATCATTAAAACTCGGGGCTTATTCCAAGGAGCGGGCATTTCACAAGCACCAAGCACAGCCTCGAAAACGCTTATGTTGAACTAAACTTCTAAAAAGATACAAAAATGAAGCAGGCAGGATTTGAACAGATGATTTCATAATAATGTACTAATACTAATAGACTTAATGGAATATGTTTCCAAAATTAACAACAGAAAATCGACAAACCAAAATAAAAATGATGGATAATCTCTTGTTACTCTCAGCAATCATCAAAAGCCAAAAAAGAAATCAAATAACAAAAACAACAATAATAGTAAGAATAACAGTTAACTGTCCCTCAATCAATTGGAATTAGCTTCATTTATGGTTGACACTAAAATAGTCACAAAACAGTACATAATGAAGAACAAGACAATTATTTTATCTGAAAAAATTGTTTTTTTGGTAATAAAACAGAGACCTGAATAGGAAGGGCGTCCATGTCAGCTCTAAGACCGAACCATGGTTGAGCACCTGACCCAATAGTGGCCACAACCCCTGTTTGAGCCACAGGCCACTCGTACTTAATACCCAGTGAGTCAAGCTCATTTCTAATGAGTTGACTCGTTAGATTCTCTTCAAATCCCAGTTCTGGGTACTCATGGATTCTCCTCCGAACCCTTTTCAACCAATCAAAGAACTCCACGTCACTCGCCGATTTCAAGAGCTCCCGAGTCGCGGACTCAGATTCTGAAGCCCATACGCCGTCGTATGGCGATGAGAAAGTTGAAAGAAGTGCTGTCATATAGAGGAGAAACAATGTGAAAAACCCATTCATTTCTTAGCTTAAATAAATGAATTGATTCTGATCAACTAAATGGTGATTGATATATATAATACGGATTTTATTTTTGTATATTAAATATTTTATTATAATGTATTTTTTATTTATCTAGCTTTTAGAAGATTAAAAAATCAAATTAAAATCATAGTTAATATCAGCTGCCAATATAAAAGTTATAAATGGATACATTTGAATGCAAAATTTTAATCAATTAGTTTTTATTGTAGAAAACCAAGGCCGATTAAGTGAAAATTATAGATGGATTATTTAAATGAAATGGTGGTCTTTTTGTGCAAAATTTAAGTCAAAACATTTTTTTCCAAAGATTTCCATAATTTACAAATATTGATATTTGGCTGTAAAAAATAATAAGTTGGGTATCAAAATTCTCCAGACCAACAGAATTTGATTCAAAAACATTGTTTACCCAAATATACTCAAGAATAAACTTCTTTTGCAAAACACTAACATCACAATTTATTACAGCATTTAATTCTTTCCCAAATATTCCAACTTTTATTCACAATTCAATAGCCACATCTTTCACAAGTACTTGCAAGCTAAAACAGACATATCCATGGATCTCAAAGATGAGAGCTTAAAACAAAGAAAAACAGGGCTGATAAATCCCCCCTCATTTCTATGTTGCAGTGAGTAAAATTTGCCAAATTTCATAAAACAAATATTAATCTCAGCTGTAATTTCATCAGACAGCAACATTAATCTCAGCATGAAGATCCATGTAAGAAATGGCAACTGCAGCATGAAGTGAAGCCCCTACTGTAAGAACATTTTCATCAATAACAAAGTGAGGAGAATGCAAGTTTTTAACAGATTTCATCATCGTTTCATTTCCTGTCCCGATCATAAAGAACGTTGCAGGCATTTTCTGTGAGTAGAAACTGAAATCTTCGGCCCCCATTGTCATTGGGAAGATTTTGACATTATTTTCACCGAGCAAATTTTCTCCAACACTTTTAGCGTGTTCATACATCATGGGATGATTTATGGTCGCTGGATATGGTCTTAGTTTATCCTCCACAAAGTCAACCACAGCACTACACTGATGCACAGATGCTTGAGTTTCTATCACCTGTAAATAGTGCCCATAATCGAGTACACAATAAAATGATGATTGAATAGTATATATAATGTAGCCCATGAAAGTGATATATATATATATACCTCTTTAATCCTTTGCTTAAGGTAGGAATAACTTTCGGCATTCATGAACCGAAAAGTTCCTCCAAATTCGACAGTCTCGGGGATCACATTGAATGCTTCGCCACCTTTAACATATCCAATCGACACTACCTATACACCATCGCGCATGATGAATGAAAAAGATATATCCCATAAAAACGTGCTTCAAAGTTCAAATTGAAGATAAACATACCCTGGCTTCTAGAGGATCAGTTTCTCGTGAAACAATATGTTGGAGTGCAATAATTACCATAGAAAGAGCAAGAATTGGATCTCTAGTTCTTTGTGGGCTTGCTGCATGGCCACCTTTTCCATTGATGAACACTGAAAACCGGCCCGATCCAGCAAGCATTGGACCGGGTTTAGAACTGATTGTACCCGTGGGCATTGTTGGGTCAACATGCAAGCCAAAAATGCCTTTTAATCCATCTAGAGCTCCTTCTTGTATCATATAATAGGCACCAGCATAACCTTCTTCACCAGGTTGAAAAACAAGTTTAACGGTGCCCTTAGAAATAACAATAGGATATTAGAAATTCCGATCACATAAGAACTTGTTTTTTTTGCCATAAAAACGTTATTTAGCGTTATTGTTTACCTTTAACTTATCACGATTGTTTTGTAGCAATTTGGCTGCTCCAAGCAACATTGTGACATGAGCATCATGACCACAAGCATGCATTTTGCCGTTAAATTTGCTTTTATGCTCCCATTCCACTAATTCCTACATGAACAATCTCGATGTGTTAATTAGATTCTGCACCATTACAACATATTTTTCTTTTATTCGAATCGACGAGTTTTGCATCATGAACAAACATACAAGAATAGTGTAACTAACCAAAGAGAAACTAAGGGCTCTTTGAGGTTTAAATACTATGGGTAATGTTCTATAAAAAGCTATTTCAGCAAGTAAATTAGCTAAATACAGAGGCACAGAGATGCATAATCACAAGCATTTAGCTCAATCTCATAAGCTGAACACAGAGACAAGTAAATTATCTTCAAATTTCTAAAAAGAGACAAATATTTTTCTCAGATTTTCCTTTCCCCAAGTTAAATTCAAGATCCCAAACTTTGCATAATGAACTACTACAAAAAAGTAAACAAGATATCAACTTTATAATCTTTCTTTCTGGAAAATAAAACTTTTGTTTTAAATATATAAGCAAAATTATTGAGATGAAAATAGGAGACCTGAATAGAAAGGGCATCCATGTCAGCTCTGAGACCAAACCATGGTTGAGCCCCTGACCCAATAGTAGCCACAATCCCTGTTTTAGCCACAGGCCACTTGTACTCGATACCCAGTGAGTCAAGCTCGTCTCTAATGAGTTGACTCGTTTGATTTTCTTCAAATGCCAATTCTGGGTACTCATGGATTCTCCTCCGAACCCTTTTCAACCAATCCAAGAACTCTAAGTCACTCGCTGCCGATTTCAATAGCTCCCGAGTCAGTAACTCGGTTTCTAAAGCCCATACGCCGCCGTCGAACGGCGATGAGTGGGTTGAAATAAGAGCTAATAGAGACAAGGAAAATAATTTGAAAAATCGATTCATCTGGGAAATACAGATCTACGAAATAAAATATTGTTGTGAAAAATGCACAAGAACTTGTTATGGAAATGGTTTAGTCGAGGCACGGGTTACCCGATTTCCTTAACACAATTACGCCCCGCTCACGGTGGTTACGGGATATGGCGTTTGTGTCCCAAGATACAACGACTAACGTCTTAGAAATAGGACCACTCCAAATTTCTAAGTCTAGCGAACAAGTTTTCTGTTAGAACTCTCGTAAGGTAAGGAAGAAGGAAAGAAAGAATACTTATGAAGTTAATACTTCGGTGTGAAAATCTGAAAATAGGAGGACCCTATTTATAGATTTCCAAAGGTTGGGGGCCGAAAAGATACAACTTTTCGAAAACTGCAAAACAGCCCCTGGAAAATGAAAAGGCGCCTTTTCACTCCCAACGGGTGCCGTTCCAGTGCGAACGGGTGCATCAAGCACCTCTTCGTTCATTGATCACAATGGTTCATTATCTCGATTAATCGTGGCCATCGATTAAGGAGTTGTGATCCATTGATTCAACGAATAGAAATCTAACGGTCCAAAATAATTGTGGAAAATGAAAATTTAATTAATTAAATAATATAATTAATTAAATAGAATTTTATATAAAAATATAAATTCGGACGACCCACGACCCACGACCCGACCCGTCCGCCCGGCCCGGCCCAAGCCCAGGCCCACGGCCCACGGATCCGGACCCGGACCCGACCCGCCCGGTCGGTCGGTTGGTCGGCGGCGGCGGCGCGCGCGTGTGTGTGTGCGCGCGAGGCGGGTCAAACCATGGCTAACCATGGCCTCCCCCCTCTAAACCCACACAAACATGATATGACCCAAGGCCACAAACTTCATTTCCCATGTTGAGCTTAATATGCTCAACTAAATATATATTTGGAACCTATGTGGGATACCCACATTTTTACCAATTCAAATGCTAAACTTTAACATCAAATTTCTCATTCATCCGAAATCGGAATCGAGAAATTCGAAAGGCTAACGATATCTACTCGGAACGTAGTTTCATAATATCTAAAAATATCCTTATTCCGAGTACAATAGCATTTTCGGATTTGTCTAAGATTTCCAACAATCCCCCACATGAATGAAATTATGCAGATGCAGATGCTACGAGAGTTCAGGCGAGAAGCTATTGCATCAGAATAGATAGCTGGCGCTTTGAATCTTTCTTAGTGAGATATCATCGGATACACTAGGCTCCCCAATGAACGTGATGTCTTGAATTGGTCAGCCGTTTGTGTGTACCTAGACAATGATATTCACACAATAGTTTCTCTACAGATCTTGTTCTCTGTTGGGTCCATTTTGGCCGTGGAACACCATCTTGGATTCATAAGTGTTTACTTTTTGAAGCGGCCCCACTTCACACTTATATAGGTGACCTCCTATTAAGAGTATCCTGGCATACTCCACTTTATTACGTCACATACTTAGACAGTATAGGAATCATTAAAAGTTTCGTAACTTAACCTTTGCTACATACTCCAGGGAGCACTTGTTCAACATAGGAATGGGTCGAAGTGATTAACACTTTCAAGTGCACTGAACTTTCATAACTTCGTTTTCCCATTGAACCAAGATCTTGGGATCTCCAGTCAACAAGGTTGGGTTCCGCTATGTCCATTCTTAAGATGTAGGCTTTAAGCCCATTCCCTTCGTTGAGCTTTCAACTAAATCTCTTGGCAGGCCTTTCGTTAATGGATCCGCAATATTTTCCTTTGACTTTATATAGTCTATGGAAATTATACCACTAGAGATTAGTTGTTTAATGGTATTATGTCGTCGACGTATATGTCTAGACTTACCATTATACATACTACTTTGTGCTCTTCCAATTGCCGATTGACTATCGCAATGTATCAAAATTGAAGGCACTGGTTTTGTCCAACAAGGAATGTCTTCTAAGAAGTTTCTAAGCCACTCAGCTTCTTCACCAGCTTTATCTAAAGCTATAAACTCGGATTCCATAGTAGATCGAGCAATACAAGTTTGTTTAGAAGACTTCCATGACACAGCTCCTCCACCTATGGTAAAAACATAACCACTAGTGGATTTGGAGTCATTCGAATCAGATATCCAATTTGCATCGCTGTATCCTTCTAGTACAGCGGGATATCTTGTATAGTGTATACCATAGTTCATAGAATATCTTAGATATCTAAGAACTCTTCTTAATGCCGTCCAGTGATCCTTATTTGGATTACTTGTATATCTACTCAATTTGTTAACTGAGTAGGCAATATCAGGACGTGTACAATTTGCAATATACATCAAACTTCCAATTATTTGTGCATACTCAAGTTGTGATACGGGTTCTCCAAAATGTTTCTTTAACGTTAAGTTGGGATCCACCGGTGTCTTAATGGGAGGTTCATTATAAGCATTGAATTTTCTAAGTACAGACTCTAAGTAGTGAGACTGTGATAGAACAATTCCCTCCGAAGACTTGGCGATTTTGATCCCTAATATAACGTCAGCTTTTCCCATATCTTTCATATCAAAATGTCTTTTCAACATTCCTTTTGTATTCATGATTATTTCATGATTACTACCCATTATTAACATGTCATCTACATAAAGACTCACGATGACATATTCTTTTTGAGTGCATTTTATATAGATACACTTGTCGCACTCATTGATCTTGAAACCATTTGATAACATTGTGTTGTCAAATTTTTCATGCCACTGTTTTGGTGCTTGTTTAAGCCCATACAATGATTTGACAAGTTTACACACTTTGTTTTCTTGTCCTGGAGCAACATACCCCTCGGGTTGTTCCATATAGACTTCTTCGTCCAATTCTCCATTTAAAAATGCAGTTTTAACGTCCATTTGGTGTATTTCAAGGTCATGCAAAGCAGCAATCGCTATTAGTACCCTTATGGATGTTATTCTTGATACCGGAGAATAAGTATCAAAATAATCAAGGCCTTCGGTTTGTCGATATCCTTTTGCTACCAACCGAGCCTTATATTTATCGATACTCCCATCAGCCTTATATTTTCGTTTCAGAATCCATTTGCAACCTAACGGTTTACTACCTTTTGGGAGATCTACTAACTCCCAGGTGTGATTCTGCATAATTGATTGTATTTCACTATCAATGGCTTCTTTCCAGAGCGGTGCATCTGGACTTGTTAAAGCTTCTTTAATAGTTCTTGGTTCATTTTCCGCCATATAGGTTAGGAAATCAGGACCAAAAGTAGTAGCCACTTTAGTCCTTTTACTACGACGTGGTTCAATATTAATTTGATCACTCGTAGATTCATGTGTTCTTTTAAGAGAACTTGTCTCATTAGATTCACTTTTTTCCTTACATGGAAAAATGTCTTCATAAAAGACAGCATTTCTCGACTCCATAATCGTTCCTTCTTGTACGTCAGAATTATCAGATTTATGTACGAGAAATCTATAGGCACTACTGTTGAGAGCATAGCCAATAAATATGCAATCTACAGTTTTTGGTCCTATTTTCACTTGTTTTGGTTTAGGTACTTCTACCTTTGCCAAACACCCCCACACTTTCAAGTATCGGTATGAAGGTTTAGCACCCTTCCACATTTCGTAAGGAGTTTCGCTCCTATCTCGATGTGGAATTTTATTTAAAATATAATTAGCAGATAGAATTGCTTCCCCCCACATATTCTGAGGTAAACCAGAATTTATGAGTAATGCATTCATCATCTCTTTAAGAGTGCGATTTTTACGTTCAGCAATTCCATTTGATTGAGGTGAGTAAGGTGCAGTAGTTTGATGAATTATTCCATGATGAGAACAAAATTCTTCAAATGGTGCGCCGTATTCTCCACCTCTATCACTACGAATAATTTTTATTCGTTTATCTAGTTGATTTTCAACTTCACTTTTGTAATGAGTGAATGCTTCTAATGCTTCGTCTTTACTTCTTAATAAGTATACATAGCAATATCCTGTGCAATCATCAATGAATGTAATAAAGTACTTCTTTCCACCTCTAGTTTGCACAAACTTTAAATCACAAATATCACTGTGAATAAGTTCTAGAGGTGCGGTTTTTCTTCCATCTATTGAATGAAATGGTGACTTTGCTAGTTTAGCTTCAACACAAACTTCGCATTTATGTTGTTCATTCAATTGAAATTGAGGTATTAAATTCAACTTAATGAGTCGTTTTATAGTATTGTTATTAACATGTCCTAATCTAACATGCCACAAATTAAAACACTCAAGCAAGTAAGAAGAATCATTCTTTTCATATTCATACTTTCCAAGGTCACGAATGACCGTCATTACATTCATTTTGAAAAGGCCCTTATCTAGATAACCTTTTCCTACAAACATTCCACTCTTAGTGAGTGCTACTCTATTAGCTTCAAAAGCTAGCTTAAATCCTGCTTTAACTAAAGCAGCTCCAGAAATTAAATTCTTGCGGATGTCCGGCACATGTAGCACGTCAATCAGCGTCAGTTCTTTTCCCGATGTCATTTTCAGAACCACTCTACCGAGTCCAACAACTGGGGATGTGGCAGAGTTTCCCATGTAGAGCTTTCGTCCACTTATAGGAAGATACCTCGAAAACAGCGCCTTGTCTGAGCAAATGTGTCGAGTGGCACCGGTGTCGACAAACCATTCTTTTGGATTGTCCACCATGTTGCATTCGAACACCACAGCACTGAGATCAATCTCAGACACATCAATGGGAACCGTCTTGTTCTCTACTTCGGCTAGGTGAGCTTGGCTTTGAACCCTTCCTTGGTTTGCCTCTTTCTTCTTCGGAGCTTTACAGTCTTTAGCTTTGTGGTTTGGTTTCCCACAGTTATAGCACACCCCGGAGAACTTGATTCTCTTGTTCTTTCCCTTAAACTTTTCAGAATTTTTCCTCTTTTTGCTAGTATTTGACTCCGCCAAATTAGCCATGATGGGTGGTGACTTAGTTGATTTCTTGTCATTTGACCGGTTGTCTTCTTCGATTCTCAGCCTCACTATCAAATCCTCAAGGCTCATTTCCTTGCGTTTATGCTTGAGATAATTTTTGAAGTCTTTCCATCCTGGTGGAAGCTTTTCTATTATGGCAGCAACTTGAAATGATTCACTAAGAACCATATCTTCAGCATGAATCTCGTGCAAAATAATTTGCAATTCTTGGACTTGATTCATGATGGTCTTAGTATCCACCATTTTGAAGTCCAGAAACTTCCCAACTACGAACTTCTTTAGGCCCGCATCTTCAGTCCGATACTTTTTATCCAAAGACTCCCACAGAGCCCTTGCAGTCCGGTAAGCACTATACACACTATAAAGTGCGTCATCGAGCCCATTCAGAATGTAATTCCTACAAAGGAAATCACAATGGCTCCATGCGTCAAAAGCACTCCTTGCTTGACTATCAGTTTCGTCCTCCGGCATCGTAGGAGCATTCTCGGTGAGGAACCTAGCCAAGTTCAAAGTGGTTAGGTAAAACAACATTTTCTGTTGCCACCTTTTGAAATCAGCACCACTGAACTTGCCGGGCTTCTCTCCATGAGCCGGCACATTAGGAATCGTTGTTGCTCGCTCGGGGGCAACAACAGTTGCTGGTGGTGGAGGCGTTGGTGGTGGTGAACCTTGTGGTAGTGGTGGTACGTCGCTAGCAGAACTTATTTTTTCAGAAGATAATTGTGTTAAGATTGTTGTGAAAAATGCACAAGAACTTGTTATGGAAATGGTTTAGTCGAGGCACGGGTTACCCGATTTCCTTAACACAATTACGCCCCGCTCACGGTGGTTACGGGATATGGCGTTTGTGTCCCAAGATACAACGACTAACGTCTTAGAAATAGGACCACTCCAAATTTCTAAGTCTAGCGAACAAGTTTTCTGCTAGAACTCTCGTAAGGAAGAAGGAAAGAAAGAATACTTATGAAGTTAATACTTCGGTGTGAAAATCTGAAAATAGGAGGACCCTATTTATAGATTTCCAAAGGTTGGGGGCCGAAAAGATACAACTTTTCGAAAACTGCAAAACAGCCCCTGGAAAATGAAAAGGCGCCTTTTCACTCCCAACGGGTGCCGTTCCAGTGCGAACGGGTGCATCAAGCACCTCTTCGTTCATTGATCACAATGGTTCATTATCTCGATTAATCGTGGCCATCGATTAAGGAGTTGTGATCCATTGATTCAACGAATAGAAATCTAACGGTCCAAAATAATTGTGGAAAATGAAAATTTAATTAATTAAATAATATAATTAATTAAATAGAATTTTATATAAAAATATAAATTCGGACGACCCACGACCCACGACCCGACCCGCCCGCCCGGCCCAAGCCCAGGCCCGACCCGCCCGGTCGGTCGGCGGCGGCGGCGCGCGTGTGTGTGTGCGCGCGAGGCGGGTCAAACCATGGCTAACCATGGCCTCCCCCCTCTAAACCCACACAAACATGATATGACCCAAGGCCACAAACTTCATTTCCCATGTTGAGCTTAATATACTCAACTAAATATATATTTGGAACCTATGTGGGATACCCACATTTTTACCAATTCAAATGCTAAACTTTAACATCAAATTTCTCATTCATCCGAAATCGGAATCGAGAAATTCGAAAGGCTAACGATATCTACTCGGAACGTAGTTTCATAATATCTAAAAATATCCTTATTCCGAGTACAATAGCATTTTCGGATTTGTCTAAGATTTCCAACAATCCCCCACATGAATGAAATTATGCAGATGCAGATGATACGAGAGTTCTAGCAGAAAACTTGTTCGCTAGACTTAGAAATTTGGAGTGGTCCTATTTCTAAGACGTTAGTCGTTGTATCTTGGGACACAAACGCCATATCCCGTAACCACCGTGAGCGGGGCGTAATTGTGTTAAGGAAATCGGGTAACCCGTGCCTCGACTAAACCATTTCCATAACAAGTTCTTGTGCATTTTTCACAACAAATATAGTGTACGAAAAGACGAGGATTTAAATATTTGTGGATGATTTCAGGATCCGAGGTGCATTTGCATGTAGGATTGATTTAAAAATTGATAATACTAAATTAACAAGTTTAGTTAGAAATGAGAAACGAGAGAGAAAAAATGTTTTAAGTTGCGAATAGAATAGTTCAAGTCTGGGTATAACCGTATATGGGCCAATTTCAATGTCTAAGACCCTAAATGGCCCTGTTTGACTGTTGGGCTTAAGCCCATATTGTGATGGCCGAAATGAGTTGCAAAGATAATTAATATGTTTGTCAATCATTGCTACAAAACTAATATTATATTCAATATTTTAACTAAATTAAGTTAACACTAAGTACAGAAAGGAAGGTTATAAACTTCAAATAATTAAATTAAACATATCATAGTCTCCCAAGAAAATTCCATTAACTAAAGTTATAAATTAATTATTAGTCAAACACTAAAATAGTGTGGCCGACGTTAATAAATGTGACATTTTTTTAAAATATATATGTGTAAGATTGTCGCTATTTTAAATAAGCATATATATTGTAATTATAGTTGCGACCTGGGGATTCTTTCACAAAATGATTAAGCTCAACTTTTATTCCAAAATTGTCCTATTTGAATGATTGAGGATACACTTTATTAATTAATATCTGCTTAATTAATTATATCTCTTTTTTTTAATTATAATTTAATCAATTATAAATTTACATCTATTTACTATTCTATGATGCACAGATACTCCGAAAAATTGTCCTGTGCAGTATCGAATACGTATCGGATACGGATACGGGTAGGATACGGGGTGGATACATGTCGGATACGTTTTTGAAGTATCCGAAAATAAAAAAATAAAAAAATTAGAATACGGTATCGAATACGAAAAATAGGAGTATCCGGTACGTTTTGAATATGGCTGTTTTTTTTTTTATTATTTAATACCTTTTGGTCAAAAATTTTTTTTTTTTTTTTTGTAATCGTTTTCCTTAAAAACTATAAATTAAAAACATAATTTAATAAAAAAAAATCATGATTAGTTGGAAGGATATTTAAATTAGAAACGAGAAACCCTTATTTCACCTTTTGATATTTATTCATTGCAATTTTTTTTTGCAGTGCAACTATGATCAAAATCCTTTTTTATTTTTTTGCAACTATGATCGAATTATCTCCTTCCACCTTAATCTCTTTATGTAAATTATTTAATATTTGGGGATATTTTTATAATTTTTTATATATTTTGTTGTTATGTTGAATTTGAACATTGAATAGTAAATACATCGTGTAAAATAAAATTGAAAAGTTAGTACTTCTATTTTGAGTAATTGATCGAACTACTTGATCATTTTGTTGCACATATTTATGATTATTATTTTTAAAAGTTTTATATATTTAGTAATTATTACAATCAATTGATTATCAAATTCATTAATAAGGATTGTAAAATAATTTAATTATTTTTATTATATCATTGTATCCTCATCGTATCGTATCCTACAACTTTAGAAATTTCTGTATTTCGTATCCGTATCGTATCGTATTCATATCCCCGTATCCGTATCCGTACATCATAGGTACTATTATTATTGAATGATTCACATGGAAGGGTGTAAGATCCAATTGTTAGATATTTTCAAAATTAATGGATTGCACTTTTGAAAATAAATCAGAATACTCAATGTAACGGGCCTACGGAAATGGCAAAAATTGATGCTTAAATATAGGAAAAAAAAAAACAATACCAATCCACCGATAATTAAAAGTATAATTTAATTTTATCTATTATTAAATATATGCTTGTTTGTACTTATATATAAGATAATTAATTGGCTCAGTCTTCTATCCAATTCAATCTGTATTTTTGTATAATTTAACTATTAGAGCTCTCTCTCAACAATGGCAAGTCTTTCTGCAATCACTAGAAGGTAACCCTATCAATGAAAAAAGTCCATTTTTAAATATTGTTTTTGCTATTTCAACAAAATTATAAGATTAATAATAATTGCCACGTGTTGCACTGTGACAGGCTAGAAGGCAAAGTAGCCCTAATAACAGGAGGAGCAAGTGGCATTGGAGCATGCACAGCCAAACTATTCTCCAAACACGGCGCCAAAGTAGCCATTGCTGATATCCAAGATGACCTTGGCCACTCTCTTATCAACTCCATTGGCCCTTCAAATTCTTCTTACATCCATTGTGACGTCACCAATGAACAGCATGTCCAAAACGCCGTTGACAGAACCGTCTCCACCTACGGCAAACTAGACATCATGTTCACCAATGCCGGGATCACGGACCCATGCCGGCCCCACATCATGGACATCGAGAAAACCGAATTCGAGCGCGTTTTAAGCGTAAACGTCACCGGGGTTTTCCTAGGCATGAAGCACGCGGCCCGGGTCATGGTCCCCGCGCGCCGTGGGGCCATCATCTCGACCGCGAGCATAGGCTCGGGGCTCGCTGGGGCCACCACTCACCCCTACTCGGCCTCGAAGCACGCGGTGGTGGGGTTGACCAAGAATCTGGCGGTCGAGCTCGGGCAGTTTGGTATCAGGTATTAGAATAAAATAGATTAGTTTAAATTGCCATCTTCAATTATTTAAATTTGTTTTATTTTCCTATAATTAGGTTATGATTTCTTTGTAATCTTTATAAATAATTCATTATCAATAATATAATATTTACGGGTTTATATTATTCAACATCAGGGTTAACTGTCTGTCGCCATACGCGCTGGCTACGCCTCTGGCGACGAAATGTGTCGGGCTCGACGACGAAGGGCTCGAGAAACTTATGAACTCTATGGCTAACCTCAAAGGTGTTACTCTTAAGGCTGATGATGTGGCTAATGCAGCACTTTTTTTGGCTAGTGATGAGGCTAGATATGTGAGTGGGCAAAATCTATTCATAGATGGTGGAGTTGGTATCACTAATTCTGCATTTAAAATTTTCGAATATCCAGATTCTTGATTTATTCAACTCTTTTTTTTTTTATCCCTATTTGATGGTTTATCAAAAATTGGGATTTATGTCAATGGATGAATGAAAATTGGAAGAGTATCTTATTAATATTAATAGTAATATAATGAAATAAATGTTTTCTTTGTATACTCTCAATAAAATCCAAATTGCAACGATAAATAAACAAAAGATATATGTTCAAGTTATGGTGGCTATTATTTTATTAGTTAATAATTTTCCTTCTGTATTAGTTAGCTACAAAACAAAGAGGAGAAATAAAGATTATGGAATATTGTCCCTTCTTCATTGACCACATATTTATATTTTGATAACAATAATGTAATATTCTTGTATAGTTGTAAATCGAAATTGATGGAAAACATTTTGGAATATATAAAAAACCCAAATTATATCTCTAATGTAGTAATATTCAATCCAAAAGGCAACAACATCATGAGTTTCATTATTCAACAAAATGGAGATAAAAAGAAGATCCAAATGGCAATGATATGAATCAGACGGCTGTACGCGCCTTCATCAAAGTAGGGTTCACAATACTATAACCCCCATCAACCACAAAATTAACCCCACTAACATAAGAACTTTCATCACTAGCCAAGTAAAGTGCAGCTTTTGCAATATCCTCAGCCTTCAAAATCTTCCCTTTCAAATTCCCAACATGACCCATCATATTCTCAAACATTTCCTCTTTTGTTTCATCAATTTCAGGTCTTAAAACCCCAAATGGTGAAATGCAATTAACCCTAATCCCATGAAACCCTAATTCTGCAGACAAGTTCTTAGCCAACCCCACAATCCCATACTTTGATGCTGCATAAGAATGTGTTGAAATCCCACCAATCTTTGTGCAGCTACTTGCTGTAAACAGTATGCAACCCTTCTTGTTTGGGATCATCACTCTTGCGGCGTGTTTGGCTACCATAAATCCACCAACTAGGTTTACGTTCAGAATGGCCTCCAAATCTTTTTTCTCGATTTCGAGAATGCTCTCGAAAACGCCGTTCATGATGCCGGCATTGCTGTGCAGTATGTCGAGGTGGCCGAATTTCGACACGGTTTTGTCGACTAGGTTTCGGATTTGGTCCTCGTTTGTGACGTCACAGTGGATGTAGCAAACGTCGTCGTTTAGGTTGTTCGCGAGGGTTTCGCCGAGGTTGTCTTGGATGTCGGCGATGACAACCTTTGCGCCGTGATGGTGGAAGAGCTTCACCGTGCTTGCTCCTATGCCACTTGCTCCGCCGGTTACAATCGCCACCTTGCCCTCTAACCTGAAAATTATACAGAAATTATTGATTTATGAGCTAAGTACGTACCAGCTAATTAGAATTAAGGGTTGTAAATTAATTGGTGATAATTTGTGTATTGATATGATTGAGTTACCTTTTAATGGGATTGCTGCAACTCATCTTGTTCTTCGAAAACAGACCTAGTGATTTAATGTTGGATCTTACGTTGGAATGGTTTTAATTTTATAGAGCCTAAGTCAATAATTTGGGCGCTGAAAGTAGTGCGAGGTACTGTGCGTTGATAAACAATAATTTGTATTAAAAGTTGGTCAAAAGTAAAGAAAGTTAGATGCATCATGCTGTGTATATTCATACATGCACATTTAGTTGAATTTTAGGTTGTAATGATATATAATACACAATAAAAAATGTAAAAAGCGAAAGAGAGTGAGAAAATTATTATAATAAAAAATTATTTATTTTGAATGTGTTATTGAGAATATGATAGATTAAAAAGTTCGAAATATAATTCTATCATTCCATTGGTATAATCAAACTCGTTGAATACTTGTCAGAGTCTAGGTATTAAAAATTTCATATTGACATGGAAAATTTATATAAATTGGTGTGGGTTGGAGGGCCCAAGTCCAATATCTCCAGCCCAAACAGGCCCTATTTGGGCTGGTTTGACGATGTCCTAAAACAGTAAATAACTTTATAAACTTACAAACACTCAACCCTAACCAACCTCTGATTTCTCACTCCTCAGCAGACAGCACTAACGCCGCCGCATCGGGATGGGTAGAGTACGCACAAAGACGGTGAAGAAGTCATCTCGCCAGGTAATCGAGCGTTACTACTCGAAGATGACTTTGGATTTCCACACCAACAAGAAAATTCTGGAAGAGGTCGCTATCATCCCCTCCAAGCGCCTGCGCAACAAAATCGCAGGATTTTCAACGCATTTGATGAAACGGATCCAAAAAGGACCGGTTCGAGGCATCTCGTTGAAGCTGCAGGAAGAAGAGCGCGAGCGTCGCATGGATTTCGTGCCAGATGAGTCCGCAATTAAGGTAGATCGCATCGAGGTTGATCAGGAGACAATCGATTTGTTGGAGAGTCTTGGAATGAAGGAGCTGCCAGGTGTCGTGCTCAGAGAAGATCAAGGTCCGATCACTTCTGCACCGCCGATGAACTTTGGCCGTGGCGGCGGCAGGAGATACTGAAGTATAAGGTTGTGTTTTTTAGTTATTGATTAATATGCTGTGTTGGAGTTTATTTGATATATGTGTTGATGTTCCTGAAGATTTTGAAGTATTTTTGATGAATCTAAAACTATAGTTAACTTGTTCAAGTTTTTTTGAATTGATCTTTAGATTTCTCTGATATTGCTGTAGTATTAGATTTTTACTAATCATAAGTAGATTGATTGCAAATTACATATTTGTCATGAACTTCAATAGTATTGATTATTGCAAATACAATTTATAAATAATATGAGTAAAAGAACACATAAACCGACTACGTTAACATTAGAAACATATTTCCAGTTTGTGTTTAAAACATCATCTTGACTTGAATCGAAAACGGAATTTATTCGAGCAATCGTCTGTGTTTACACCAGGCAATAGCAACCACATAGAGGAAAATACAGCCGGCTGAACCTCCTCCAACGGTCCAAAGAAATCTGGACATCCCGACTGATTTTTGTTCAGGTGTATCATCGTTGAAAATGTCGACATGAATGTTCATACCGAAAATCCCAGACACAACCACGAAAGCACTCACCACAAGGGTTGCTGTTGTTAACATAACCCCCATTTGCAGTAGATGATTCTGCTTGTCATCCAACATTATGTTGATGTAATCTTCTGTGTCATCTACATACTCCCTCAGCTTCATAATGTTAAAAGACAAAAACAATTAACGAAATGATCCAATATTGGTAAATAGTTACATGTAGGGTTGTCAATGGGCAGACCCATTCAATTGAAGATTACCCGAAACCCGATGACACTAGGTGGTTCAGGTCCGAGTAAAATAGTTTTTGAGGGTATTTTGCGGGTTTGGATTTGGGTCTGGGTATTGCCCGCATATTGTCAACCCTACCTACATGAGATACTAATTTACCAAAAACACCCTAAAATTTTGGGAAATTGTCCCACTTCAATAAAATCATATTACAATCTCAACCCCATTTTTAGTAGTCAAGATGAGATGGGGGTGTTTTGGAAATCCACAAAACCTCAAGATACTTGTGATAATTACCGAATTAAGTAGGGGGGCTGCATGTAATTATCCTTATTATTATGCAACTTGGAACAAAAATAGACAAGTTAGATGAGTTACATACAGTGGATAGCTTATTCAGTGTACCATCAATCTGAACAAAGTATGCTTCCAACAGCATTTCAAGCTCCTCCACATCAAGGTGCTGGCCTATAGCACTGCCTGTGCTTGCAATCGTCCCATGACTGTCTCTACTGAGAGCATTCAAACCACCATACAATTGTTCCCTATTTCCATCTCCATCAGAAACTTTGTAACTCTCACTTCTTTCAATCACTATTTCACCATCAGCCCTGAAACAGTATGCGAATGTAACTTTAAGGAAAAAAATGAAACAATGTTTTTAACATATATATTCCTGATATATATATATATATATATATATATATATATATTGTCAAAAGCAAGATATGGGCTTTCACTTGCCTATCATCCATGTCTGAGCGAAGAACTTCATCATCATCATCATCCCCGTCTTGCTCATTTAAGGAAGATAGAGAAGAGTTTTCAAGCTGCTGCCTTAATTTGTCTGTTAAATACATTTCTGCCATGTCTTCATCATCATCAAGCAAATGCTCTAACTCGTCCCTTACCTGATAAATCATTTCAGAATCACTAAATGGAAAGAAGCAAAGCATTATATTAAGACGATGCAACTGGGACGTAGCAAGATTTGTTTAAGTACTATTTCATTCTACAAATTCAGTTTGTTCCTTAATAAGTGGGATTGAAACATGAGAGATGTATAAAGGCAGATAAATGCCATGGAGCCAGACAATCAAACACGAACAAATGCAAAGGGTATTCGTAATATTGTGTGAGCCACAAACTACTCTTACAAAGCTCGTTCTTAGGGAAACAAAAAAGGTTTGTGATATTATGTTACATTGAAATTATACAGAATCATAACAAAACCTTCATGTTGTCCAAGCATAAATTGCATGAATTTCTCATCAAACTATACCTCCAACTATACATTTTGTATGCATGAATATAATGTTCTATGATAGAGATATTAGCAACTTGTGTGAAGAAAGACAAAGCAACAGAGAATAACACTCTAGTTTAATCAAAATTCATATGTGGACATTGCTGATGCTTCACCAGTTTCAATCATATATTTCACTCTATCACCCACAATAGGATATAGAAATTACTAACTTTACATATTCAAATCTGCTAGCATATATTCATCACGACTACACCAATGCCTACTTTGGACTACCTAGATGTTTATACAGATGAATTTCTATAATAACAGTTCCATGATATTCGTAAACTAGAGTTAATAAAGAAATCACATGCTAATATTGAATTAGAGGCATGGCAGAATATGACTACAGAAAAAATCAATCCATCAAACCTTTTGAACACGTCCAGTTATTGCAACCAAGCGGCTCTTAATTTGTCGGACACGTTCCAAATTGAGAGTACTAATTTTTGAAGTTAGTTTATCCAAAGCTGGATGAGCTTCCCGTTCCAATGTCCTTGCCTAGCATTAAACATGACATAGAAACATATATAATGAATTATAGAGTCCCAAAAGACACAATTATATACTCAGAAAAAGCAGCATTAGCATAAGAGTTCTATACTTCATTGTCCAAACAACTGCAAGCAGCCTCGAGACACGCCTCCAATGCCACAAATTCAAATGGGAGCAACTTGGGACCATCTTGATTCTCCATTGATTGTTCCTTTCCATCTGCTTCACCACTCTCTTCCTTACTTGGGAAGTTTGCTGAATAATTTGGACTCACTGGCCTCGATTGTGGCCCTTCCAAGTCATATAAATTCGTCCAATCCGCCTTTTGCCCATCTCCAGTTTCCTTAAATCAATATCACCCCATTATAAATATGAACCGTCGATAGATATACATGACTACAAACTTATGTAACATAAACATATATTACAAACAATTTCAAAAACAGGCTTGCACAATGTCATAGGAATATATCTTTTCGCGATAATAGAATTTACGATATCTTCTTAATATTCATCACATATAACACCATAATGATAAGAAGAAACCACATGCCAAAAACAAATTTCATTGTAATACTCACACCTATAATTATAATAAACAATGACATCCCACCATTGACTAATTCTGCGATTGAATTTTTCGTACCATAGTCTTGGTGACCTGATAATGGCGCAAAAGCCTTCTTTGGAGCTCATCGACAAAAGGCGTAACTGAAGGATCCCTAGAATTGAGCAGCAAAACTTCTTGAGCTGTAATAATCGCCTTTATATGCTCCAGATTGATAACAATGGCCCGCTCACGGCCCAATACAGTTGATGGGTACGACAGCAGCGGATCAAGTATCCGGAGATCTCGGGCCGGTAAGCCCGTACGCCTCATGATCGCGTGTTTTCCGACTTCTACGACTTGGGCCTGGCCCGTTGAGTCAAGCATCAGCCACGGCTTTATTCCGATCGCCTTTTTACGAAGCACGCCGCCGGGGGTGGGGCGGAGTAGGGGCTCACCGGCGCCGTCGTCATCCGCCTGCGGCAGCGTCGCGGCATGCTTCGACGGCGGAGGATGGACGGGTTTCATGGTTTGCGCCGCCGCTGGTCGATTAAATATTGATTCGAAATGGGTTTATTGATGATTTAATGGGTCAACGTATAAATCACGCTAAGCAAATTGTCCGGTAAATCGGAATTAAAGGACTTCTCTCATTGTAACTTGCTTTGTTCTAATAAGGGTAAATAGCAATTCACCTGAATCACCTCCTAATAATTATATTTTTAACCAAATATTTCTCTAGAGTTTTTCAATTTTTTTAGCATATATGGCATAAAATCCTATTTTGTAATTTAAAAAATGTTAAAAAGAAATATTCTATACCAAATTTTAACCCTTTTTTGAGAAAATTACACATAGAGCACTCATTTGTGAATAATTACCAAAACTCCCCCTTATTTTTAAAAATTGCATAAAATTATGTAGAGTGTGGGCCGGGTAAGATTTTATCCACCATTCCATGAACCCAAGTTGGAGTATAAGCCCAACATTGTCGGAGTTCGTCTATTTTGTATTGGGCCCTAAGCCCAATAAAGGGCCCAAAAGTTTACAGATCATGAAGAATACGGGCCAGAAATATATAAGCCCATTGGGGGCCATCTGGCAAGTTATATATAAATAACGTGTATATAAATATATATTATATATATTGAATCTAATGGTGTTTATGACTTTAAATAGGGCATTAAAAGCCCTCAAAGGAAAATGAAACAAGAAATTAATTACAGATGGGATCGCTTTAAAAACAATCAATTAATTGATCCCTCTCCATATTTCAGAAAATTTAATACATATCATATATTAAATAATATGGAAACTTAAATGTTCTTCAATTCAATTTTCTCTACCAAAGATAAAGACTCACGACTTAGAGTCACTTACTAGCCACAGTATGTAAAGTAGTTGAGTTTTGTTTTTCTTTATTTATTGACATATAGATTTCAAATACTTGTTAAATAATTCGAGCGTATTGATCATCGAAGCATCAAATTAATAATGTGAACATACAGAAAATATATTAAATATTGATATAAATCTAAGAGTGTAAGTAGAATTGAGCAAGCTTAGAATTTGATGAATCGGCTTCACGGGAGCTCGGCTCAAGCTTAATTATAATCGTCACGAGTAATTTATTAATATTATTTTCATTTTTCCTATATGATTGTAAAATACTCAAATTCATAAAATAAGTACTTTAAATTTTATTTATAACATTTTTGTAATTCTTATGTAACAATTTTGATTTTTTTTATGTCATGCAAAATATATAATATAAAGTATCATATTTCAATTTATATGTTATGAATTGTGTTTTAACAAATTAGTTAAATTTTCAATCATGTCTCTATGACAAACACATATATACAAAAGTAAAATACAAATACCATTTAATTGACTCATATTTTATAAATATTATTGAATAAAATATACCTTTACTATAATTACTATCATTGATTTCACGTAAGTACATTATTAATTTTGATCTTCATTATTAATATATTTTGACAGGTCGATTAAAAGTAAAATTAGAATAAGTTTATTTTTTTTAAAGCATTCGTTTCAGATAAATATAAACGAGTTCGAGCTTGAATCATAAAATTTTAATTTGAAGGCGAGATCTCAAAACCTCTTAATCAAAGTGTTCCTCCTATTTATTAAGAGAATAATTATGTAGGGTACATAAGTTAAATGCTGCTGCAGTGACTTGAATGAGGGGAGGTTGAGAGTTTTAATTCAACTTTCAGAAATTTTATATACCACTTAATTATTTCCAATTCTTCTTTTCTAAATATATAACACATTTTAATTCTTGTAGAAATATTATCTACGCAGCCAATGCAACAATGAAATTTATCAGAAATAATAATAATTATTATTCAATAAATATTATGTTTCTTACTTTAATTTCGCCAGTATAATTAGATTTTATCGTCTAATTTTAGATTAATTAAATATCTTAATATTGAATGCATCCAATATCATATCAAACATAACTAAAATCCCATATCTAAGTTTTGGGAACAAATGAATCCCCAACAAGTTCAAGTCATTTCATTATATTACTTAGAAAGAAATTAATAGGCCCACTTAATTAATTAATTAATTATAATGTCATAATTATGATTTAACTGATGTGGCCTTTTTCATGCAAGCAGCTAAAGACAAGTACATATTTTCTGCTTTTCCTTTTGTTTTATAAATCAAAATTATAGTTCTTTTTTCATTATATTATCAAAAAAAAATCACAAATCATATGGCCCCATGATTATCTCATTTTAATGACAAAATTAAGGTTCCATTAGCATCTATTGAACCCATATCACAAATTCATTTTAATGTGTTTTTCTTTTCTTACAGATCTAAGAAATTAAATAAGAAATAATTTATTGGTTGAGTTATTATCCCAAAAATAATTTTCAAAAGAATGTACTCTTTTAAAGCCAATTATTCCAAAGGGTATTTCAATTCTTGAATGCCTGCAATGTTCTTGAATAATATAAATTTCATTTTTTTTAAGAAAGTTATTAATGATATTTGTACATCATTTATGCTATTGCTTTTATTACAATTCCGAAATTGTGCATAAAATGAGTTAATGACCAATAAATCCACAAAAGATAAATGAATTTTATCCAATCGTATCAATTATGTGGACCTGCATATAAATACTCCTAAATGATCGAATCATAAAATGTGAAAATTTGAATTTACAATAGTAGATACATACATTAATTAGTATTGCAAAATGAGGCAATTATCAAGTGTGTTAGCCAATTGAAAATGATCTCCAGGATCCATTTATTATATATGTTCATTATGGAAAATAAAGGAAATATTGTACTATGATACTAATCTATCTGTCTTTAATTTTTATGTAGATTTATTGTAATTCTAATTTATTTTTTAGTTTCTATGTGCCTTTATATTTATACGAAATATATTTTTTGTTTTATTTTGTTTTCATGGGCAGGCCTGTACTGTGGCCCCTCCACTTCATGAGTTTCCCTAGCATTGTCCTTTCATATAAAATTATTTTAAATAGAACGGTAATTTGGAATTTATACATGCGTATATATAAGAAAATAACGTACCAAATACATATACCTACCAAATATTTATTTTACAACTTATGGAATTTTATTAAATTAAAGAATATCATCACTGTCAATCTAGAAATTTTCCTAAAAAATATTAAATTTACACATATAGTTAATGTAAAAGAAAAAAGTAACATATATATTATATAATGACAAAATTCTAACCGAAATAAATAATTAATAATGAATCGACCAGTCAAGCATTATAAACTTGCAAGTTGCAACCATATTAAACTCTGGGTATACACATAAAATAACCTAAGTTGTGATGTGATGTATTATTGTTATATCACAATATGATTTTTAATTTGATAATTAGTATAATTCATATGAATTATTCACCGTAAAATATGTATAAAGTTGTGTGAGATATATGAAATAAATATATAATGTCAATTTTAATATATTTTGTAATAAATAATTATCTGGAAATGAAATACAAAAGCCACGAAAAACCATCAAATTATAATGGCTCCGTAGGGTTTGATCAGACAAACAATTTATTGGCCATAAACACTGAGGTTAATGGTCTGATGCGATTGAATGACATTTCACATTTAATTCATTTAATATATATATATTTAAAAATATATATAATCATACTCTGTTTCTCATCAATTGTTACAAGACTGTAGTTGACAGAAGGCGAATAAAGAAATATTGAAAAGGAGATAGCCCATAAGTAGATATATGATAATTGATGTATATGTGTATATATGTATATTAATATCTCTTACATATTATTAAATTAAAGAGATGTGCAGTATATAATTATTTCTCAGTCTCAGAGTTTTAATTAAGCAATAATGATGTTATAAAGTTTTTGATTTCTCCAGTGTCAGGTGATGAATTGCAAGAATTCTAAAACTAATATAGCTTCTGGACATCATCTTTTCTTTTTTTTTTTTTTTTTTTAGCTTAAAAGGTTATTTTTTAAATTTTACTACTTTTTATATTAGGAAAATAGCTTGTGATTGGTGTTGGAGAATAAATTCAGCTTAAATAAAATAGATTTTAAAGAGTTTTTCTGTTAAGCAATAATATATATATATATATATAATATTTCTTTCTTTTAATGCTAATATTACATTATTACTTAATCAAACATAAATAATTTGAGACGGCTTAAATTATTGCATTTTTCGCCCTCAGAATATATATATATATATAGATGAAAATGACTGGTAATTTATTTCATCTTAAGAAAATTTCACCCCTTCGTAGAAAATTAAGTAATAATATTCATGCATAAGTATTAGAGTTGAAACAATCATGTTTTCACACAAATAATTATGTTTTTGAAAATGATGAGATTTTCTCTAGATAGTCAAATGCAACATTTAACAATATGAAATAAAAGTCAGAATTGTCCATTCAAAATCATCATACCAATATAGAAATAGGGCAAAGTAATTTTTTATTACGAAAAATATAATTGGCTTACACATTATAAAGTTTGATTTGAAGTAAATGTGGATATATTTTCAAATAACAATTTATTATTTATTAGAGGGCATTTGATTAAATTTATTTAAAAGTTTGTGCCTTAATTTCTACTGATTTTTTAGAGTTATGAGCTCCATATCTCAAAAAAAAAAATTACTCAATATTTCGTAAAAGCTTATAAACTCTCAAACAATTTATAAATTATTTTAATGAGCCTATAAGACTCACCCAAACACCCTCTAAATTCAAGTTCGACAGTTAAAATATTAAAAAAAGTCAAACAAATGTTTCAATTTACCAATTTAATATTCAACTTAAGAATTGTAGGAAAAATGAAGAGTTTATTCAATATTGTCTGTCAAAAGATTTAATGGTATATTAAGTAAACCAACCCCTTATACACATGATCATTTAAATTATCATGTTCAAAGTCAACGATATATCATTTTAAATATGTTGCTTTAAATTGTCATTATTATTTAAGAAAATTTATCAATATCCATCTGTCTAACTTTGACTTGATTCAGATCAATTTTATTGTTTCGCCATTATAGAGACACTTTAGGGTTTATTATTTTATAAATGATAATATATATATATATATACCACTCAAAATCATGTGCATGCAAAATCCCCTATAATCTGGAAATTAAAATCGTCTATTAATTATCCACCAGTTTCTTCCCATGAACTCTTAATTTCAAGCAACTTGCTATGGAATGCAATATAAAAAATACCGCAGTAATAATCACCTCATTTAAAAGTTTAAATTTTTAGATTTAATTAATAAATAGTCAATCTTTAATGATTTTAGCCTATTATGTGAAATAAGCTTTTATAAACTGTGAGATTGGAACACAGATATCAACTAGTTGGTCAAAATTTTCTACGATATCAAATGATGATATTATCCAAAATTTCAAACACTTTTTATACTAATATGAGATTTAATACTTAATAAGTTTTCATATTATCAGATGTTGCTTAAATGATAAGTTTGAGGCCTTAATATTTGATATCTTGATAATTATATTAAATGAGAAACCCTAGAAGATTAATATGTATAATTGTAAGCAAAGTTTTACTTCTAGTTTCTCAGAAATTGCGTTCTTCGATCTTTCCCAAGAATTATTTTATGATATGGCATTTTTGGTGTGTGTAAATGATTTATATTTATATAATCTAAAAAACTTGTGTTTACTAAATGCAGCAAAGAGTATTGTAATGATTATAATTTGAAGGGTTAACTAGGCCGGTTGCATAATTACTTCGAGAAATTATTATTTGATTTTCTTAAGGGTCCTAATTAACATGATCCTTAATCATGGGATTAAGAATGCTTTATATTTTGAACAAGAAAAGCCTTCTACACTATTCATGTAACAAACACGTTTAACATATGCTAGATTTATTTTAGACCATTTTTAGAAGCTCTTAAAACTTAGAGTTTAATTAATGATAATCACAATTATATTCTGTTGTATTATAATGATTATTATATTCATTTTTTTAGATAAACGGTTATTTTGTCTGATTTTAGTTATACGTGGGTCATTGTCTTTTAGTATTATTTTCAATCACTTTGACCGTATAATATATTGAAAATATTTTTTGATTTTTAATAAGAAATTGAAGAAAAAAAGAAAGAGGAAGTAGAAGTTGATTAGATATGTGGTCAAATCTTCTACCATAGTAGCATTACTTAAGAGTTCAGAGTATTCTTTGTTTTAGAAAATATATATTCTACTTGAAAAATATTTTTGAAAAACCATAATTGCCAACTTACCTAATGGATTTAGAAACATAACTAATGGATCTTTAGGGGGTAACTAATGCTTACTTAGTATATAGTTGAAGGGGTATATAGATTATTTTTCCCAACTAATAATTTGGTTTAAAATTATTTTTTGTCATGCTATAATGTAAATAAACATGAGGATGTAAGTTGTCTTTAATATAGTAATTGTACACGACTTGTAGTGTAAATTATTATTATTAACGATCAGTGACTCGTGCACAGTAAAAACTCGACAAGTAATATATTTATATTATCACTAAATTGTCGTGTGTATTACACAAGACCATAAATTTACCAACAATAACAATTTGAGTATTGATAGGTTACTAATAAATTTTATTGTAATATCAACAAAAATATATTAGTTCATATATATATATATATATATATATATCTGTATTTTTGTACCTAGAGCTAAATATGAAGTTTGTTCATGCAAAAATATATAGAAATTAAAAGCATATAATTTTGAGCATGATATGGTTGTTGAGTAGGCTAACATTTTGACATCAGATTCTTAATACTCCATTTAATGAACCTCCCCTACGTATTACATTTGTTTTGGACTCTTATTTTCATTCATTATATTTTCAAAGATTACATCAATATTGGTGAATTTAATTGCTTTCATTATTTCTATTTTACATAAATAGTACAGACTAGAGGATGAGAAGATATTAGTTTCGGCTAATCGATAAGAACACATTAATTTCTTGGTATCCAAAGTTGACAAGCTAAGGGATATATGAGTGATGGTTTACCAAATAAAATTCAACTATAGCACTAATTTGGATACTAAAATCACACGCAAACAAGACTTTTCAAAATTGAATATTTTGGTCTATAAGAGTTTAAAAAAAAATCAGTAGAAATCCCAAAAAAATATTTAATGACAGTATTGTATTTAATGACAAATTAGTAATAAAAATTATCACGAAGAACTTCACAACTATATTTATTTTTAAATTAATCATTAATAATGACAAGCTAGACACAACATCTATTTATTATCAATGTCAACGGTGACATTACTAATATATTTATTACATATTATTTTTTCACTAAATATCATTTAATTGATGCGATTAACAATTATGGACATTAAATTGATGAAACCATCACATTTAAAGAGCAATATAAATTGTATATAAATTTCAAGTTGTCTATATGTATATAATGCACCCATTAGGCCCATAACTTAAAGATGAAAACTTAATTGAGATTTAATACAGAGAAAAAAAAAAAAAAAATACAGATCATCCTCCTTAAATTAAATCACCCAACTTAAATTCCACCTGCCTACTCATAAGAGACTTATTAATCATTTTTTTTCAAAACTAAAACACTTCAAAATTCAACTCATATATTAATTAACAATAAATGATATATATATTAAAATTGCATTGTGCCGATCGAAGCTGCTAACATCATCACTTCGGCGGCCAAAAATTATATCTATTACTTCATAAAAAATCATGAATATATAAAGTCAATGATATTACGCATGCAATCTGGAAAATAAATAAATTTATAACAGTAAAATTAATTCTTCCAAATTCACATATATATATATATATGTATATAAATATAAAATAATAATAATAATAAAGCTATTAATAGAGCATAATTATCAACTAGGGCATCTTTCATATGCAAGAATTAAAGAGAATTTATAATGTGTGGTTGGATTTGTTAGACTTTTAATAGGGTGCTGAGTTTTTCTATTGTATTGAAATTTCACATAAACACCGACTCATCTAGGCAATGAATGAGACTCCCTTTCTGTGCTTCTGTTTTTTTCTTTTCTGTGTTTTATTGCAATATTTACTACTATTTTTCCCTTTTCTGCAAATCATTTATTTTATTTTATTTTATTTTCAAATAATTAATACATTTCCTGTCCCTCAATTTACACTCTTCTCATCTTCTACCATTCCTCTCCTAATTCAATTCAATTCAATTTACTCTCTCTCTCTCTCTCTCACCATAATTTAATTAAGCTTTAAAGCTCTTTCTCTCTCTCTCTCTCTCTTCAATCCTCTTTATATATATTATGGCCTTAGATGTCCAAAACCAACACCCTCAGCCACTTCCACCACCCCTTGTAGCCGTCGCCGCCGCCTCGGCCACCACCCCCACCCCCACCCTACTGTGCAACTAGAAGAACCCTCGTCTCCTCTTCCCTTTGTCTGGCAAAAATTTCTCAATCTCCAGGTATATGTTTACGTACATGATCAACATATTACAGACATATATATATGCATACTATGTTGTTATAATCTATATCTGTATCTATATATATATATATATATATATACAGACACAGGTGAAATATACAACACAAAACCGACGATGAGCAGAAGGAACGGACCAAAGCTTGACCTGAAGCTGAACTTGTCACCACCAAGAGTGACCCACCACCGAGTCGACTCACCGAGCCGGTCCTTGACCATATCACCCACGTCCCCTCCGAGCTCATGCGTCTCGTCGGAGATGAACCAGGATGGTTACTCGACGAGCCCAGAGGCCACGTCAATGATGCTGGTGGGTTGCCCTAGGTGCCTCATGTATGTGATGCTATCTGAAGAAGATCCAAGATGCCCTAAATGCAAAAGCACTGTTTTGCTTGATGTTATTCATGACAATAACACTAGCACCAGGAAGACGAAGAAGAGTTAAGAATATTTAATTTGAATTTTTAGCAGCTAGATTAAGAAAAAGAAGAAAAAAAAAATGGATTTAGTATGAGTTTAATTTGCAAGTAAGTAGCACTATTGATGCTCCATTTCTATAATCTTAGTATGTTAAAAACAAGAAAAAGAAGTGGATCGTTAATAGTGCTAGCTTAATGTTCTTTCTATTTTAGTTTGTTTTCATTAAGGTTTTGGAGGATCAATCTGGGATTTTAGGATGCAGATTTTGTGCAATCTTTAATTAGCAGAAAACTATGTTCATGTTTTGTATCAGTGTTGGGATTTTCCTGCCTCCTATTTTCACCCATTTTTTTTTTTTTTTTTGCATTACACTGAAGTTCTTCTTCCAATCACAGCATGCCACGACATCAACCCACCAAACTATGATCTTTTTCAGTTTTTTTTTTTTTTTTTTGCTTGAAAAAAAGAAAGTGAAAATTAGGCTTACTATTTGGTAAGCATCACTAAATTTATCTTACATAATTTCAGTATTAATTAAATATCTTTGGAGTTTATAAACTCTTAAAAAAAAATTACAAGAATATCTCAGAAAGTTGGTCTGTCTGAACTCTGAACACAAAATGCAATATTTGTACTTGAGAGCATAGGTTTTGTTTTTTGGACCCACCAAATGCAACATTTGTAGCTTCCACTCTCGTTCCTTAACATTCTCCAAGTTCAATAATAATTGAGAAAAATCTACACCACAATTATATACCAATTAAAAGAAGAATAATCCAATTAGGAAGCGCCACGTGTTCATATTAGCATGTGAAGTAACAAAAAATAAGCTAATTTTATGACAAGTAGTTCAACGTCCATGTTACAATTAAGCAAAAGAAATTAATGAAACCAAGCCACACACACCGTACTATACATGTGAAGTTATTATTGAGGTCAAATGTGTTATTTATAAACAATGGAAGGGTAAGTGTGTAAAATCACATGAGATGGATTTGATGGGGGTAGTTCGAGCATTTAAAATAAAATAAGGGGAGCTATATTAGATTGAAAGTTCATTAAAATCAAATAAATGCAAGAGTAATTGAGACAGTTGAGAATAACGAGGCTATTACGTCTTATGATAAATACGAAAATTTAATTCACATGCAATTGCCCTTTTTTTCTTTCCTTATTGTTCTATGTTCTTCTTTCCTCTTCTTACATTTTATATGATTTATTTTTGCTATCAATAAAACTCAATACTCCATGTTCTCATATTCAATTCCATTTACTCCTTTTCCCTCCTTTCCAAAGCTCTTTAACTCAAATTACACCCTATCTTATTCAATTCCGCAATTTATATAACTTAATTACGATAAATAATTATAGCCCGATAAGAAAATACATATTAATAATGTAAAAACAATGGTTACAAACCTAATAATGTGGTCCTATAAATGCTGTTGCATGTTGATGAAAGATGCATATACCAAATTATTCGGAGATTTTGATGCTCAACGCCCGAGATAAAACATTTTTTTTCTCCTTTGTGATGATGTATATATCTGGTGAACCCGATATATCATGATCAACATCGACTCGATTAGACTAATCATTTAAAGTACATTTACTAACTATACCAACTTGGTTAGACGATCGATGTCAATAAACTATTCATGTAATAACTATAGTCGTATAGCTCATATAATCTAAACATAGTAACAAAAATACCTTGAGTAACTTCGTCAAAATTTATAGGTAAAAATCCAGACAGTTAAAGAAAATCAAGCGACGATAAGTTCAGTTTAAAATTAAACTAAATGTAAATACATTACTATGACATTATGAAAATGATAATAACACAAATTCAACTATCCTCAACATACAGCCAAAATCCAGCCAAACAGCCCCTTACCTCACCCATATCTATTTAAATTGCACGAAAACAAAAGCAAACAAAACCCAGTATCAGTTGCACCATTATAACACATGACGAGTCGCATTTAATTAGCCGATGTAAAAACAAAATTCAAATGCTATATAGAGAAGTTCTATATTATCTCAGCATATCCACTTAAATCAGATAGGCCAAAGGAAAATGGACAGATGACAACATAATGTGATTCTGAGCAGTAAATTTTCGTAGTACTGTATAGTTGCTCTGTAACATGACTACATGAGACAAGGGCTTTTGGAATTCATGGGGAAAAGGGCTTTCTGTAACCTTAGATTACGCAAAACATTGTCATTTATGAAAATGTTTATATTGCTGAAAGTCGTGAACACGAACCCGTGAGTTACAGTTGTAAAGCTGTAAGATTACGCAGTTTTGTAACTTATTATCCTTTCATGGAACAAGTTATAAGTGGAATGCTAAGTTCGATTTTTGTCGTTTCAAGTTTTAATATTGCATAAGGACATTAAAAACATTCTCGAAGAGGAGAGGTTGTGGACTATATTTTCAACTGAAGAGCCTTAGTTCATTCCTGAGTTAATATTACAAACTTACTGATACTAAGGTCAAGTTAGGTTGAAATTACTATTGAGTGAAGTAAAAGAATCAGAAATGCACCAGAGCTAAAAAAAACAAATACTGAAGCACAAAATCTAACAATTTTTTTTAAAAAAAGGTAAGTGCTTAAGTCATACAACTGAGTTGTTTTCTCATGAATAAAACAGCTTCACTAAATTTCGAAATTGCCACAAAATCCACATCTAAAATTCTACTCTGTAATTGTCATGGGTGATACTTTAAGCTATAAATCAAGAGAACTTAGAAGGCTAAATTACCAACTACCATGTCATATTCCCTGACAGCATCAACACATTCTTAAGGAGAAGATATAAATCTAGGCAAATCTCTAACTGGTTTTAGCAATACTCTAAAGAAATGATTAAAAACAATAAATTGCCAGTACCTGTAAAAGCGTTGGTGCTAGAACTTCAAGCATTTCCAACGCATTCACCATGATAAAATTATGACATCAAAACAATCGAGAAGAAAAGACTGCTCAAGGATTGCCTGCGTTCAGGTCTCCCCACCCGCTACTGCCTCTGATATATTTATCAACAATACCAAACTCTTTATTCTGAGCGATCCTCTGTGCATAGTTCTCAGCTGATATCGGACCTTTCTTCAATCTCCTATAATATATTATCTCCCAAGGCCATGAGCGGGCAGAACCAAAATAAACTTCCACAGGTAAACCCTTTTCAGATTCCTCCTGGTTCTGCAAGCCATAGTGCTTAAGAACCATACATATTTCCTCTGCGGACATTGTTGCTGGATTGGAAGAATGGTACCTTAAAGACGCATCAGATTCTGGAGCCAACATATGTTCTCCAAAACCATCCACACTTTGGTCAAACAATGTGTGAGCAGTATGTTTACCATCGTCCAATAGAGGCACATTTGACTTTGACACTTCGCCTGAACCTCTTGAGACAGAATGACAGTGTTCATCATCCTTCTTCATTCCTTCTTCCAGATTATCAAATCTTGCTTCACATTCATTTTTCATTGAATCTGCGACATTTTCAGATATGGCGGGACCCGTAACAGTTCTTACCACTGTTTCCCCTTCAAATAAATCCTGAGAGTCGAGACCGACATCATTTACCATTGAAATCGTGCAATCAGTCTTTCCTTTACTTGGAGAGGGAGAATAGGTAGGAGACATTGACCTCGATGCAGACATTAACTTAAAGGTGGGTTTATGTTCAGAATGGCGTGAAGTTGGAGACCTTGAAGAAGATGGAGATCTTTTCTTTGCCTTGGAATGTGATGGGGACTGAGACAAAGACTCTAATGATATCGAAGGTGATTGTGATTTGGATAAAGCATAATCAGAATTGAATGGTGATGACCGGCCGGCCCTTGCTCTCTTTTCATGATTTTGATCCTCAGTTTTGTTTTCCCCCCTATTTCTTTTCTTATCTCTGAAATTTTGAGTAATCTGCAATGGCTCCCTATCAATTACCTGACGCGTCATGGACGCATCTGCATGCTCACCCAGCCTCCCTTGAGACCTCGACACGTGTCTCTTTGAATATGATGGACATTTGCGCATCTTGTGACCCACTTCTCCACATACATAGCAAGTGTTTTGGGATTTTTGAGTGTTCCCATAATCTGTTTTTTCCAAAGGAGATTTGTTCTTGCGTTCATTTGACTCCTTTCTATCATCACTATGGTAAGGTTCATAACGCTCAAACTCCATGTTTTCGCTTGATGGGTTCACAACCTGCTCTCCCCACCTGTCATCTTCCAAATGATTCTTTCCATCACCTCCTTGTCCATTTGCAGCAATGTGGTCCCTTTCGTCTACATAAGATCTCGACTCATCAAGATGGTAGCTAGTTGATTCATTAATCAGGTCAGAAGAGTCAAGTTTTCTACCCTCACCATCTGGATTCTTGAAATCCATCTTCTCATAATCTCGTTGATTGTTTGAGCTTAACCTTCGATCAACAGTTTCTTTCATGGACTGCTTTCTGCTTGGGGGTTCATATGCTTTTCCACCTCTAGCAGATCCATGTGGGGCTCGAGGCTGCATTTTAGACCATGATAGGGTAATTGGCTCTCCACATATCCTCTTGCCTCGGAGTGTTTTTAGAGCTTTTTCAGCACTTGCAGGGTAATCATAAACCACAAAACCATATTTGTCCTTGATCTGTATATTACATCTGCCAAACCTCCGAAAAACACGTTCAAGATCATCTCTGCGAGTGCGAGATGACAGGTTCCCAAGATGCAAAGACATCTGTAACACAAAACATTAAAAAATAATAATGAGATGTATGGATAGATTTCACATATAGATATACACATTTATATTCGAGGAACTACTGGCAATAGAACTCAAGAAACACATATATAAGGAGCGAGGATCATTATGGGGCATTCAGCTCTATACCGACATCAGAGAAGTCCAATGACCGTTCTCGCATTAGAATCGACAGCTAATTCACTTGCAATGAAAAAGGAACAGAACGGACCTGTGCTCCATTTCTAAAATTTTCACACTCCAATAAAATAACTCAGCTTATAAGAATAATCTGTCATGTATCATCTTAATTGCAGAACCACAAACAAAAAACACAAATTCCAATTGACAGGCACGAACTAATTATGCTTTTTCTACTCATTCTGTAATAACTGAAACTAAGTTCGACGTCTCAGCCCCCAGAAAACTCTATTTTGGTGCAGGAGATTGACTATAAAAGAATACTAATATGCAAGATTAAATGTCTGCATATACAGCAGATAACTAATGTTTTACGGAAAATAAAACCAAAAAATCCAAAATCTCATCAATTAGCTAACATTTTGATCGAACTTCAACCTTCGGAATTTCAGCAAAAACAAATAGCACATGCAAATATTTAATTGAAAATGACCCAAAAATATAAAATCAACAATCTGCGTTGGATAAACCCGAGCAACATCGATTAAGCAAAAATTCCAAAATAAAAACTAAAATACTGTAAACCGAGTAATCATGAACAACTAAAACAGCGTAATCAAAGGAAAAATTGTAGGAAAATGGATATTACCAAAAGAAATGGCGACGATAAGCAATTTTTAGAGCTGCGAATGAAATCTGTGTGACTCTGGATTTTTTAGCTTTACGTTTACTGTGGATTTTCGCTTCAGTATTTGTCCGTTTCACTACTTTTTACCTTTTACATAATTTGCTTGTGAGTCCTTGACTTTTGCGTAATTGCAGTTAGCCCCTTAGTCTTGAGGAAATATACTTTTGTTAATTTTTTATTTATCTTTTTCTTACTACCTCATCTCAAGGTAATTCTATCGAATTAAAAAGTCGAAAATTGAATATTGATGTATGTGGTTAAAAGTTATTATTTTAATATTAATATTAGGGTGCATTTGTTAAATCTTTTCCCCCTAATATTCAATATTATAGAGATTATGTTTAACTATGACCTTATCATTAACACTACTAAGTTTGAAGAATTTTCTACTCTGATACTATTGATTAGGGGGTGACAATTGGGTTGAATAGGTTGGGTTTGGGTCGAGTCCATTTTGGTTGGATTTAAAAAAGGTTGGTCCAATTGAGTCCAAAGTTAAAAAAATATGCATTATGAATGGACTCAAATTAGACCCAATAAGGATACTCAATAAGAACCCACTATAAATCATAGTGGTGTAAGTGGTTGTTTGTAAAGTGTAAAATATGGATTATTGACTCAAAGTGGAGAATATGTTGGACCCAATTTAGAGTTTAGACCCAAATTGAGCTCAATTTAAGACCCAATTGGATCTAAATATTATTAAAAGTCAACCTAGTTGGATCTAAATATTATTAAAAGCCAACACAATTGAAACTAAAATGTTAAACCCTAAAGGATCCAACCCATTAAAAATTTAATTGAATTTGAGTCCAAATATATATGGACCCAAATTATCACCCCTACTATTGATTAAATCAATTATCAATTATCACCTCTCTTGTGTGGTTTGCAGGCTATTACACAAGAGCGAGTTTACCCAGTGCGCACCTCACGGTAGCGGCTGCGGGTTTCCCTCGTCATCCAAAAAAAAAAAAAATTTATCAATCATGAGAATGCCGTTACTGTACTAATGATATTAGAAACAAAGTAGGTAATCGATGTTTTAATAATATAGGGGGTAAATTAGTATTAAGTATAATTATGAGGGAGTGTATTGATAAAAAGGTAAAATATTCTTATTATTTTTTAACATTTTGTTGAATAGTATAATTACTATTTGAGTGTTGCCCTTTGCTCCAATGTTTTTAAGGAAGGCCCCCATCATCCTCAACGTCGCGTCGCGTTGCGTTGCTCTTATACAGATTCTCTTCTCTTGACTCCGTCTCTTCTTCAAAATATCTGTCGTCGAGATCGAATTGATCACCCAAATTCACTTAATTTTACACCATGACTCTTGGCTCAGGAGGATCCAGTGTCGTGGGTAACTATTTTTCTTTTTTCTAATTTAATTTTCATTATTTCTCGGGTTTTGCTCGACTTTCCTAATTTTCATCGTCAACCTGCAAATGGGTCGTTGGATTTCGTGGGTTTTGGTGTTTAGTTTGTTTGAAAATGATTGTTTTAAGGATGAAGTGTCGGGTTTCTGTGAAGGCTTGTTGTTGATAGTGTTTGATTATCTGTTGGTGTTTGGGGTTTTAACAATCTGTTTTGCCCTATTGATTGTTTGCACTCAGCTGATTTTGGTTTGAACTGATTAGAAAAGCTTAATATAGTTTAGCTTAGTATCTTATTGTTTACTTGTGTTGTGTGACTGGTGTTGTTAATGAATCTATTGTGGGTTGAATTAATAGACAAGGCTAGATTGAATTTGATTCTGTTGTGGATTAAGTTATGCAGTTGTTAATGTTTTCACATTTTGTGGCAATCATAAGATTAAGTTCATGGACAATTTGGTGATTTTTAGCTACTAATTCTGTTTGTTTTTCTCCTCAAAGACTGAAGGAAATCCACTAATGTGATTTTGTCTCAGTGTATATCCCGAATTGGAATTTGCTAATTTTTCATGTATTTCGTTAGCAAATCAATCTTACAAAAATGCTATTAATTTCTACACTTTTTATGTTCCACATACATAACATTGGTCATAGGTGAATAGATGCACGATAAAACTCACACTTCATATTCTCTGTGCCTTTTCACCAGTTATGGTGGATAGAATGATTGATTGCCTGATAAGACATTTAGCATCTCAAATGTTGTAGTTTTTTGCAGTCCCTCGAAATTTCAGGTTGTTGGAGGAACTTGAACGTGGAGAAAAGGGAATTGGGGATGGTACTGTGAGCTATGGTATGGATGATGGAGATGATATTTACATGCGTTCCTGGACTGGCACCATTATAGGTCCTCACAATGTAAGCATCCTCCATTGCTTGTATTATCTTGTTATGATCTCATAATAAATTTTGATTTTGGTATTACTTGAATTTCAGTATTCATACTTGTATATGAGGGTTTTGAATCCATAATCATGCTTATGAATTGCTGTTAAATTTTCATTCTTTTACTATATTAATTGTTCTTTTGTCTTACTTTCAGTCTGTGCATGAAGGGCGTATATATCAGTTGAAGCTATTCTGTGACAAAGATTATCCTGAGAAGCCTCCCAGTGTTCGTTTCCATTCCCGTGTTAACATGAGTTGCGTAAATCACGAAACTGGAGTGGTATGAACTATGAACACAATTATTTCACTAGATTTCGACTCATCAACAACACTATACACAATGATACATATTAAAAATCGAAACTAAACTTATGTAAACATCTTAAAGTTTAAATTATCTAAAATTAAATGATGGGTTTTGGTGTTATGGTTTTAGGTTGAACCAAAGAAATTCGGGCTTCTAGCGAATTGGCAAAGAGAGTACACAATGGAAGATATACTGACACAGCTGAAGAAAGAAATGGCGGCCCCACATAACCGTAAGCTTGTACAGCCTCCTGAAGGAACCTATTTCTAGTGTATATGTATATATATATATATATGTCTTATTGACCATATAGTTTATATCTCGTTTTAGTGATTCGGTTTTGAGATTCTCATAGGGGAATGTTCGTTCAAAAAGCTTTCTCCTATCGACTCTCGAAGATTCTTGATATCTTTTGCTCGCTTTTGAACTGTGTTGTTGGGATGTTTGGTTGATGGGATTTGTTGTGTGACTATCGTTAAACATATATCGTGTATTCATAATCGTCTTTATGTCGAAAAATTCTTTTACTGTATATTCATATACATATATGTGTGTGTGTGTGTATATATATATATATGTTCATGATCATATTCCAATCTTTCTTCTTGTAAATGATGGATTTTAAAGCAGGGATCAATGTAGGTTGATTTACAGATTGAATTCATGTCTCTATCAATTCCAGGGATGAATTAGTGGGGGATAGAAAAGGACCATCCTGGGCAACACAACAATCTTGTATTGTATCTCTCATTTCATATACATGATCATGTATATCTATTATCTGGGACCCTGCCCATTAGCTTTCTCATTTTATTATCCACAAAAAAGATAACTTCAGAAAATGAAATTTAATAGTGTTATTGGAAGCCCAAAATCCAAATAAATAGAGTGTCCATCATAATCAATCAAATATTGGAAGCCCAAAATCCGGAAAACCACATTAGTAGCATTTAATTCAAAGCCTGTGAGAATGTACATATGAAATAATTGATCTCAACGCCCTCTTATTTAATTCTACAATAGAAACATACGAAGGAGTACATAAGTCATAACTACATATTAATATACATTATAGGATGAAAAATCTTTTAAAATAGATTGGACTAAGATTGATAAAACATGATTTTATTATTTATATGAATTAAGGGAGTGAATTAATATAATAGTTATTTGGTATTGAGCTTTTTGTTCAACCTATCCAACTTGGGATTATGTGTGATTATCTTGTGAATAATCAACCATACCAAACAAGGCCCAAGTCAAGATGGTTCTTTTATGTAATCAATATTTTATTCCAATACATTTGAGATAACTTACAAACATATATATTAGGGGACTATATATAATCAAACAAAAGAATAGTCACTGATAAGTTCAAACATTTATTTTGAGATGACAAATGATAGCTAAAATTTTCCATAAAAATGAAACCTAATTGTCAATCACTAAAACTCAACAGCAACACTTGTGATTTTGTTTCCATTTAAAGCTCTACAAAATAAATATCAATATACAAATTCTATACACCTAATATTTGAAATAGTAAATTGACCCCACCTACCCTACCCCACCCCACCCCACCCCCCTTCTTGATCTTCTCCCACCATTCATCACTTCTTTAAAATCTCTAATTGAACCAAACCTTTCAATGCTCCACAATCCACACCAAACAAAAACAATAAAATTTTCACAATTTCAAACCTTCCAATTCCAAAAACCACCAAAAATGGGTAAAAAAATGATCACAAAATTCCCTTTTCTATTCAAAGCCACAGAAACCACCACCGGAGCCACCACCTCCGCCGCCGCCCCGTCGCCATGGCCATGGCCAACCTGCGTAAACAACCCCAAAACCCTATCTTTCCGTGCAAACAACGACGATATCTACAAAACCATGAACTCAGCTTATCTTCATGACAAAAACTTAATCACCCCAGATTCAGAAAGATTCTCTTACGCATCAGAAACAGATTCCTTTTACGACGAGGAATCTGTTGTAGTTACAGGGATGAGATCAGAAAGGCTGTTCTTCGAGCCTGGTGAGACGAGTTCTATTCTACAGGAAGTAGCTAAAACCTACGAGTTTCCATACAAAGAGACTGTAGCAATTACAGCTATGGATTCGAATGACCCGTTTGTGGATTTCCGGGTATCCATGGAGGAAATGGTTGAAGCCCACGGGTTGAAAGATTGGGAGTGTTTAGAAGAGCTGTTAACTTGCTATCTCAGAGTTAACTGTACAAGTAACCATGGTTACATCGTTGGAGCTTTTATAGATTTGCTTATGAATCTTGCTTTAGCAGATTCTAATGAAGAATCTTTAAGTTCCGCCATTGATGAACCTTGCTGTTCTTCATCTTCAACTGCTACTCATCACTATTCATTTACTTCTCCGTTATCGTTTTCTTCTTCGACTTATTCATCTACTAGCCCTTGTTTATCTTCATTGGAAAATATTGAAGATGAGATCGTTGAAGAGAAAATTTAGAAAAATTTTGTATATTTTTTTGGGGTTAATTTAGATTTTTAGTTTGTAATTTAGATTAGTTTTAGAGATGGACAGTTAATTTCGGTTGACCCACCAATTGTAGTTGCCTTGTTTTTCACTTTTTGTTGTAGGTTTTAACACGTGTAAAAATATTACACGAAATGAATGAAATGTGGAAATTAAATTTAACTATTTTCCAAGAAATTGGTTATATATATAATTATATATTTTTGCTATTTTTGGATGATGTTTTATATTTGGTGATCTTTGGCGGTTCTTGTGTGGTGAATTTTTGAAATTTAAATGTACAATAATATTAAACAATAATTGTGTAGTCGATTGAATATTATATTTATATATATATATATATATATGTGTATGTTTTTGATCTGCAAAAAATGATTTAGATTATTGTATTGAATAAAACGTACAGTTTGAGTAAAGAGGTTCTGAAAAGCTTGCTTCAACGGCATTGTGCTATTAATGCCATGCTGAATCCCATGTGATTGTGTTATTGTTATTATTATTTTAGTATCAAATAAGCTATTAATAAATGATAATTTAATTTCAATAACTATTAAATTTATAAATATTGTTATTATCGTCACTTAATATATACATTTAGATACAATTTTCATTTTGTCAATTAAGATCTTATCACAAATATTTCATTTTTTTTTTCAATAATGATCATGATTTTCATTTTAATAACTCAATTATCTAGATCTTATTTTATGAGTAGCCTTTCGTGATACATCTCACCTCAACATTTTACACATGCTACATTCCTTAGCATGGATCCTTACAACAAACATTTCTAATATTCGATTTAAAATATTTATATCATTGGAACTTTTTATTTTACTAAAATATTAACTATGATATTCGTGGTAACTAATGTATAAATTCAAATAAAGGGCAGTAAATATCAGTTGACAGCAACAATTCTAGTAATGCAAAAAATTGAAAGTGGTCCAATCTGCAATTTGTGATTGTATCACTGCAAATTACTGCAGCATTATTATGAACCAGAAATTGATGGGAAAAAAATTGAAATTACATATATATATATATATTCATATGAATATCTCTATATGTTAAATATTTGGACCCATAAATTGAAAATATTATAATAAAACAAAACCTGCCATTTTTTTAATACTTTTTCTGATTGGATTTTAAAGGTTCTTTTCTGGCAAAATAAAATCTGAAAAATATTTTTGTAATTTTATTTTTGGTAGGGTATCTTATCTTTTCTGGGCTGGATTTGAGTTCTTTTATCTGTATGTGAAGCAGCTAAGGATTGAAGAAACAAACAAAAAAATGAAATTATTCTCATGGCCTTAGGAGAATGTTGCTGGAAATGCATCGTATTTGTGGTCCTAATTCTAATTCTAAAGCCACTTATAAAATTATTGTTTAAATTTGAATAGTTGTGAAATGTGTATCATAATAATTTGGAATATATTGGACATGGATAGGATTTAAATCGGGATATTTTTAATTTTATTCGGAATTTTTCGATTGAGGACCTTGTTGGATATTTGTTTCGTACTTAGACATGTTATATCTCACCTATAAAATTGGTTGGATGTAAGCTGAATTTTCTGTAAATTTGGAAAAATTTAAAATAATTTTATTTATATATAATGTAGCTATTTAGACTAAGAGGGTGTTTGGCTAAGCTTATAAGCTCTTTTAAACATCTTATAAACATCTTATAAGATGTTTGAGAGCTTATAAGTTTTATGAAAGTGTTTGGATAATTTTTTTAAATAAGATCTTATAAGACCCAAAATAAGATGTTTGAGTCTTATAAGCAAAGAAATAAGTTAGCCAAACCCCAATTTATTTCAAAATCTTAGATTTTGGATGTTGTTTATATTGTTAAAAACATAATAACCTTTGCTAATTTCCTCCTTTCTAACAATATCCTTCTCCGATTTTTATTTTTTATTTTTATAATTGCACAAATTCTCTCTTATAATATTTGAAAACATCTTATAAGCCCAATGAACTTATTTTATTCAAACACTTGAGAGCTTATTTTTTAAATAAGACCAAACATCTTATAAGCTCTTAAAACATCTTATAAGTTGTTACAACTTATAAGATGTTTTAAATAAGCTTAGCCAAACACCCTCTAAGTTACAAACTTGAGCCAACAAAAATATAAAACCCAAAAAAAATGGATTTTTTTCCAGGTAAATTAAACAATAGGGAAAATTACCAAAAGGAATGCTTATGTAATTAGGACTAAATTGAGGGGTGTGCATGTAATTAAATATAATGGCATAAATTTTAATAGGATCAAAGCCCAAGGGTTATTTTGTATGTTACTACAACATGGACCAAAATTAGAGCAGCAATTTCATGGAAATGGACATCCTAGCATAAAATGCTCCACTCTTTGTGCTGTTATTTCCTAGAATAGAGCACGTAATTAATTAAATAATTTAAATTGAATTTTATAATATACTTATAAACAAATTAATTCTCAATATTCAACTTTCAAAACTTCTTTTTGGCTTATATGTATATCATACAGCTAGGCCATAGGCATCAATCTCAGAGCTCAAAGATTCTTGTCTGAGTGGGGAACCTTCTAAATCTCGAATTTCTGCACAAGTTTTAATTTTTTTAAATAAAATAAACTATAAAAATTATAATAATATAATTTATAAGACTAGTTGGATTAGGTTTAAATATGTGAAGTCATCATGCATGTACGAAATATTTAAATAAATTGGTTATTATTTCATGGACAAAAGACTCGTTACAAATGAATAATTAAATAGAACCAATAATTATTATATGGTAATAAATAAAATAAAATGATAATAAACAAATTGCATTGAGATCTTCATTTGATCTCAGATAAGCCAATCCAATCCCAATGAGTCTTCAATGTGCAGGCTATAACTTGTCACGCATTGATGAAATCAAATTTATTTTCTTGTGTACTAAACTTTGATTGGCTTTTATTTAGAAATAAGTAATTAATGAGATTATCATTTCCAAGATATTAATTATGACATAAAAAGTATAGAATATGGTCTCTTTTGTTTAGTTTATCAATGTTTAGTTCGAGTAATTAATGTCACTAAAGATGGGCCGAGACCCTTTTTAGTGAATGGGCCTCGGCCCAGTTGCATCCTTGATATTTTAACATAAAATAAATTTATTAAATTATTTTCTCAAAATCCCATAAAAGGGGGGCTTTTTATATATAACCCCCGAGGTATTGAACTTTAGCAAACAACCTCCCGATGTTTGAAATCTTGGCAAGTAACCTTTTTGGTTAAGTTGACCGTTAGTCAACGGTTAAGTTCATGGGTAAAATTGTAATTTATATATAAAAACAAGGAAAAACAAAAATAAATAAATAAAATTTAATTCACTTTATACAACAATAATTTTCTCAATTTCAAATGTTTATTTTTTTGTAAAAATGTAGATATATATTATATTATACTATCTAAATTACCTTCAAATTTATATATTATAATATTATATTATTCTACCTTCAAATATTATATTATATATTATATTATTCTATATAAATTACTTCAACATCAAATATTATATTACCTTCAAATTATTTATCTAAATTTATTTAATTTTACCTTCAAAATTTAAATTACCTTCAAATTTATATATTATAATATTATATTATTCTACCTTCAAATATTATATTATATATTATATTATTCTATATAAATTACTTCAACATCAAATATTATATTACCTTCAAATTATTTATTTAAATTTATTTAATTTTACCTTCAAAATCTAAATTACCTTCAAATTTATATATTATAATATTATATTATTCTACCTTCAAATATTATATTATATTATTCTATCTAAATTACCTTCAATTTCAAATATTTTATTACCTTCAAATTATTTATCTAAATTTATGTAATTTTACATTCAAATTATTAGATAATATAATATAATATATATCCTAATTTTTAGATAAATAAATAAGTATTTGAAATTGAAAAAAAAATTGTTGTATAAAGTGAATTAAATTTTATTTATTTATTTGTATTGTTTCTTGTTTTTATATGTAAATTACAATTTTGCCCATAAACTTAACCATTGACTAACGGTCAACTTAACCAAAAAGTTTACTTGCCAAGATTTCAAATCTCGATGGGTTATTTGCTAAAGCTAAATACTTCGGGGGGTTATATACAAAAAGCCCTGCATTAAGATGTGTAGTATAGTTGGATTTTTATGAGTATTTTTCCATCCCAATATTTTATAATGACAATTATCTATGTATTGTGTATTCTAAATATATATATGTAAAATAATTACAATTGTTTGAAATTTTTGAAGTTCAAGAGCTTGTAACAATAGTCCAATTTTAATATGGATAACAAGCTAGTCATAGTCATATAACTAGTAGATCTCGAGTTTGAGATTTTTTTTTTTTTTTTTAAATTAGTTTTTGAAAATCGTGTATGACAATAACTCAATAAATTAATGGGACGGGATGAATTACATTGCACCGAAAATGTCACTCCTAATATACCATACATTTATATCCGATTTGTATTAAATACTAGGAAGATAATTTATATATACACTAACATGGTTAATGAATTTAGGGCCCTAAAATAACATGAATGCAATTAATATTAGGTACGAGGGAGCAGTTAAATTAATGGTGTTCTCAGAGTATTCAACTCGTCGGTGACAAATTATATATTGAGCATCATTAATCCTCCTTTTTCTTATGTGGATCACATTTTTCCTATTTTGTATTTCATTTTCTATTATATTTATCATATACTATACAAGTATATAAAATTTTCATAAAAATTTATAAGTGACATGGAATCATCAATTTTTATATACATGTAACATGTGCAAATCAAAATAAAATACAAAATGTAACACAATTTCAAAACAAGTAATCTGATTAATTATCTTTCATGTGCTCCAAAAACCATTTTTAAGTATTTTTGTCTCATCCCATAAATAAATAAAATCTGGTAAATAAATTAAATCAACTTAGCTAAAAACAAATATCAAATTTCCACTGCACCATGCACTGTCATATCAAGCCAGCAAGCCCTAATGACTGCAAAACTGATTCAAGAAATAAATTTAAATTGAATTATAATTATAATTGTCAAAAGACAGGCTTTTAACACCAATAAATACGATCATGATTCAGTAGGCAGTGAAATATTGATCTCTTATTAATCTTGGAATTTGTGACAGAAAATGACCAAACCTTGTACAATTTCCCTATATGTCTATTTATCTTAGTAATTTTTGGATAGTACTATTATACAAGTTTGTGAATCATATAGTTTCAAATATTCATGAAACTTAGACCTGCATGATCTGATAGTACTTGGATTTTTGTCCATAGATTTTAATTACATATGGGGTCAGAAAATACCTAAGTTTCATGTTGATTTTTGAGATCTTAAATCGATATATTATATACAATTTCCCCATTATGGGATGAAATATTTAAAGATTTTACTAGTTGGAAAAGGTTTACAAATTATTTGAAGCCCAAAATTCAAATATTTCATATCATAATGAAGGGGAAAAAAGAAAAGTTGCATATATATATATATATATATATATATAAGGTGATAAAGAATTGAACTATCAAATCAGTAAAGTAGAATTATTAATCAAACTTTAAACATCTTTTTTGCTCTTTATATTGAGACATTGATTTAGCAACTACTTATTTGACCATATAGTTTTGTACCCTAAATGTTAGCACAAAAATGTGTAAGTTGAGATCCTCCAAGTTGTGGTAAATTTGGGGAAATTCTATCCCGGACCCTGCCCAATGCAGCCGGTCCGGGATAGCCACACATTTCTCGTGGGGACCACACATTTGTGGGGGTGGGTGTTGTAATTTAACACCCACCACCCCTGAAATGTGTGGCTATCCCGGACCGGCTGCATTGGGCAGGGTCCGGGATAGAATTTCCCGTACATTTGATTGGGTACAGTAAATAGTCAAATAAAAGCAGTTTCGAAATATACTATATATGGCTTGTATGTGTGTTGATGGTACAAATTAATAATAGGGTAAAATACATATTTAGGGCCTTAGCATGTATTGATGTGGATAAATTTGATTTTTTTTTTTAAAGAGTAATATTTGGTGCCCGTTTAATTATTCATTTTATAGTTTACATATCCATAAATTGTCAAGCGTAAAAAAGTAGTCATTAATTTCGTGGACGCATGATGTGACATTTAATTTAACTGGTTCAGTATGATTTCATATTGTTGAAATAGTTTTTAAAATGTACCCAAAAAAAAATTCATTTTATCCTTCAAATTTTGCTAACAATTCATTATGATTTCCACTATAATCCTCTAAATATCTCTCAAAATCTAAGAAAATTTCATGTTAAAAACAAGTAGAAATCTTTCTAACAAACAAAAGATGTATACTCTGAAAATTGCTCTCTATCACAAGTTCACGTGTAGATTATTTCAACTAGTGCTAATGTTTTGGTTATGTGCCAAAAAATGAAATTGTCTGAAAATGGACCTATCAAAATCACGAAAAAGAACCCTCAAACAAACGAACAAAATAAGTGCATTTAAGACTATTGACTTAATTAATTTTGCAGTATATAAACTGTAAAAGAAGTAAAGAAGAGTAAATTTGATCTGCTGCATTAATGTTTACTCTCAAATCACATCTCAAAATTGATTGCATTTCTACACTTTCGTGCTTTCAATTTGGCTTACTAGCCAAATATTATTAGATGAGATAGCTATTATTATTATATATATATATATATATACGGAGCAATGCAGATATACATCACATCACCTCTAATAATAACCCCACCATTTAATCTTCTTGTGCCAATGGATATGGATATAGAGAAATTCGCAAAAATAGTCCCATACCTATAAAGGGTTGGTAAAATTGATCCCGTAAATGAAAAAACTTGCTAATAAAGGACAAATTTCACCATAATACACTAACAATAATGTATCAATTTTGCCCCGTGACTTCAATTTGGAGATTTTTCTCTATTTTAGCTAATTTGAAGTTGCCATGAGGACATATTGAAACATTTGTGATCGATTTGTGAGTTTTCAATAAATACTTCACTAATTTTACCTATTTTAAAAGCAAGATCAATTTACCAATTCTCTATACTCCTCGGACTAATTTTGCTGACGAAATAAATTCATATATGTACTTCAATGTTTTAAAACCCAGTCCGGCCCGCCCGGTTCAACCGATTTGACCCGGATCCGGCCCTTAAAACGAATCGGTCAGACCCACAAACCCGTTTTTGGTCAAAAACCGGTCAATTTGGTCAAAAACCGTTCGACCCACCGTCGAACCGGTGACCCGGTAAACCCGGTCCCGGGTCAATCGAACCGTTCGGTTTTTATAAATACCAAAATTCAAGCTTAAAACTTAATTTTTTTTCGCAAAAAACCACCAAACTTCTATTATTTTACTCATCCAACATGATTCAAAGAAAATTTCTCAAGAAAATCTTTCATTCGAACAAATCAAATCAAATCAAATCAAAATATTATTTGTAAAATTCTAGTCTTTCTCGTTTTAGTTTTTGTTGGTTTGTAAATTATTAAAACTTTTTAAGTTTTTTTCTTTAAAATTGTTGGTTTATTATATAATGATGTAGCAATTATGTCATTTGTGATGTACATTTGATTTTTGTTCCATAAATTCGAAAATTATATCAATTGAACATAATTTTGCTTATTTATTTAAAAAACTCTCAATTTTTTTTTTATTATTTTGATATAAATATATGAACTAAAAATGATTTTGATAATAGGAAATATTAAATTTTTATGTTTTAAAATTTTATAATAAATATTAATATTTTATTTAATATTTATTGCGTAATTATGACATCACTGGTTCGACCGGTATTGACCCAACGGTTGAACCAGTGACCCGTGACCCGGTCAATTTTCCGGGTCGATGGCCGGGTTAGGTTTCAAAACATTGATGTAAGTTAGAGTCCCAAAACTATCTTGATAAAAAAAAATTGAGGTACCATTCTCTATCTAAAAAAAATCTCAAACATTTTGATTTTTGAATAAATGTGCAATAAGTTGAGTTGTAATTACTACCCATAGCTACCAACATCCGAATTAGAAATTTGAACTATGTTATAACTCAATTTTCTATCAGAGTACAAATCAAAGAAACTTAGATCCATCTACACAATATATAGCAGAAAGCTGACCAAATTCAAATTTAATTCTTTCCAACTCTATATATGATCCATTTACTTTGGAAAAACCCAAAAAATAGGGTAATTATCAATTGGCCATAATTGATCTTTTATCATACAACGATATATTATAATAATATTAAATTATTGTGAGATTGACAAATCATTTAAATTATTATTAAAATTTTATTTTTAAATGATTACTTATTAATTTTACAAAAATATGATACTACATTCATAGAAAATAAAAAAAACACCAAAAAAAGAGATAGAGGGAGTTCCAAAATCACATGAAATAAAAGGAAATAAGAACAATCAAAGTACTAAAGCCAATAATATTGTGACAAGTGTAAACTAAAAGCCAAAAAAATATTAATTGGCTCATTCAATTGCATTAAAACCAGCTGCAGTTTTTTCATTTGTTTTTTTTTTTTATTTCTTTTTTCATTAGTTTTCAAATCCCAACGCCTATCTTTCCCCACCCAAGAGAACCCCAATACAGAATTTTTGACCAAATTATTTATTTACTTTTCTCGCAAAAACTTGTCCTCTTTCGGTATTACATTAATGGACACTTGTGATTATATGCATATTTTTGCAGGAATTTATGATCTGGACCATTTTTTATTTAATTATACATATATGGTATAATGCTTTCTTTTTTGTTTATAGTTGTAAATCACAAAGTGTTGTTGAATTTATTTTGGTAGGTACAAAATATTGTTGAATTTATTGACTAATTGATTGGTTATTGTTTAGATTTAGAGTTTCAAGAATAGGTTAAAAATCATACAAATTAAAACCCCATTTTTAATAAAATTGAAGATATAATATTCAATCTAAAAGATCAAACAAACTGCATTTAACTAATTTAATAGCTAGAAGATTACAATTTTTCACTAATATAGATTAGAAAGATTACAATTTTCACAGGATTTTTGACCACCCCATAACAAAGAACTATTCTTTTCCTCCACAAATGAAATTTAGCCCATCAAAAAGTCTGTGAAAATCGAATCTATTGTTTCTTACACTACTAAACTTGAAATTAAAAAAAGGAAATTATTACAACATAAAAGTTAAGACATAAAACCCAGTAATTATTCGGGTTCCTAAATTTTTAGCACGTGCGACACCTAGAAGTCACGTGACATCCACACCCCATGCAAGCTCGGAGACGAACCAGAAGGCCTTGCAGAGTACACGCCATTCCAGATCTCTGTAAAAGCCCTAACGATAATGCCATGATAATACGGCGAATTCAGCTGCAAAAAGCAGTTCAAAAGCTCTTTCAAATCATCTTTACCGTAAATCTCTTTCTCCAGGATCATCTGCAGCATGGACCGCCGGAAATCCAGGTACGGGTCGTCGGAATCTTTCTCCACCGCCACGCTGGCGCCGCCGATTCTACCGAAGCCCTGAACGGCCCTCAGGCTCTTGATTTCCGAGTCAGTGTCCGATGGGTACGGCGGCGGCGTGTCTACGGCGGAGGAGAAGGTGGTGGCGGTGGTGGTCGTGGTGGTGTCGCAGGAGCTGGAGGAGTAGTGGTGGTGACGGCGGTGGTTGTGGCCGCCTGAGAGGGGTGTACTGAAACGTGGCCGTGGGTGGAAAATGTTGGACAGTTTTGGCCTTCTGCAGCTACTGCTGCAGCCTAAGTTTACGCTCACTGTGTTGAGAATGTACTTCTTCTTGCTGGTAGACATTGTTGAAGGGCAGTTTTGTCTTTTTGGTATGGAGGGTGGGTTGGAGAAGATAACTGAGATTTTTGGTTAAAAGAAAGTGTTGTGCATTGGAGTAAGGTGCTGTCTCATATAAATTTTGCATGTGAGCTTTTATGGGTCCCACTTCATTTTGCTAAAATCACAGCCTTTTCACCATTTTATTATATCTGGATAATAAGTCAGTTGAGTCGAAAATGAATAAATTATCATTCGAAAATGCTTAAATTATTATCGAGCCCTTCTTATAAAGGTCTTCAATTTTGATGAATATAGTCAAGATGAGTTTTTATCAAGTCAATTACGATTCAGATTTGAATAATTTGATTTACTTACGTTTTCATCATATATTTTTACTGTTCTTTATTAATTGAGTCCAAATTAATCAATCAAGACGAGTTTAATAAAATTCTGCAAGCTCAAACTATATCGAATTATTTGATTCATCTAGCATTATATTAAATGTATCATAAAATATTTGATAAATTATCAAAAGTTGGGAAAATTTTATTGGGTTGTGATGGGTGAGGGTGAGAAGCATGTCACTATAATGTGGAGGTGGTCCCACTAGTGAGTTAAAAAGTTTTGGGGGGACTTATGAGATTAAAATAATAATAAGGTATAAATTAGGAATAGTATAGAAATAAGAAGCTGACAGTGACAGTGGGGTATGATGATATTGGGATTATCTAATTTTAAATTATAAGATTACGAAGCTTCTCTTTGTCAGTTTTCCGTATATATACTTTATTTTTAGTGAATTATTGGGTGTTTTAGAAATTAGTCAAATAATTATTTATTTATAACCCATGTTGCTTTGTACTGCACTATACTTTAAATTGCAATTTGCAGTATATTGTGATTTTGTTTTTAATAAATTCTTCTATGTAATTATTTTTGAATTATGTATGATCATTGTTAGTAAATTATGATCTCTTATATTTGATTTGATTGGTAATTTTGAGGTCATGAGATCTTTTTAGAAGTACAATTTGACTATTAAACTTTGGATCCAGTCTCACTGGGTTGTACATTTGTACTGTTCAAAAGAAGATCTCATATGGTTGAAAGCGATTTTTGTCTCATTTGAGAGTTCAAAATGATTTCAGCCCTTTGAGCCCATTTTTAAATTTTTTCACAATTGGACCCAAAATTATTTAAATCGAATGAGATAGATAAAGTTGAGTTCTCTTGGTGTTGGATTGGGCCTATAAAATGAAATGGTCATTTTACAATATTCTAGTTCTCTTTTTGGGCATATTCATAGAAATTGGGATGGAATAACAATTCTAATGGGCTTTAATCCATAAATTTAACAGTATGATAGTTATTGGTTTTGGGCTTGGGCTTAACAAAGTACAGAGAATTTGACATGATCCACGTATGCAATGACTAAAGTGTTCTCGAATTATTACTAAATCATTTGTAAATTATAAGGGCAAGATGGTCTTTAGCTATTGGATCACCTCATTTTTTTAATTCAATTTTTTGGTAATTATATCTTGTTACATATATATATATATATATACTTATATATATAATTATATATTTTTTTTTTTATACAAACTGATAGAATTGGAGTGAGAAAACTCAACTTCAACCGAATTTGGTCATGTAATTACCTAATATGATAAGCTAATGTTTGTTTTTGTACTAGCTTTGAATATAGTGCCATGCTATGCAAACCATATCTACATTTGTATATTTTACACATTTGATAGTTGATTTCATAAATTTTGGTTGAAGGTTGACCTAACCTAACAACTCATTTGTACCATTATACACTTATCAAAACCCAATTGACCATTATAGAAATGGGAAAATACCCAAAAATAATTATGCCCATTTTCACCTATTTGTGAAACTAAAATAGTGTGTATACTATAAATATAATTTACTTATGATTTTACCTCTATTTTTGTTGGTTGCCCCTAAAAATGAATAAAAATCAATCTTTAAATTAAAAAAAAAAAATATTCCAACAATACTAAGGTCAACCCCAAAATTTTGTTGTATAGTAATTTTGACCCATTCATGAAGTTTGTAAAAAGACAAAAATGCCCTTACCTGAAGAAGAATCAAATAGAATTACGTGTAAAATAACGAGGATGCGTCCCTGCCAAGAAATCCCTTCATTTCATCTCTCTTACAAGTCTCAATCTCCTTCTCAGTTAGTTTTTTTTTATTCCATCATCATCCAATTTTCTCTTTCTATATATATAGATATATACAACATATACATACAACATATATATACAGTCACCCACGTTCATAATATCATTTACCTACACATAACCCACCTCCTGTATCCTCTTACCCTGCTCTCCAATTCAGTTTCTGCAGATTTTTTTTGATCTCATTTCTCTTAAGGTAACAATTTATGAGTAAACTTTTTCATCATCTGTTTATTCGTTTCGATTTTGTATCAATTGCTTGTGAAACTGAACAGTCATATATGCATCTGTTAATCTTCATGTATTCTATCAATTATAGAATTTTACGATGATTTTTGTCTTAATTTACTTCATTTATTTTACTAGAAATATTGTGAGAAGATGATCGGCGAGTTCATCACGAGGAGTTTAGTGTACGTCATTTTCAGTTAATTAAACTGCAATTGTTAAACAGATACTCTGTTTTTTGTGCTTTTCTTTTTGTATCTTTTGCTTTATTGAATTTCTTTTTGAATGTATATTTCTTTTTTCTGTTTTGAATTTGGATTGAGCAGATTAGTTCTTGGATATGCATACCCTGCTTTTCAATGCTTCAAAACTATAGAGAAAAACAGAGTAGAGATCCCTGAGCTTCGATTTTGGTGTCAATATTGGTAAACCATTTATTTGCCTTCAAATTTTTATATAATTATTGAATGTATTATCTAATATTGTTCATTGAATTTTGTGAAATTATTGGTCTATTACAACTCATAATGTTTGGAAGCTTTGAACTAATCAAAGCTACTTCAAATTAAGAATGTTTCTTTGATTTTGATATATTGGTCAATGGGTCATTTTATAATGAATTTATCATTTTACTGAATTTTAGCAACATAAATTATTTTTGCACGAAAACGACGTTTTTTTCGATTTTTCCCTTTAATATTATTATTGAATAAATAGCGTTTACTCTTCAACTTAAGCAATAAAATAATTTGATTTATTTTTCATGCTTTTCTGGTATTATTATATGGATCAGGTGACAATAACTTGTATTCTACATCTATAGATGAGCTTTTTCCTTATTTAAAGTAAAAATAGACAGAAATTAGAAAAAAAGCTAAAGGGATGTGAAAAACTCTCAAGTACATATGATAAATTCTAGAATTACTTTAATTATCACTTCCTTGTTATGTAATTCTGAATGATTAATATAATGATTGAGTAACCTTTACTTAAGCATTGTTTAATTTATGGTTTAAATAGTAAGCTAATATTCAATAATTGTTTATTTTGCAGGATAATTGTTGCTGTAATAACAGTTCTGGAAACTATTGGTGATTTCTTTGTTTCATGGTATTTTGTCAACCATATTCCTTTTTCTTGCTAGTTTTTTTTACTTTTGATGTAATAAATTTCATAACTTGAATTGTCCACAGGGTGCCAATGTATGGAGAGATGAAACTGGCCCTTTTTATCTACCTATGGTATCCAAAAACAATGGTAAAATTGAGCTCTAAACTTACCACAATCCCTATATTTTTATGCCATTTCCATCTTCTTCATCTTGAGAAGAAAAAACCTGAATATTCACATGAATTATGTTCTGTTTTGAAAAAAACAGGGGAGTGGATATGTCTATGAGACCTTGTTGAGGCCTTATGTATCGAAACACGAGCTGGATATAGATAGAAGCTTGATCGAGTTTAGAGAACGAGCATGGAACTTAGCCATTTATTATTGGCACAATTGCACAGAATTGAGTTCGACGAAAATTCTTCAGCTTCTACAATTTGTGGCTTCTCAATCTGCAAGAATTACACAGCCTAGCTCTGAGGTATATATACATATATATACTAATGTTCTAATCTCTGTCCAAAAAACATTTTTTCGATGCTTTTGTAACTTACCGAGCCAAAATGATTTTCGGGTTCTATCTCGTTTCGTAAAAAACATATCGAAATCTACCTAAATGCCTAATCTTAATCATGTGTAAGAAGATTGTTCTACAGTTCATCAACTGGGAACCAATCAAAATTCTGACTTTTGTTTTTATTTTAGAGAGCTATTCATAGGCGTCTTAAGTCACTATCAAGTCTTTTCATTTTTCATCATTGCCAAAACTTGATGAAATAATTGGTTGCAGAATGCCACAAATCAACATCAACCCAATGGAGCTTCTTCACCAGGGCGGCGGAGTACATCTTCAGGACTATTCCGGCGGAACAACTCCGACAAGCGGCGGCCGCCTGGTACGCCGCCTGGACCCGCAGCCGCTTTTCGCAACCAGACACCCATGTCCGAGTCGATTCAAGTCCAGCTCCACAACCAAACACAATTTATCCGACCCGAGGATGTCTTTGTTCCTGATCCGGATATTGATAATGGGTCAGTAGATAAACCAGGCGTGGATCACGATTTACATGCTGTTCGTCTCAGACTTCGACGTTTCATAGGCGGCGATTGACAAAATTATAGATGAATACCAAAGAAATAGAAGGGTTGTAAAATATGCTTGTGTTGTACTCTGAAGTTTCAAATATATTCAATTTTTTTGTTTGTTTTCATTGTTTATTCATTCCCAATTCTGCATACATCATGATAAAAACAGGGGGAAAAAGAATTGTACCAAATTTATCAATCAATCCCACTTATGAGTTGACAGTAATTTATAAGTATCACAAGAAGCAAATTATAACGTTCCTGCGGATGAAGTCCATGAAGGCGGCGACGCGCGTCCAGAGGCGGTGGAGGAAGTTGCCGCCGGCGGAACGGGAAGAGGCGGACATGGGCTGGAGGTAGGCCCAGGCGGCGTGCTTGACGAGGCGATTGCGAATGCCTATGATGGGCTTGGGTGAGTTGACGTAGGCGACCGTTGGCAAGAGGTCCTTTAGCGAAGTGTAGCTGCGGGATGAAGGCTTGATTGATAGTAATTCCAAGTCATCGGCCGGAAAGGAGGTGGAGATGAAGTTCCGGCGAAGGAGAAGAGGGTGGTCTTGTGACTGTGGTGGGGCGGATGCCACGTATTCCATGGCGGCGTCACACAGATTTTAGAGAGAGAAAAACAGAGAGATCCCCTGTTTTTATTTTCTCTCTTTATGTTTACTGGTTCAATATTTCAATATGATGCGTTGTTTATACGGAAGAAGGACCCATGTGGAATTTTTCAATTTTGGGGGGCTGTAATTCAACGGTGAATTGAGCTCAATTATGTTTTATGCTCAACTTGATATTGTGAGCGTTTTTATTTTAGTTGAATCTTTTTTTATTGAAAGATTAAGTTCGACTTAAAAATAAATAGTTTAGAATTTAACTCGAGTAAGTCCAAACTTGTATTTTTTTCAAAAACTATATACAATAATGTACATTGAAAATCGAAAAGAAAAACTCCTGTATCAAAAATTGTAAAATATATAAATTAATCCATTTAAGATGACTTATTAGTGGGTGAGTTCTATTACACATCCACACCAACAAAATTGATATGAATTACACAACGCGTGGTGAAGTGAATGTTTTTCAATCATTTTCTCAAATGTGTGATCATAATACGCTGAGTTTATTAAACTCAATGTATTGTAGAAATTTTTCGATTTATTGTGCCAATTTTTTCACCACCAAAATATCAACAAAAAGTAATACGTGCTAGAACAAGTCGTATCAATTTGCTAATAATAATACATATAAATTGAACTAATACATACATATTAAATTAGATTAAAGATTATAAATAAATATTGACATTATAAATTGGCATGTCAAATTTACTGAAATCCCCCCTAAGTTAATGAATAATCACAAGAAAACATGTTTTTATTCTATTTTGGTGCAAACCAACCCCACAAACTATCCCATTTAAAAAAAAACCCTTGCTACTTGCTAAAAAGCAAGAACTTCGATATAAATGGCGGGAACTCGATAGCCTCTTTATTCTCCACTTGGATTTGCTTTTGAGCTCACTAAACTCATTATTGATTTTCACGTTCATAGATAAATGTACGGTAACAGTCAATTCGATGGTAACGCCGCCTTCTCCGGCGGCGGTTTCATGCCCTCTCAGGCTACTCAATCCGCCGATCCTAGCTTCTCTCCGGCCAAGGTGTGCGCTTAAAACTTCACTATTTTGTTATTAATTCCATAGTTTAGTGATTTATTTTAACCTATTTGCTTAGTTAAGTACTTCTCTGGAAACCCTAGGTTGCGATTTTAGTTGTGCGTTTTTATGATCCTTTGCGTTTTCGAGTTTTATGAGCTGCTGGAATAATGATTTGTTGTCGGGTTTTGTTTTGCTGTGAGCCTTGAGATTTTGGTAACTTCTGTTTTTTGGTGGTTTTTTTATGTAGAATCGCGACGCACAGGGTTTACTTCCGTTAACTGTGAAGCAAATTAGTGAAGCGTTTCAAGCTAGTGATGACAAAGCGAATTTTCTAATTGATGGTGTTGATGTGAACAATGTGGGTAGAAGAAATCATGATTGATATTTATTGGAATTGTGACTTTTATTAATTGATGAGATTTGGGAATTCTGTTGGTTTTTAGGTTAAATTGGTGGGGATGTTATTTGAGAAGACTGAAAGGGTGACTGATGTCTCATTTGTCCTTGATGATGGTACAGGTCGCATTGACTGTCATAGATGGTATGTACTTGGGTCTATTTCTTCACTTTCATGGTGAATTAGGATACTTGCAATTCACATGCTTGTTGAAGTACTCTATTTTCTCACGAATTTGTGTTTAACATTACCTGTTTGTGTCTCTTTGTACATTATAGGGTAAATGAAGCTGTTGATACCAAGGAAATGGATCTTCTGATGTAAGACCCTTTCCAGATACATATGCCCTTTTCTTTATGGTGTATTAGTACTAATAGGTATATGTGCTAATTGTCAAAGATTCTTGTTTCTAACTTGGTCTCTTTTACTTCTTAATTAGAAATGGGATGTATGTGAAGGTTCATGGGCACTTGAAGGGATTTCAAGGCAAAAAGCAATTGATGGTTTACTCTGTCAGGTATGGGCTCACGCAATTGGTTCATAAGATAATAGATGCTAAGGGATTTACAGAGAAAACTCACATCACATTTCATGTCAAGGCATTGAGAGAGTATGATATGAGATCCAATTATTTCAAATGATCTCCTCCTCCATAATTGGTCTGCTTATATTAATCTTTCCCCAAGCTCGATCCTTCTGTCTTCAAAACATACTCTGAAAGATCACTGCTTATAGTACTTTTACATCTTTTAATGAATCAAGAACTAATTGGCCAGTTGATGTGGCTCGCAGCTGCAGTTCCACTGGTTTTTTTAGATTCGATTTGAGCGGCTTTATGATAAGATTGTCATCTTGGTCAATAACCTAGAATATTATCAACTAAAACATTGTTGTAAATAATAAAATTTTGAATTTCTCATTAAATTTGTCTGATATTCTTGCCATCTATTTTCGCATGCTCGCTATGGCTACTTTAAAACAACAGTGATTGCCTTGGTGGACCTAAAATATCTCTACCGCCATTGACTAGCTAAATATTTGCAAAACATTATATCAAGCAATAGTTCCTTTGTAAGCTTCTCATGGTAATTAAATCAGTGTCCATGTTTTCTATGCAAGTCTGTTATATTTGTGATTCCTACTATCCTATCCTGCATAAGAAGTTTAATTAAACTGTTTTTGTTACTATCAGGCCTATCACAGACTATAATGAGATTGCAAACCACTTTGCAGACTGTATATATGTCCACTGCCACAATACCAGACTAAGGGTACAGTCTATACTGACTAAAAATCATCTTGGTATGCATAGAAGTTGCGAACATGGATGATTTGGTTTATATTGAGGTTTTCTCCCTTTTCTCCTCTGTGTAGAAGGTACAGGATGCTTCCCAAGTTCCAGGTCATATCCCGAATGTAGCTGTTAACACCCCTTCAAAGGGTTACCAATCTACCCCGTCAAATAATGTAAAATTTAAATTAATATTTGACAAGTTTTTCAAGTTTCTTAACCCCTATCAGATTCATTGATGGTTACATCTATTTCTTTATTTTCAGTTTTCTGTGCAATATAACGTGGATGGAGTCAAGGGCCTTGATAAAATCGTCTTAACCTATTTGCAGCAGCCGTCATGCGTGTAAGTTGTACAAAAATGCTTACCTATCTGCATATGCCTTTTCTCTTGTGTATATTTTCAGAAATCTCCTACACATGCGTGTGAAAGTTATAATGCCCATCTGATTGATGGTTTAGTGCTAGAGATTTGAAGCATGCATCACTATTTTAGTAGTATTCCTCTATAAGATTTAACAACTAAATATTCTACAAGAAAATATTCTTACACACAACAGGGACATTTCTGCTTTATGAATTGCCGTATGTGTTTAACTATTGTTAGAAATCATAAATGACCTTTGTTTTTCCCTTCCACAAGCCTTTATGTTGTAGATATTGTAATTTTTCCGTGGAACTCTTCAGGTTTATTTGCTATAATATACTTAACAAGCATGCAGTGATTTAGTGTTTTTTTCTACAGTTAACCCTTGGTATATCATATTATTTAGAACTATAGTATTTTCTGGAGTTAGGTTCTCTTACTAAAAAGTTTTTATTTTTGAAGTGTGACCTGCCTCTCACTGAATCTAGTCTGCATATTTATATATTTCAATGGATAACTTATCTACCTCTTCTATATGCATGAATGTCTGAATATTCTCTATAAATTTTCTTGTTTGCCGATGGTAAATATCTTCTAACGAACTAATGAGAACCTTTATTTGCATTTTAAAAATTTATTGAGTTACCTCAAACGAAGTTCTTTATACTGTACAGTACACGAGACAAAGGAGTCCATCGTGATGAACTTGCCCAACAACTTAATCTTCCCGAGAAGAAAATCTCGTAAGACCTCTCTCGTTCATAAACACCGAATAACACATTTATGCAACATTGACACCATTCTTTCGAACAATATATATTCATTTATTCGGTTTTTTGATGTGTTGACAGAGAAGCTATTGAGGCTCTGGAATCCGAAGGTCTAATCTATTCGACAATCGATGAATTTCACTTCAAATCCACTGCCAATGGCTAAAATTGAGTATGTTCATAGAAGTGATATATAATGAGTTAAAGATAGTACTACTTAAATTTCTATGTATTAGCTGGTGTTGAATTCAATTTTGTGTTCTATTAGGTTTCATGTTAATGCACTAGAACTCTTGGATTTATGCAGCATTTCTTCTACTTCAACTATGTTATACTTTTATGGCCTGTAATACATAACCCTGTAATCATTTGCTTCTAAAATAATTGTTTAAATAGGATATGAATATATTGATCAAGTTATAATTAATTAAGGTACCTTTTAATTAGTCACTAAATTGGGTGAAATCAAACTCTTTTTGAGACGGCTAAGAAGCAAATAGTGGCCTATTAAGCTTTCTATTAACGTCAATTGTCCATCAATTTTGCTTCTTAATTGTACTCTAACCTACCTAGTAGATTCAAATTAAATAATGTATTATTTGTACGTAATATTATTAAATTTAATTAACAATAATAAAACTAATCATGATTAAGAAAAGTAAACCACCCACTTGCTTATTGTTGGTCCCTCCATCACTAAAAAAAAAAGGAATCTTATATTATTGTAATGTTAGAGAAGATTCCAATATTAATTATAGTAGAATAATTAATCACCATTTCACACCACGATCAAAGAACATAATGAAAGATCAAGAGAATGCAAATCCTCTTCTAGTAGTTAGTGGCTAGTCGTTAGTCATGAATCTTTTAATAAAGTAAAGCATATATAAGTTTATTTATATAAATGAGATGTTTTTTCTTAATTAATATTATGTTATCATCTTTTCCTTTTATTCACATGTCCTATACTAGAATAATTTCTATAAAATAAATTTATTAGCATATTTTGGACATTATCCATGCCTTATTTTTCATTCTTCTGATATGATAGTTCCGATGAATGCTGAATTCTTTAGGTTTGTGATTCTTTTTTAAAATAATAATTTGTGGGATTTTTTTAATCTAAATTAATTAAGGCCTTACTAAGCCACCATTTTCTGGGTTTTTTCAACATAATCAAATTGATTTATTAAAAAATCTTGATTTTTTTTTTTTTGATGACAAGGGAACCCGCAGCCGCTACCGTTAGGTGCGCACTGGGTAAACCCCGCTCTTGTGTAATAGCCTGCAAACCAAGAGAGGTAAACCAGCCTAGGTTGCCCATAGCTGACAGGCTCACAGTAGAGAAGGCAAATAGGCATTCCCTCTCGAACCCGTGACCTAAGCCACAACATTCACATGCCCTTACCAACTCTACCGGGGGTTGCCCCCATAAAAAAAAAAAAAAATATCTTGATTGACTCTTGGGAATGGATGAAGTTAGATATCATTAAAGATGATTTTCAAGTGCATGAAATCTTTTTCCTTGAAAAGGCTAATATATCCACGAGTCCAATGGTGGAGTTTAGCAGCTGTATCTAAACAAAGTTAAGCTAAAAGTTGGCCAAACTCTTATGTGACGTGGAACCCAAATCTAGCTACAAAATAAAAAGTTAAAAACTTTTTTCTTTTGATTTTTTACTGAAACCCACTTGGTATATAATAAAACTAAATTAAATTAACACCAAGTGAATTACTTTGTACAATACTGGGCTATTGACACGTGTCATGCATATTAACTCTATGTAGTGGTGAATAACTATTGAAATATAAGGGATAATCATGTTTTTGTCGACTTGTATATGCATTTAATTGTGTATAATACATCAATTTTTTATTAAATTCGATATGAAATAAAAGTTTTCATTCATAAAAAGAGGCTAAAATTAATCTGAAAGAAATGAGCTCAGTTTTGAGAGTGACAAATGGAGTTGGACCACCATAGTTTGCTTATAGGAAGAGGATGCTTTTTGGGGCCCCTAACTCACTATACTAACCATTCTTTGAACTGCATTTTGCTGACATATACAGCTAATAATGGAGTATATATATATATTTGTTGGGACTTTTTGAACCCACTTTGGGTAAAGTTATGGGACACAAGCAAATGCATCAATTTTATTCATGAATTGACTATTATTCAACTTTCCTTACATATACGATTAATAATTATATTTATCATGTAATTAATTTTACCTAAGTGTGTTACTGAAATACACTAAGATTGGGAACAAACTCAAAAATCAATTTGTTACTCCATTATTAGGGAATTTACCATGATTTATAAGCATTATTGTTTAACAATTAGGATTCTTTTTGAAAGAAATACTAGAATAGTAAGTACTTTAACCAAAAGACTACATAAAGGTTTAGTTGGACTTCCATAAGACCAAAAAATTATGAGCTTTAATTGTGGATGTTCTAGAATCAAATATTTATTCATTTTATTTACTAAAAATGATTCCAAAACTCAAAAATACCTACCAAGGATGGGACATTAGAAGTAGAACACAAGGAATATGTGACCCAAATAATTGATGAAGGCCTTGAGTCTTCATCATGATATATATATATATATATATATTCACTTTTCTTAGACAATAATTATTTGTTAACAGTACCATAGACACTAAAAATTAAATTTAATGACATCTTACTATATACTCGTAGTATAGGTAAATAAATCAAATTTGACCACATAAGCAATCATCTTGAAAGGCAATTATATATATATCATATAATATAATATATAACATAATAACAAGTGCTAATATTTCATGACTTTTATTCGAGTCTATATCTATCATGACATAAATGTCGCATTCGAAGCTATTGGCATTTAGGCATCAGATTCATCGATTTAAGAGAAAAAATCAAAGCTTTTACATTTAATTCTTATATATAATATAGCTAATTATTAGGTAAATCACTTTACAGATTCCCATTAGCAGTTCGAAAAATCCGACCTGTTTTTGATTTATATATTTAGCATTTTAGGTATATATTGGTAAGAAGATTTCGAGGTAATTGTGATTCTATATCGCCATATGTTAAAGTATCCTTAAATCCGACAGTGAGAAATATGATAAGTATATATACATGAAAAAATACAACCAAATTAAAATGACTACAGAATATTTCTATTGTTATTATTAAAAAAATGATAATTTTAATGAATTATTTGAATTTTATAAAGTCAAAATTGACATAAAAGTAAACGAATGATGGATGACGTATGGTTGATAGAATAAATATGATAAATTTTGTAAAATAAATTCGAAAATGGCAACCCAATAATAGAAATTTTATTTCAATTTTAAATATAGTTGACTTAATATTGAAAATTCGATGATTGAATCATCACCAAATTTAAAACTACGTTAAGAATTGAAGGGCTTTAAATGCAATTTATCTATTTGTTGGGGGTAGTTGACAAAGATGACGTATATACTATATTTATACATCATATATCATGTACGTATATGTTCAGCTAATTAATGTTATAGATTTCATTTGCTAAAAATTGGATAAAGCCATAAAGGGGTCAACTTTGTACAATTTGTAAACTTTTAGGACTGAAATTGAAGGATTGTAAGAGTTTAGGGACCACAAGTAAAGATACAAATTAATCGCATAGGATGTATCCTACGTTTGCCAGCCCATCCCACAAGATGGGGACCAATCTCTCTCACAGACTGATGTACATTATTTTCTTTATTTCAAATATATTGAACATATAATATATATATATATATATATAAATTGATATTATATATCAATTTTTATATATCACTGTACTTTATAACCTTCTTAATTTTGATAGAAAATTATATATATATATAAAATTTATTGTAATAAATTTATTATATTAAGATAGATGGAAAATTAATATATATAAAACGGTGTTATATAATATTATATATATATATATATAGGACCATCAAATGCGCCAAACTCACACTAACTCACAAAAACTATTTAAATAACTGCAAAAATAATATAATTTACCAACCTTTTTTTTTTTCAATTATAATCCTAAAAAATGTTCGTAATCATCCAATAAACATTTTATACTCATTCAATCAATTGTCTCGTAGCGACACTTGTCCATTTATATTTGTTTTGTCCATATTTTAATTTCTCGAAAATACCACTTTTCTTATTCTAGAGTTATATAATTGGGGATGAGTACAAAATGCTCCAAAGTCGCATTAAAATAAAATAAAAAGCTATAAAATAAATATAAGCACATAAATCAAGATGACATATATTTGATCTAATTGGTCATAATTCATATTACACATAAAACTCAATTACTTCTTATAGCTCTCTCTCTCCTCTTTCTCTTTCTCTCTCTCTCTCTCTCTCTCTCTCTTGATTTGTCTATCTGTGGCTGCTGCTATTTGATATTGTACCGACAGCTTCATTGATTGTTCGAAAGATCTTCCAATCTTGTAATAGGTATGTTTTCTACTCTTTCCTTAATTTTTCCAAATTTTTTTAGAAGCTCAATTGCCTTTGTTTCTTGATCTTTGATCAAATTACATGCTTATAAAGTAAGAATATATATATATATATACACACACATATATATAAGATAATATTTCTGCAACTTTGAGCTGTTCTTATTAACTCTATGGAGATGTAGTAATTATCATGTTAATTAATTAATGCATTGGGACTATTTGTTTTCATTTTATTTGCCTTGTTTGTATCTATATTTCTGTGAAATGTTGGGATAGATATTTTGTAATTAATTATGAGGAATACGAATGTTTAAAGTTAATGGAACATTTGGATAAGGTTTTTCCACTTCTCTTTTTAGATTAATGGGATACTATTAGTGGTTTACTTTACTAATTTATCACCAATTATTGTCCTTCCTTCTTTTTCTAAATTCCCAAATTTATTTTATTTTGTCCAGACTTTTTAGATTCAATTTTTTTTCTTGTCCTGAAAAGATATTCCCACTATATCATATTTTGTTAAGTTTGTGTGCAAGGTGTTTTGATGACTGAGCCTGTAATATTTTAGTTATATTACATATATATATATCTACACACACATATATGTACAGTATAATCTACGGTAATCAGAAAAAGACTTGTAGCTAGGGTTTGTATATATATATATATATTATATCAAATAACTTAGAGAAGAATAAATGGAGTATTGCAGGGAGTGAAAGATGAGCATGCACAGTAGCAGTGTATTCTTGAAAGAGCATCATGGGATGGGATCTCCGCCGCTGACGGCGGTGGCTTTGTGGAGTGGGCAGCTGGGATCTCAGCCGGCGGCGGCGGCGGCTGGATCTCTGGAACTTTCCCAATTCAGTGCTTCTAAAGAAGATGAAGATCAACAAGGAAAGGGAAATACTACTCATCAATTCTCTCTCTTCTCTGGTAATAATATTAATTTTTATTACCGTTTATTTAATTCACTCGGTGTTATGAATATCTGGTTACCTTGCCCTAACCCTAAATACTTGATGCATATTGATAGGTGATAACTTTTAGCCTAAATTTTAAGTGTGATTATTAGGGAGTTTGGTTATGATCAAATTCATTAAATATTCAATTTAGAGTTAGATTTTATCTAATATCCTTTGTATTAGATCTTATCTAGACTATTATTGATTTACTGTATAATCTTAGTTGGAATTATATATTGACAATACAAAAATAAATGTTATTCATCCCAAGAATATATGTGTTCATATACAAGTTATACATATATATATATATATATATATATATATATATATGAAAGTTTACAATTTTAGTCATCTATAAACAATGATGGCAACAATGGTATACTATCTTACTCAACTTGCAATGAAGTCCTTTATTTTCCACTGTTGTAGCAATTTTAGTTCTCGAAGTGGCACTTTTGGTCCTCAAGCTGGAACTGTAAAAATTGGGATTTTGCATCCAATTCAGGATTTTTCAAATTCTGTATGAAATATTAGAGCTTTTGCTGATTTTGGGTGGGAAATAATTCTTGTGACTCAACTTGAGATTTATAATATAAAAACAAACTATCTAAAAATACAAGTATGCTAAACTCTCAATGTTATAGTAGGTAACATTGACATGTATTCATGTTAAAGAGGCTTAAGAGATTGAGATTAGGGTTTTTTTTCAAAATGAGATGAGAGATATTTGTTGGATCATCAAAAAAATTTAGTTATTGGTTTTGAATGGTTGAAAAAACTGAGACCCTAAATTTTGAGCATAAACGAATGGCCAATGCATGATCTACATGCAATACTATATACTCTTTAAGAGCTAAATTTACATGCATTTGTTATGTGAAATAAATAAATATGAAAACTCAAATTAGAATAGAGGATTCAAATATATAGTATATTAACACACTTATGAAGCAGATTATGATTTAGGTGATCCCAAAACTACTGAAAATGGAGATAAAACTCCTCCGCAAGCTGCTAGCATGGAATTCCGAGGGCCTTTTGAGCTTGGATTTGGCCAACCACTGGTAATTAACCTGAATTATATGAACAATATATTCATTACATACATATATTATCAATTTATCAATATATATATATATATACACACGATAATTGTACTAAAACAAGTTTGAGTTCATCTGTTTGTTGAATTAATGTCCACAGATTTGTGCTAAATATCCTTATGCTGATCAGTGCTATGGAGTTTACTCCACTTATGGAACTCAAATTACGGTTTGTGCATGTCCTTAATTATCATCTAAGTTTCATAATCACTAATTAACTAATCGCATGATAAGTGATTTATACATTAATCATAATTCATTTCCCATGGAAATATATAGGCTATGTGGAATCAAATGAGATATGACTCATATATATATGATATAAGAATATATGGGAATTTGTGGTCTTAATGCATTATATTTGTACTTATGTTTATAGGGGCGTATGATGTTACCATTGAGCATGAGCACCGAAGGAGGGCCAATTTATGTAAACGCAAAGCAGTATAATGGAATCATGAGGCGTAGAAAGAAACGCGCAGAAGCAGAATTGCAGAATAAAGTGCTCAAACTCCGTAAGGTACGTAAAGTAACTTGTTTTATTGAAAAATTACAGCATTGATCTGATATCGTATGAGATTTTTACGATCTTATAAGTTTCATTGTTTACTAACGTACAAAATTAATTTACGTTTCGTTTTGCTTTTAAGTTGGGCCATTATAAAAAAATAGACGAAATCAATTACTTGGTCACGTCCAAGCTAAACCCTTATCAGCATCAAAATTACAAAAGAAAATACTCTAGGACTGTTTTGTGATTTTGAAAAGAATAGGACTGAAAATTACAATTTTCTTATTTTTAACCGAAAATTGCAATTTTGCTTGGCATCAACATATACTCCAAATGTGATGTATGTAAAATTAACTTACATTAATAATGATATGCATGATGGCTGATATTTGATATTCAACATCCATTTAACAAAAGAATTTTCCTTTAATCGCTTAAACTCCCTAACAACAGTCAACACACCAGACAATTTGAAGACGAATAACTAGTTAATATATTCAAAATAATTTGTCGATATATTTATAAAAATAGTGTCTCATGAATTCATCCTATATATATATATTTCATGATATTCCCAGCCATATCTGCACTTATCTCGCCATCTCCATGCAATGCGGCGCCCAAGAGGCAACGGTGGCCGTTTTCTCAACAAGAAAAATCCCGACGACAAAAAGGGTAGTGATGAAGATAAACATCATCTCCCAAATCCCACTGGTTCCCAAATATCTGAAGTTTTGCAATATGATAATGGAAATGGGGTAAATTGTAACAGGTCCAATAGTCCAGGTTCAGAAGTGACAAGTCACATCTTTTCGAGGGCCAAAAGCAATCTTAATCCCTTTCATATTCACCCACCTTCTTTCCAGGGTTTTCAGAATGTGGCGAAATCTGGGCTTGGAATATCAATGGCGTCTGGTAATTACCTCAAAGTTTGAGGCTCAATTTGGTGATTTGTTCACTTGGGCAATTCATTCTTGGCTATCTCCATTCGTGGAGAAAATTAACATAATATATACTACAAATATATATGTATATACATATATATGCATGTATGTATGAATAAAATGGATAATTAGGTTTGTCTGTGTGGTTTCTGACATGCATGACCTAATGCAGAAGCTTCTTGTTTAGGATTGTTGTGTAAAATAGTCTGTTTCTGGTGTTGTGAACTTTGTGTGTATTTCGGAAGGTTTAATGTTGTAGGCTTGTGTATTAGTTTGTGTGTAATGATAAAAGCTAAACTTTGTATAATTTCATGCTCATATTTAAATCTGGAGATTGGCTTGTGGATTAATCAAATTTTTCTGGCGTAATCATTGATTTTTACCCCGTGAAAAATGTCGATAATTGTTTCATATAAAAACGTTAATGTATGAAATACAAATCACGCATATATATATATATAGAAGAAAAAAGACTTATACACATATGGAGAATATAGAATGTGATTATGTGAAGTAGTATTTGAAACTAATATGCATATATATGACAATTACAAAATAAAATTAATTTCACCAATTCCAATTCTTATATTAGGAAGAAAAAACATTTATAGAACCCCAATTTACACTGAAAATCACTCAAGTCTCAACCAACCTTATCATCACTTTTATCTTCCCTCGAAATCGCAATTTTCACAGTTTTCTACAGTAATTGGAGCTTAAAAAAATGTCAGCATCTTCACTTTCAGTAGCAGCTGCTGCCATTAATGCTTCTTCACATTCTTTATTATCTTCAAATTCACTTGACCATTATCATCTTTCTCTTCACTTCTTTGCCTGTAAGCCAAAACCCATTAAAACCCCTTTAAAATTCAAGCTCAATTACTCTCCATTTTCTTCGCTCAATCGCTCTTCCATATACTGCGCGTCGACTGCACTTGATAGCGTTGAATTAAATCAAGACGAAGACAGAGAAGATTTACAGAGCGGTAGTGAAGAAACTGTGTCTGAAGTTGAGGATGAAGAAAATGACGTGTCACAATCTGCTGAAGCTGGGAGATTATACGTTGGCAACTTGCCGTTTTCGATGTCATCTTCTCAGTTGTCTGAAATCTTTGCTGAAGCTGGCCGTGTTGTTAATGTCGAGGTACTCTGTTATTGTCTTTAAGGCTTTTCTTTTCACCAGTTAATTTTGAGAACTGTACATATGATGACAAGAATAGAGAAGAAAAGAAGGGTAATGATAAATATACCATTAATTTATGATTGATATTGTTGAACCTTTACTGCAACATTGGATTTGGTTTCTTAATCTCCATTTGAGTATGTAATGATTTTGCTCTCTGTTTTCTTACAGATTGTGTATGGCAGAGTTACGGATAGGAGTCGAGGATTCGCATTTGTCACAATGAGCAGTGTTGCCGAAGCCAAAGAGGCTATTCGATTGTTCGATGGAGCTGTAAGTGTATGATACTCTGTTTTACTGTTATACTCTGTTAATCCACAATAATCTGTTGATTTTTCCCTTTCGATTTTACTCTGTTTTACAGCAAATTGGAGGGCGTACTGCGAAGGTGAACTTCCCGGAGGTGCCAAGAGGCGCCGAAAGAGAAATAACAAGTCCAAAGATAAGAAGCAGTGTAAAGGGCTTTGTGGATAGTCCCTATAAACTATATGCTGGCAATCTCAGTTGGAATCTAACATCTCAAGCCCTTAAAGATGCTTTTGCAGATCAGCCAGGATTCTTAAGTGCCAAGATTGTCTTTGATAGGGAATCTGGAAGATCCCGAGGCTTTGGATTCGTTACTTTCTCGTCCGCTGAAGAAGTGGAATCTGCACTTAATGCTATGAATGCAGTGGTAAGAAAAGATTTGAGCTGTAATGAATTTTGTTGAATCGTTGTTGTTATTGTTGTTTGATAACTTTACTTGTTTGTATGATGAATTTAGGAGTTGGAGGGACGGCCGATAAGGCTAAATTTGGCAGAGCAGAGAAGTGATTTGGAAAACAGAGAGGTGGTGTCAAGTGTAAGTTTCTGAGTAGGTGTTTACACTTGAAAGTGAGTCAAATTCGTTGCACGATACTCGAATAGAAATTTAGACTTGGTGCAAGTTTTGGGCTCTAATATATACAGATTCATGTTTTGCATCATGGGTTTGTAATGATTGATTTTGAATGTCTATACTCATGTAATACATTAGATATCAGATTGGAAGTTTTTCAGATGTAGAACCAGTTGGTACTTCAATTTTAGCGTAATAAATAAACGTTTATCGATTCTTTGCCAGAAGAAAAGAGTTAGAAAGTATTTCTGCTTTCTTGAAAAATGACAAAAAAAAAAAAAAAAAAGAGAGGAAAATCTTCAATTAGCATTGTGATCACCAGCAAGAAGAGCATCTGCTGCAGAGTCCAAATCCTGTGGGAAGAAAACCCTGCAAAAAGATCAATCTTTTAAGAAGTGGAAAACTGATTTATAGCTAAGAAGCAAAAGAAGTATATATATATATACTCTCTGACCAAACAATACTCTGATGAAATATTGTGGCAAGTTTATGTGTGGTCAATACAGAAAAAACAACTACCTGCAAGTGTTGTGGTAGATGGTTTTGCTCAATTGATCGATGTTTTCAATACCCTTACAGCCAGCCACTACCTCAAGTACTTGCCTGCAATTCATTGCATATAAATTATATCTACCATTTCAATTTCCCAATACCCAAAATGAACTATTTCTGAGAAATTAAGGTTGCCGCTTATAACATTCATTTTATCTGCAATTTGGATGTTTTTCACTTACCGTACTAAACATGGTTCATTTCGACCTTTGACAATGCACTCGGGATCATGCTTCTCCTTCTTCTTAGAAGGCCATGAAGATTTCACAAACTTGATTCCAGCACTTGTGTTCTTGATTTCACAGTATGGAGAATCTGTTTCAATCATCAATCGCTCGATGGGAATTCCCTTTACAACGTCAAGGTTCTCAGCGGTCTTTAGAGAGCATCCATTTACACCTATACAGATTGAGATGCACAAAATAACGAAAAAACACAACAAATGGTAAAAAAAAAAAGAGGAATTTCTATATATGTAGGCTTGACTGATCAAAACCACCTATAAATAGATTACTGAACGAAAGAAGACGATCACGATCTTGGCCACTACCAGTAAACGAGTGAGCAACTCCAGAACAAAACCTGCCAAACCGAAAGGAAAAGGGAAAACAAATGTGATTTAAGCTGCAAACGTTATTGGAAATTAAATAGTAGTAGTTTTGTATCTATAGGGATATGCTATTGCTTGCAATTTGTGGGTATTTTATGCTATAATTTAATGTACTAAAGCTGTGACAAAAACTAAATAAAGTTCATCTTCCCATTAGCCTCAAAATGCTATTAGTCCATAAAATCTTACCTATGTTTGTTTTGCTCAAGAATACTGCAGAAATCCTCGGCAGCCGCTCGCATGTGGAGAAACATTGGCAACTTCGTAGCATATGCTAATTCAAATTGCTTCTCGAAATACCTGATTTCCAAGTTGTATAAAAGAAAAGACATCTTGTATATTAAAATCGAGAGTTCACAAATACAAGATGAAATCCGTCATTAAAAAGGAAAGAAAAATAAAGTCCAGAAGAAAGTAGAAAAACGAGAAATTTTACAAGCAGGCACATACTTCTTTTGAATTTCAGGTGGGCAGAAGTGAAGCCTATCATAGTCCAATCCACATTCTCCAATTGCCACCACCTTGCTTGAAACAATGAAGACATCAAATAAACTACTCATAAGACCATTATATTTATATAACCCTCTTTTAACAAAAAATGATAAGTAAGGCACAATAGATGGAGCTGATTAGGATTCCAAATGACAGCCAAAATGAAGGGAATAAGCCACATCTCACCAGGTGAAAGTGTAGAAGTCATTTGCTTAAATTAAAAAGATGAAACTTACATCACTGAATACGTGCATTATAGTTACAAAATAAAAAAAAAACATATATGGGCTATAAGGAAATAGAGCATACTTTGCCTTTCTCAACTCCCTCTTTAGCCAAAGACAAAAGAGCCTCAAAATGTTTCTCTGGATTACCACTTTCATCAAATTCCTGAATGAAAGCACAAGAATAAATGATGAAAATGTCTTTGTAAATACCCCGGGATCATATATAAAACAACATTAGTTTCTTCCTGAATATATATCAATTTGGTACGAAATCTCACTTTACATCTTGTTGGGTGCACACCAACTGTGCAGAAAAGTCTTGCTGCCATAATGAACAAAAGCTATTAATAGCAAATAGCAATTATGGTGTGAAATACAAGTTCCAGTTAAAAGTTATAATGCAATATAGAATGCATAAACAGACCATCTGTTTCTGCAATAGCAAGAGCTTCCCTTGACTCCTCGAGAGAGCCTCCAGTCACCTGACATATTCAAAATCATAGAGATCATATATATTCTAGTTAAATATATACAAATTAAAAAAAAAAAAAACTAAATTGTTACTTGAGCCGAACATGGCTGAAATATCAACCCACTTTTTTACTGGAAATTGCAACAAATATATGAATGTGGGTACTGATAAAGCAGTTAATTTTCATTACAGTTTCGATCAGCTATACATTCCTTTTTACTCGACTTCATATATTCATAAGATAATAAATTCTGAAATATGTATATGGATTTCCTTGGTTTTGTTGCATATCATGAAAGATTTCAGTTCAATCAAACACAAATCTTTACATTGCAAAAAAGAACTTTACTTTCACAAGCTCCAGATTTCTTTTATTTCTCATCAAAAAATTAGAAACCTTGAACAAAACAGAACAAACTAAGAATCCCAATTTAAACGACCAGAAATCCCAAAACCCAAAAAATAAAATCGATAGAAACTCATTAGGTCAAAAGAATTTACAATAATACGATCGACGCCTGCGCTCCAAGCCCTACTAAGCACAGAGGCAATATCAGCTACATGATACTGCTTCCCATTGTACATTCCTCTGAACATACTATCTACATATTTTTCGCAACACATTGAATTAGATACCCAAAAGGACTAATTGAATAAACAATCGAATAAAAATAAGCTTGCTGAGTACTGTATCACCTGTGAAGTTAACAGCTATGTCTGCAAATAGAAAAACAAACCAAAATGAAAAAATAGAAGCAAATAGATCAAATTAAACACTTGGGTTTTAGAAGAAAATGGAAATCGACGATGAAATCACAGTCACTTGCCTATCATTCGTACAGCGCCGCTGCTTGCCATTGCTGATAGATACGTCTGAAGGAACAGCGTTCGTCTGCGAGATTGGAGAGACTGAAGAAACGTGAAATTATAGGCTAGTTAAATTTGTTGAACTAAAATCGTAACTAGCTCCTAGCACGTTTATAACTTGGGAAAAAAGGACTTTGTATTTTGAGAAATAAATGTAAGAATATATCTAATATTTTCTTAACAAACCATTTTTTTTTCTTTTTTTTGGTAATTTGAAGAAAATTACCAATAGTGGAAGATGAAATCAGATTAATAAGTAATAACCCTGATTAATTTCAGCTGATATATATATATATATTTATATTATTTTTTTTGTTTTTTATAAAGGTTGAGAATATCAATATATCATTCTTTTAGTACGGAAGTCCGCAATCTTAAGTCTTAACTAGGGGTGTTTACGAGTCGAGCCGGCTCGAAAATAGCTCGATTCGAACTCGAGCCGAGCTCGAGCCTAAAAATACCTGTTCGCGAGCTCGCGAGCCGAAATAAAAAAATAATTTTTAATTAATATATATATAAAATAATTATTTATTCATATATTTTTATTAATATGATATATTATAATAATAGATGTATAAATAATAATATTTTTGACATTAATTATGACTATTTTAATAATATATGAATAAATATAAAATTTAAAAATTATTTTTTTATAAAAAAATTAGTATTTTAATAAAAAAAATTATTTTTTTGAGCTCGAGCTCGACTCGGCTCGGCTCGAGTTAGGCTCGAGCTCACTTTTCTGCAGCTCGTTGAGCTCGAATTTTTTGCCCAACTCGACTCGAGAACACCCTCTAGTCTTAACAAGCGATCATGCAAATGTGTTTCTTTGGGCTTCCTCTAGTCTAGCTCTAACTAAAGCCCATATTTTTTAGTTGGGCCTTTTCTTCAAAAGCTTTCACTGTTGGAATTTTAAGGAATGTAGATTACATTCACACTCCTTTTATTTGATGGGAAATATAATCTAAAATGGAAATTAGATTAATTTAATAATGTTTGGTTATCTATAAAAAAAAATGGATAAGGAAATAGATTACGTTTCTTTTTTTATATTTTCTTCAAACACATATAATAAGAGCTAGAATCAAGGAGTTAGAATTTCCATAAACTCATGTACGATGATTATATTAATATTTAGATTTTATATACACAAGAAGTACGAGGATAGCAGAACCCCTTGCCTAGGCTTCAAAGCCAGAAGAGGCTCTCCATTCCATAATAAGCCTGAGTTATTCTTAGGAGTCCAAAGTTTGATGAAGAAACCTCTAACAAACTCGATTTTTAGATATCCTCAAAGTATGAATAAGCTCTTGAAATATTGACTTGAGTACCTCTACCAGGATAGACAAGTTATCCCACACGCGTTTTCCTGAAAAAAAAGATTATAGAACATTCTCTGCAACAAGTACAAAACCCCATTTTTTCCTTGATATTTCCTTTTGCCTCATTAATTCTTAAATAAACAATAAACGTCCTCATCATTTGACTTCTTCTTCTTCTATATCTATCTCTCTCTCTTCTTACATGCCCACATTCTTCCATTAGGAAGAAGCACAAGAGTTGCTCATTGTTGAACTAAGCCAGGACAGGACTACTACTTTGACAATTCTCTGTTTTACCAATTCAACCCATCATCACCAACTTCATATACTCAAACATAAAACCCCCTGCTTTCATTATATCCATTCCTATATACACACTTGTTGAACAACATCAACAACATCAAACAAGCTAAGAAAAAAAATGAATGATCTATTTTCAGGATCCTTCTCCCGTTTCCGGGGCCAAGACCAATCCCCACCACCGCCCGACAACATCGAGCTCTCCAACTCCGGCGTAAACCTCGACCGCTTCTTCGAAGATGTCGAAGCAATCAAAGACGAATTAAACGAACTCGAATCACTTTACACACAGCTCCAATCCTCCCACGAGCAGAGCAAAACCCTGCACAACGCCAGAGATGTCAAAAACCTCCGTGCCCGCATGGACGCCCACGTCTCCACCTCCCTCAAAAAAGCCAAGCTCATCAAGGTCCGTCTCGAGTCCCTCGACCGCTCCAACGCCGCCAATCGCAGCCTCCCCGGCTGCGGCCCGGGAAGCTCATCAGATCGTACTCGCACCTCCGTAGTCAATGGCCTCCGCAAAAAGCTCCACGACACCATGACGAAGTTCAACGATCTCCGTCAAAGGATGTCGTCCGAGTACCGCGAGACCGTGCAGCGGCGTTACTTCACCGTCACCGGCGAAAACCCCAACGAGAAGATCCTAGACAATCTAATCGAAACAGGGGAAAGCGAAACCTTCTTACAAAAGGCGATCCAGGAGCAGGGGAGGGGGCAGGTGATGGACACGATCATGGAGATTCAGGAACGGCACGATGCGGTTAAGGACATGGAGAAGAATTTGATGGAGCTCCACCAGGTGTTCCTCGATATGGCGGTTCTGGTGCAGAGCCAAGGGGAGCAATTGGATGACATTGAGAGCCAGGTGAATAGGGCTAATTCGTTTGTGAGAGGAGGGACACAACAGCTTCAGGTTGCGAGGAAGACGCAGAAGAATACCAGGAAATGGGCTTGTTTTGGGATTATACTGTTGTTGATTGTTATCTTGATCATTGTTCTTTCGCTACGGCCATGGGAAACACGACGATGATAGATAGTTTATCACCGGAATTCTACTCCGGCGGGGTGTATTTGTAATTTTATTTTGGCACTATTTTTTTTTGGGGCGATATTTTTTTTTGTGTGGCTATTTTATGTATCTACTATTCTTTGCATATTCATTACTGTCTGTTTAAGAAATTTTTGTAGTACATGAACCCTCTATTTCAAGTGGTGTTATATATTTTTTTAATTTATTTATTAATAGAATTGGTAATTACGTAAATTATTTCGATATCTACACAATTTATATAAATTTAATATAGAACACTGTTTGTAGTGGTCCTATTTGAGTATCACATCAGATAATAGAAAGAAAGTAGTTGCAAAAATGAAGCATTTTAATACTGCAGCAACTATCCACAAGTTATAATATTAACTATGCACCAAGTCCTGCTCTAAAACTCAAAAAGTCCTCAAAATAAATATAAAAATATATATATATATATATATATAATACAACCTTAAAGACGTGTGAAGACATGATAAAACATACCCCTCTACCAATTACGAGAGTGTATTTTGAATGCTCTGATACAGAGTTATAACCATTTCAATGGGAAAAAAATAGTTATGAATGTTGTTTAAGTCTAATATTGCCATAATAATGCATTGAATCATTGTAATTTACACATGATGTAAAGCATAAAATTACTACATACAATTTCGCATGTCGAATTAAGGAACAAAACACTTGCAGCCAAAATTCATTCTTTTTAATGTACCGTAATATGATAAGAATGACCCTGGCACGTACCTGACGACGTTTTGGACCCAATTTTATCGTCCCCATCATTAGACGAGACAATATTCCAGTGCAACGTGTAGTTCGATAAATCAAACGTACCTGGAGAAAACACGCAAATCTGAAGATGAACTTCAGTAGAAGACAAAGGATCGAGTTTTATACGAGTTGAACTTGTTCCTGACCAAATGAAAGGTGAAACACTCTCTGGCATTATGGTTTTGCCCATAACATCAGATGTCACTTTAATATCACTCAAATTTGATATAGCATGCCAACCCAGTTCATTTCCAGAAACTGAAGCAACCAAAGGTGTAGAATCGAGGGTGTTGATGGAAACAGATACAGGGGTATTCGGAGGAATTGTAAACAGTCATGATCAGATTTATTTCACAGAAAGCAGCTGAAAAGTCGTGCGACACTGACCGAGGGCTATTAATTAACCACCACATTGGGCTTGTATTAGCAATTCTGTATCACAAATAGTAACATAAGCAACATAAATAAAGAAATATCACAAAAAATGCAGCATTAAATTATGAATTCCAATTTTTAGGATCAGACATAATTAAGAACCCCAAAAGAGAGTACTTATGGAACATGTAAATATGCAAATCGTATAGTGTTTCAGCAAGAAGTCACTCAGAAAAGGAATTTTACCTGCAATGGCAGGTGTGATGAGAGAAAACTCCATTGGTTCTAGGTAGCCCAGCATCTCTCTCATATTGTGACTCGGATAACAAGATGAAGTCGACTGTGCTTACATGTTCCTAATACATAGGCAAGATTAAATTAAAAATAAGATATAATAATAGAGATAAATGCAAAAAACCCACCTGTGAAATAATTTATTGGCTGAAAACCCCCTGTGAAATAAATATAGGCTAAAAACCCCCTGTGAAATTTTTTCGTTGCAAAAAACCCCCTGTGAAAGTTAGGTCAGCTACCCCTGTGAAATAAATGCAAAAAACCCCCTGTGAAATAATTTATTGGCTGAAAACCCCCTGTGAAATAAATATAGGCTAAAAACCCCCTGTGAAATTTTTTCGTTGCAAAAAACCCCCCGGTCGTTGCAAAATATTTATTTTATTTTTAGTAAATATGCCTCATAATAGTAAAAATAATAATGTTAATAATCTAAAATTTAAATATTATGAGGCATATTTACTAAAAATAAAAGAAACATTTTATGAAAAACTATCTTTAATATCGTTTTTTGTGTAAACATGAGTAAAATTGTATCCCAAATGAATATATAAGTACTTATATGTTAATGGTCTAAAATTTAAATATTATGAGGCATATTTACTAAAAATAAAAGAAACATTTTATGAAAAACTATCTTTAATATTGTTTTTTTTGTGTAAACATGAGTAAAAGTGTATCCCAAATGAATATATAAGTACAATACACAAAAGGGACATAAAAGTAAATGAATAAGTCATTTAATGTCTAATAATCACAAACAAAAAAAAAATGCACATACGGCGCGTGTAGCTCACCTAACTGACCGAGGGGGTTTTTTGCAACGAAAAAATTTTACAGGGGGTTTTTAGCCAATAAATTATTTCACAGGGGGTTTTCAGCCAATAAATTATTTCACAGGGGGTTTTTTGCATTTATTTCACAGGGGGTAGCTGACCTAACTGACCGAGGGGGTTTTTTGCAACGAAAAAATTTCACAGGGGGTTTTTAGCCTATATTTATTTCACATGGGGTTTTCAGCCAATAAATTATTTCACAGGGGGTTTTTTGCATTTATCCCATAATAATACTACCTTATGGACAAGAAGATTTGAAACACAGTAAAACTCTAATGATTTGCAGTAATTAACAAAAATCAAGAAAACAAGAATTTTGGTGAGGCCTCAGTGATAATCCCTAAGTTGATCTTTTTCTTTTATTCAATTAAGCGCTCATAACACAGCCCCTGTACACAGACAAGTGAAGTGCCAGAAGGCAGAAAAAAAGCTGAAGGCACTAAATTTCACACTCCACTTGTGCCAGTAAGATAAACAGAAATTATACAAAGCGTGCATTGCGTTCAAGCCCCCATCTAAGCCATTTGATTGGTTAATCGAAAGAGTAAGTATTCTCAGACATTCAACATTTGTTCTATTAGTAAACAGATCACTTGTTCATGTTCAAATGTCGCCTAGACTTAAAGATTAAGGCTAAAGAACAAGGAGAGATGTGGCAAACCTTTTCTTGTCTTTCTTGGTGCAATCTCTCATGATGGTGAAAAATGATTAAAGGTGAAATAGACGTATCAAATAACAGCCTGGAATCACCATCGCCTAGTCTCACATCTGCCCTCCCTGACATGGCAAGAGAAGATATGTTGTCTTTGGTACTTCCTTGTGTCCTGTGCTTCTGAAAGCCAAAGTAACTTAATTATGAAAAAAAGAAAAACTTGAACAAGAGGGAGGGAGAATTAGAAAACTGCAAAACTTGAAATTAAGACAGGAAGAGAAAAGAACGGTGGCGAAGGGGTCCATTCTCGACATTTTAGTATCACAATTGTACTACAATGATGTAGAGAAGGCAGAAAACTGGTCCAAGTATGAAGCCCAATTCTCAGATTTGACATATTTACCATGCAGGCATAGATGTATAAAACACGCTTACATCTACCCTTCTAGGGAAACTAATATTTGCTACGAGTACAACTAAGTTTCAGTAAGACCATAATCTTATGTCCATTGAACCGAAACAATGCCTTATGAGCAACTAGAGTCTAATGAACGATATTAGACTTATTTTCAGAAAGCAACAATAAACCCCATAAGAATGAAGAAGCCTAGAGAACTAGTTGACCAAACTTTAAATGTAGGTACAAACCTTCATCTTGAAAAAGCATGACAAAGCCTGACCAGCCATTAGAAATTCCAGAGGACATATAGATTCTACTGGTTGGAGTAATGCAAGATGCCATTGATCTCCAACACATGATAATTGATTAACATGGAAACTCTGTGAATTGGTCCTGTTGATAACATCCATCCGGACGAGAAATTCTTGCAATCTGGAAGGACAAGGGCTGGTTTGGAATGACACTTCCAAGGATGGCAGTACCTAGATAAAGAGATAGAAAGATGTGAAAATTAGTGCAGATATATTTCTGAGATACATGCATTAGTTAGAAAAAAAATTTAGATATGCTAACAGATAAATTGATATTTAAATATACCCTTGTAGAATCTGATGGGTAATTGTTCCAGAAAAATTAAATTAACTAGCAAAAACCATAAATTTTCATAAAAAAATAAGTACCCAACCTAGTTAAACATAAAAGGATAAAATCAGTGGGAGAATGAAAAACAAGTCTACTTTGGATGATTAGTTAATTTCCAGAGCTAATAATGAAACAATTATACCATCACTGTTCCGGAACATACCTCCAGATTGTAATGCATGCGTAAAGTGCGATATGTTATAATTGTTGATTCGTCTTCCATCTCATAGTAAATTGTTATGTACAGTGAAATGCTTCCAGCATCAGCAGCTCTAAACCAGAGGGGCCACATAAGTGGCTTTTCCCAAGAAATTGCTGTGGTCTATAAAGAGAAAGAAAACTGAGAATTTAAAATCACTTCCAATCAGATGACTGATATCTTATAATGCAAAAAATGGTTAAGTACACTGACCTCAGGGAACACAAATATACTATTTGCTGATTTGGCAACATCGACTTGTGTGAAACTTTTTGACGAACTTGCCTGCTTTCTAATGCAAGTGGGAAATTCCAAGTTCATAATTTCCTGATCTGCAAGGCAAAGAAATCTTGGATGACTGACCCTCATCTTCAGATTCTGCCGACAGAGAAACAGGGCTTATAAAGTGAATGAAGCTAATATTTCCTTCACCAAAGAAAAAAGACTTAACAAGGAACATGCAGATCCTTCAATACCATAACAAGAATTGTAAATTTCTATGATTTTAGGGCATGATTAGGAGGGCCACTACAAGCAAATCTTGAATGTGCCCTGATGCAAAGGCGTCAAGCATATACCGAAAGTATAGGGCCCAAAGAAGTGTACTTCTGATGATCTAGTTGTCTCGCAGTACTGTAATTTCCGCATAACATACAGCAACAGCATGGTAGTAACTTATGGAAAGAAATGAACTGTATCATTCAAAAATGGATTTTAAATGCCAGTCCTGGAACTTCCCCATATCTTAATTCTACTGCATCACATAGCGTTCTTCATTGTACTAGCTTAATAGTACTTGATTTGATTTGTTGAGAAATAATGAAAAGAAAAAACACACCATCTCGCGATCGAAAGAATACAAAAGGGTGAGGGCAATATTAATCTACAGCCACTAACTAGTGCAGTACAATAGGTGAAGTATAGTAACACAAATGTAACCAGGTTAACACAAAACCATGGATTTTACTTCAAACTACACAGATCAGTCAACAATATTGTTAACATACATAATTGTTGTAATAGTTCACATGTTGCAAGTTGTTGTCACAAATATAAACAGAAATCTAGATTAAGAAAGAAAGAAAATACCTTCACAGATACTTTTGATGGATTTCTCAACTCTAAGGTAAGGCGACGGAGATCACCAGCATAAAGTGTTTTAGGTGAGTCGTGAATGACACCCTCAAGCCTAGGTAGACTCTGGATATGGAGCAAATCGTAGCAGAAACGTAAGATTTTCATTAACAGACAATCAATCCAGACTAGTAGATAATGCTAAGTTACTCCAGGACAGCATCTACTAGCTCTTTGTTAAAAACCGGAAACCATGATGACACAAACTCCTGCTCAGAGGCTGCACAAACGAACTAAAAGTCAGTCACTAAACTTCATAGCTAAAAAACTCAATATGTTGCAATGTCTTGACTTAACAATCAACTGATTATAACATATGGAACCCCAAGAGCAGATAGAATTTTATTTGTCATCTGCAGAACAGCAAACAAGGTAATTTACGTAATGCTTTGCAAATAGTTGCTCCCGAATAATGTCGACACCGAGCAACAGATATTAACAAAGAAATATTCCAGTTGGATTTTTTTTCCTTACAGATGCAAAAAGACTTCCACTGCCAAAGATAGGGGGTTTACATCTTACTCGCTATTAACGGCTCAATTTCCGGAGGATCTGAACACAGCTCAGAAATATCTTTATCTCCCGCATGGGTGATAATTTGTTTTAATCTCTCCTTTGTTACCTGTATGGACAATAGTGAGATGCAAAGAAAAAATAGGAAACGTCAAAATGGTCTCAATTCAGAATTCAGCACTTACACCTCGAATTCTTAGGAATATATGCTGCAATCCACAGGGATGTAGATGAAAGTAATGGCAGAGAAAAATAAATATATTGATGACCGATGATAATTGACACCCAAGATAATTCAATGCTAGACCAAGAGAAACCCGAACTTAAATCATGACGCACTGCATGATGCTGTTTTCAAGCCTTCATGGACAACCCCAAAATCACCATATTCCGATTATGCTTGAAGTTATTCAGATAAAATCCTAACATATTGTGAGATATTCACTTGCTTCATTCAGAAATCAGTGGTGCACTTATAGTTTTCTTTCAATCTTGAAATCACTATACACAACAGGACTTCCCATTGATGCCTTTACGTTCGAACTTGAATTTCTCGGCATGATATACTAGTGCAATAAATAATCCACACCAACAGTGCAGCATATACATTCATGACGGCAAAAAGGAAAATCATCACATGCACAAAGCCAATGCATCACCAAAACACTTCAAAATAAGCGTACCTCGATATTGGGTTGCCGAATTTCATCCGAATAAAACAGTCGTAATTTAAATTTTCTCAGTCTGTAAGGCTGATCACTAGCTGTCCTCACCGGCACTGAGAATTCAAGAAATGATATTAGTTAAAATATCCTAGCATTAGCAAAAACAACCTCAAGACCAAGAAAATAGTATGCCGTAACGCTTTCCATATCGCACCGTCGATATTGCTGAAGTTACAGAACGGCGTGAGCATTTCAATCAATGATAGACCATTTTTCCGGCAAGAATCCTCGACCATCGGCGTACGGAGGACCATGACCGCCGGCGTGATCTCGTCCAACAGCATCCTGCCAAGTGGCGTGTTCGCCGGATCCATCATCCTCATCGGATTCGATCCGGACTGAAAATCACTCTTCAGCTCGGATACAACACGTTGATAGACTCACTTGGCTTAGCTGACTCTGTTGGTTTCAATAGGGAGAAAGGTGCAGCAAACTCAGATCTTGAGCAAGCAGGCAGACGGGGAAGAAGTAAAAGCCAGATGACCGTTGGGCTGATAAAGGCCCAATAGTCTGCTTGTGTTAATCTAAAATGGGCTTTCAATCATCTGGTATAAAAAAATAAAACTAGGCCCAAAATAACTTTGCATCTTTAGTTTTAAATGCTCTCTTTTTTTTTTTTGGTTGAAGTTAGAATCTTGAATTATTGCAATTTGAATTCAATGAATAGAAAATAAATGATTGAAGTTAGTCACTTTAAATATAATATAGAAAAAATAATTTGGTGTAGGAATAATAAGTATTGAAGTTTTGAATTTTTTTTAACACTATAAACTACTTATTTTTGCAAATATCTATATGTATATTGTTATATACAAGGCTTCCATATTTCATCAAATACTTGCTTCAAACATCACATAAGGAATATATGTCAAAAGATGAAAATTTGGCTAGAAAATAAAATTGGTCCTAAAAAGGTTAAGTATTTTTTTTATTGTCTAAGTAAATTGTGAGTCTAAAGTAATGATTTGGATGTAGTGGAGACAGGATTTCCATGATCCAAGAAGCCCATGATCCAAGACACACCTTTTGAAGTAATCATTTCATTTAATAATAATTCCAAGTTCTTTATAGACATTAATCTTAGTGATATCTGAATTCTAGGCAGTCTCCTCAAGTTTCAGTCTTGATTATATGTATGTTTGCAGATTTTAATTGAAAAAAATTAGATGAAAGTATGTCTGAGAAGGGCTCAAATTTACGTACAGACAAGCCAGTAAACTATGAAGTAATTTGGAATATGAAAAAAAGATATGGTACAAGCATAGCATATCTATTTACATTGAAACAATACACTCCATTATATCATAATATCTGTAAATATAATTAACACTTAAATAAAGATTAAAAATTTTGGTGGGATTCAATGGAGATTATATGAGTATTAAATGATAATTTTGAATTTCAACTACATGATATGAATTTTTCAATCACTCTCAATATGTGATAGCCGAATTTTAAAAACCCACGATAATTACAACAACGAATACTAAGAGCTCTTTTAATTATAAACAATTATGATTGTCCAATTTTTGAATTCGAGACATCCTAATGATTATAAATAGTAGATACAAAATAAAATCCCTCTCATTTACACTGAAATCAATTTCCTAATGAAAATTGCCAAAAAAATATATCATTGTAACGCATATTTATCTCCCCCAAGTTTGTAATTTACAAACACTAGATGAAATTGGGTAAAAATATATACCCAAAAACCCCCAACTTGAAGACTTTCAAGCTTCTCATTAGGAAGACATAATATCATTACAAAATTGCACCCAAACTATTTTTGGTTAAACCAAATCTGTCTGTAGCCCAAAGCAAACTATTTGACCCTATCGAGGCGTTTGCCCCCATCTCACTCACCACCCCACCAATCAAACCTTGCCACGTGTCCCAAACACAGACACCAAGCATTAGCCTCCGGGGCAGTTAACTTCCATCGTCCTTAACGGCCCTGGAAGCAAACCCACACGTGCATGGCCCTCCATTTACATATTTCCCAATGCCATTTTGAAATTCATTATCTCTCTCTCTCTCTCTAAATACCCTAAGAGAGAGAAAGCCATAGATTTTTGACAGGTTTTGATGTTTACATGTAATGGAAAGAGGATGGAAACCTAACGCTGACCAGGTTTTACCAGCCTGCCCCAGGTGTGGCTCTTCGAACACGAAGTTTTGTTATTACAACAATTACAGCTTGACTCAGCCTAGATACTTCTGCAAAGGTTGTAGAAGATACTGGACTAAAGGTGGGTCCCTTCGCAACGTTCCTATTGGCGGTGGCTGTCGAAAAAGCCGACGTGGAAAGTCCATTAGGGTTTCTACAGATGGTGGTTCAAATTCCAGGGTTTTAGCCCACAACGGAACTGAATCTAATAACAATTCGTTTTTGTCACCAGGCCCTGATAATAATATTCCTTCAACTAGTATCGATCTTGCTGCAGTTTACGCTAATTTCCTGAGTCCAATTCCGAAGCCTGACGGGGTTGATCAATCAGAATCAGCATTGCCTGACGGGGTTTTGATACCACCTGTCGAGTTTCCAAATTTTCAGCATTTTAACCCTCGTTTACCTCACGAGAGTGGTTTTATTGATTGTGGAAATTTTCCAGGCAGGTTATTATCGGGATCGCAATTGTTAGGAGATGAGAATTCGATGTATTTCAGTGGGTTTGGGTCGTTTCATAAGCAGACGCAAAATAGTATACCTGGAAATAGCTTTATAGATACGAATATAAACCCGATGAACAATAACGATTCGTTATTATTGCCACCTTTGCCAGGCGAAGACGTTGTCGTTTCTGAAGGGATATTGTGGCCTGGTTCTGATTTAATGTTGCCAAATCAAATTCATGGAGCTCCAGGGGGATCAGTTGAACCAGCAGGTCGAAATTCAGAACTTTTGAGTGGAAATGTGAGCACGTTTAGTGAGTTAAATCTTGAAGCTATTTTCAGGTCTTGATTATGGGGTCTCTTGGTTAATAGTAAGTATATTCTGATTTTGTTATACGTTTTATTTACATATTATACGTATAGCTTTTGTATAGGTTAAAATGTTACTGCGAATTTAGATATATATAATTGTTTCAAAATTTTAATGGTGGGTGATTTTGCAGCATATATGTATATATAATGTATATGTGTTCTATATCATCACGTATAAAAATATTTGAGAATATTTGAGAATATCCTCAAATATTTTTATACATTATAGTGTATATATTTATCTATGTATTTGATTGGAGTTGTTGATCTTCAGGGAAAAAAGGTTATTTAGGTTATGTAACATAAGATATGATTTTGCAGAGATTATTTCGTGCAGAAAAACTTATTTAATTTTATAAGAAATTTTGAAGAAATAAACACTTGCACAATTGTGCATCCAATATCAAGCTCTAGAGTGGCACATTATTATTTTCATATGGGAATTAAAATTTATTATTATTTTTTTCTTCCTGCATGTAATATAACCAAAGTCCTTATATAATTTTTCATAACAAAAAAAGACCCAAACCAGACAGAAATATATACGTAATTGTTTTTATTAATTTAATTCAAACTTCAAATAATTTAATTCAAACTTCAAATAATTTAATTGTACTATTTCAAGGTATTGCAAAGTATGTGTTATCTTAAATGGCGATAGAAAGTGTCAAAAACCTAATTTCAAATTAAGTGGATTTTCTAAATAAGGGTAAAAAGTGTGAAAAACGTAACTTTATAGTGTGAAAAATAAATTGAACTCGTAAATAATTGTGGCAAATAATTAAATCTCCAAGAAACATATATGCATACTGCTTAGTTTCTAATTACGTAAACTCGCAAATAAAATCTTGGAGTTGAAAATTCTGCATATAGAGAGAGTATTAACGTGAAACACCATAAACATAGATTTCAGTGCATCACATGATCCAAGAAATATTTTATCCCTGGCAAATAATCCTCTTTGCTCTTACATAATTAATTAATACATACTCAAACTAGCTCTAATTTAATTAATTTTAAAAGCATATAAACTATTCCAACTTCTCACTAGAAGACCATTTAATTATTATTGAAATTTCACAAATATTTTTAATGCATCTTGTGGGGGTGTAAACTAGTAAACTATGATGACTTTTTAGTGCAGTCTTTATTGTTGAAACAATATATTAATTCTGATTTTTAAATTTATGCTATTAATGAATGACTATGTGAATTGATCTAAACCTCAGAAACCACCAGACCTAATTAATTGAAAAGGTCAATTGAACAAGTTGATGATATTAATATGATCTTGGCTAGCTGCAACTTGGTATAAATTTCCACGGAATAAGTTGAATCATAGAAGAAGACCGGACAATAGTAATATATATTAATATATCATATTATATATACCCAATACATATATATATACATATAATATTAAATAACAGTAATGTCATTATAGTTGATTGATGATAATTTTTTTTATATATGATAAAACATATGGGCATAATCATATGCATTTTAATAAAAGATAACAAATGCCTCTATGTTACTAATATATTGTAAATTTCATGTACAAGACAGCGACTTAATGAACACTAACCAATAAAAGTAATATGGCGGTGATTATTACAGTAATTTTGATAAAGTCAAAACCAACATTTTCTTGTACTTTTCTTCTTCTGCTATCAAATATAATATAGGGTAAAAGTATTCTAAACCCAATTTATGTAGGTCAGAGCATTTTAATATATAATTTAGCTTTAACATTTGAGTACCTAATACTTGTAAACTATTAGAATTAAGCTCATTCGAGGAATAATTTAAAATATCTTTTAAAAAAAGTTTATCACGTTAAGCATGAAATTAAATTGTGTATTAAAGTGTAAATATCATGCATTTTATAGGTAGTCGAGTGCACAAAAAGGTATATATATATTTTGCAAAATGTATATATTATACTATGTGTAGATAGTCGGGAGCACAATTTAAGTCAAACTATTCATTCGATAAACTTACCTATCACAATTTGCAAAAGGTGGTAACTCAAGATTAAAAATTCATAAACTGTGTATTAAAATGCTTCGATTGATATATATTATTAGGTTCAGAAATGTTTTTTACCCTATAATAATTAAATTCCATATGCTTAAAATTTCAATGTCCAAGTTCAATGCATGCTTATTTTCCAGTCCAAATAACTTTTCCTTAAATATTAATGTGAGTTGAATTTCATACACTTAATTAGGTTGTGTATGTCAAACAAAATATTAGGTCAAAGATCATGTTTTTTTTATCAATAGGTGAAAGATCATGTTGAAAATAGATTATATGGATATTGGAATGATATGCATTATCCCTTTTTCGAAACAGATAAATGATTCTTCTCCCTTGTTCATTCTCCTCCCTTATAAAACTTAATTTATATTTTTTCCAAATTCACAAAATCGACTAACTTGATTAAAAATTGGGAGACAATTGAAACAATGCATACAAATTTCAATATTACAACTCCTTTAGCTTTAAATTTTCCTCCTTAAATATGCTATTCAACTCAAGCTAATAAAAATAACAAGAAACTATAACCAAAGATAAGAGGAAATTAAACCCAAGGAGAATACACAAAACATAAAACGAGTATATATGATGATCATTCTTTTTTTCTTCTAATTAATATATCAAGATTGAACTTTAAATTGCCAACAAATCGGAGATGAAATTTCTATCTATCTTTTTCTAAAATTTTAAATACTATAATTGTAATTCTCTCTTTTTTACAATTTGGTATCCATTTATCAAATAATTACCAAAATCCCATCTCAATTAATTAGATGTATCTCTAAATAAAGAAACAAAATTTTTGGGTATGCATGAAGAATTCCTCCAGGCCCTGGAATGCAATTTAAGCATTTCTCTAGCTCTCTCCTTCGTCTTCAACCCACAGTCAACTTGAACCACCAAACACAATTTCGCCACAATCCCAATCTGCAACATCTCCTGCAAAACTCCATGGGTCGCTGAAAACTTCGAAATCGAATGCAAAATCCTCACAGCTCTTTCACTTGCAACTTTAGAAACCCTAAGTATTTTCTTCGCAACAATGGCTAAACCTGCGCCATGCTGCAGCAAATCAGCTCGTCCTTCTGCGCATTGGCATAGCAAATCAAGCACAATCAAGGTCATCTCACAGGCCCGTTTATCGGTGTTAGAATCGAGTAAAAGATCGATTAAAACGGGTACTGCCCCAGATTCGACGGCTTTGACCCGGTTTCTGCCCCATGAACACACAGTTGCTAGTACTTTGAGTGTTGCTTTTGAGCCCTTTTGGTTGATTTGATCTCTCAGGATCTGTACTAGCTCGAAGAAGAATCCGGGTTGGAGATTGGTTATTCGGGTCGGGTCAGCTACTTCCAGGATCGATTTCAACAGCATGATAGCGTAAGCACGTGACTCGTAGCTACCACATTGCATGACACGTGTCAAAGACCCGAGAAAGTTGTCACAAGCTAGGGTTTTTAACCCTGGTTCTGAAAGTTGGAGATTGTGAAGAATGCTCAAAGCCTCATCACATGCATCTCTATATTCAAATGAATCTTCTGATACTGAGTCAGCTTGGAGGGTTTTTTCGTTTGCTTCCTGCAGTATATAGTTATATTTATTTCTTTGAAGTTGAGTTGTCTAATATTGATCTTCAGGGAAAAAACTAGGTATATTATATATTATAAGATATGATTTTGCAGGGATTATATCATGCAGAAAATCCTCTAATTTTTCGATTATGTAATTTTATAAGAGATTTTGAAGGAATAAACTTTTGCAAAATTGTGCATCCAATATCAAGCTCTAGACTGCAGATTATTATGTACATATGGGAATTAAAACTTATTATTATTTTTATTCTTCTGTAATAGTAATTGTACTTTCTTTTCCTTTTTTTCTTTTTTCGTTTGCTTCCTGCATGTAATATAACCTAAGTCCTTATAATTTTCACAGTTTTGTTTATTTGTTAAACGATAAAGACCCAAACCAGACGGAAATATATATGTACTTGTTTTAATTAATATAATTCAAACTTCAATTTATATCTGTCTATATATATATGAGTGACTATCAACTCTTAAAGATTACCCAACAGCAAGGAAATACATTCATTTTGATTTAAATAAAAAAATAATATAATCCAGTTTTCATGAACTATAGAAACCTTTATTTATACCTAACAAAATTAAGCATTAATCTTCTCTTGGTTACAAACTATACATACTGCACAAATATGAAACGCCAGGGTATATATATATATACACACACACACTCGTTAAGTACAGGTATAAAGAAGTAGAAAACAATATCATATTAATAATTTAAAGATTTTGAAAGGCAAATATCAACAAATAATGAGTAAAAACATTTTAATTGTACTATTTCAAGATATTGAAAAGTATGTGTTTTTCTAAAAGAGGGTCGAAAGTGCTAAAAACCTAATTTCATAGTGTAAAGTGTAGTTTTTAAATAAGGGTAAAAAATGCAAAAAAAAAAAAAAAGTGATTTTATAGTGTGCAAAATAATTTTAACTCGTAAATAATTATAGCAAATAGTTAAATCTCCAAGAAACATATATGCATAGTTCCTAATTACGTAAACTGGCAAATAAAATCTTGGAGTTGAAAATTATGCATATAGAGAGTTAACGTGAAACACCATAAACATAGATTTCAGTGCATCACATGATACAAGAAATATTTTATCCATGGCAAATAATCCTATTTGCGTTACATAATTAATTAATGCATAATCAAACTAGCTCTAATTTTATTAATTTTAAAAGCATATAAGTTTGTTCCAACTTCTCACTAGAAGACCATTCAATTATTATTGAAATTTCACTAATATTTAATGCATCTTGTGTGGGTGTAAACTAGTAAACTATGATGACTTTTTAGTGCAGTCTTTATTGTTGAAACAATATATTAATTCTGAATTTTAAATTTATGCAATTAATGAATGACTACGTGAATTGATCTAAACCTCATAAACCACCAGACATAATTAATTGAAAAGGTCAATTGAACAAGTTGATGATATTAATCTGATCTTGGCTAGCTGCAACTTGATATAAATTTCCATGGAATAAGTTGAATCATAGAAGAAGACCTGACAATAGTATATATTAATATAGCATATTATATATACACAATACATATATATTGTATTAAATAACAGTAATGTCATTAGTTGATTAATGATAAAAAAAATTTATATGATAAAACATATGGGCATAATCATATGCAGTTTTTTATAATTTTTTAATCATATAATGATAAAACATACTCTTGTACAAAACTGCGACTTAATGAACACTAACCAATAAAAGTAATATGGCGGTGATTATTACAGTAATTTTGATAAAGTCAAAACCAACATTTTCTTGTACTTTTCTTCTTTCTTCTACTATCAAATATATATTAATAATTAAAGGGTAAAAGTTTTTTGAACCCAATTTATATAGGTCGGAGCATTTTATTATATAATTTAGTTTTAACATTTGAGCTGTTATAAATAAACTCATTCGAGGAATAATTTAGAATATTAATTTTTTCTGAAAATTTATTACGTGTCTTATGCATGAAATTAAATTATGTATCAAAATGTGTATATTATACATTATATAGGTAGTCGAGTGTACAGAAAAGTATATATGATGCAAAATGCAAATATTATATATACAATGTATAAATAGTCGAGAGCACAACTTAAGTCAAACTATTCCTCCAATGAACTTACTTGTCACAATTGGCAAAAGCTGGAAACTTAATATTAAAAATTCATAAATTGTATATTAAAATGCTTCGACCACATATATAATTAGGTTCAAAAAAATTTTACCCTATAATAATTAAATTCCATGTATGCTTAAAATTTCAATGTCCAAGTTCAATGCATGCTTATTTTCCTGTCCAAGTAACTTTTCCTTAAATCTTAATGTGTGAGTTGAATTTCATACACTTAGATTGTGTATGTCAAACAAAATATTAGGTCAAAGATCATGTTTTTCTCTATCAATATTCATGTTTAAAAATAGATTATGTGGAAATTGGAATGATATGCATTATCCCTTTTTCGAGATAGATAAATGGTTCTTCTCCCTTGTTCATTCTCCTCCATTATAAAACTTTATATTTTCTTCAAATTCACAAAATCTACTAACTTTATTAAAAATTGGGAGACAATTGAAACAAAACATACAAATTTAGTTTTAAATTCTCCTCCTTATGCTATTTAATCTCAAGTTAATGAAAAAACAAGAAATTATAACAAAAGATAAGAGGAATTTAAACCCAAGAGAATACACAAAACATAAAACGAGTATGATGATCATTTTTTTTTTCCTTCTAATCAATCAAAATTGAACTTTAAATTGCCAACAAATCTGAGACAAAATTTCTATCTATGTTTTCTTAAAATTCTATTAACTACACTCTAAGTTTAATATCTCTCTTTTTCACAATTTAGTATATATCCATTTATCACATAATTACCAAAATCCCATCTCAATTAGACGAATATTTAAATAAAGAAACAAAATTTTTGGGTATGCATGGAGAATTCCTCCAGGCCCTGGAATGCAATTTAAGAATTTCTTTAGCTCTCTCCTTCGTCTTCAACCCACAGTCAACCTGAAGAACTAAACATAATTTCGCCACAATCCCAATCTGCAACATCTCCATAACAACTCCATGGGTCCCTGAAAACTTCGAAATCGAATGCAAAATCCTCACAGCTCTTTCACTTGCAACTTTAGAAACCCTAAGTATTTTCTTCGAAACAATGGCTAAACCTGCGCCATGCTGCAGCAAATCAGCTCGTCCTTCTGCGCATTGGCATATCAAATCGAGCACAATCAAGATCATTTCACAGGCCCGTTTATCAGTGTTTGAATCGAGTAAGAGATCGATTAAAACGGGTACTGCCCCGGATTCGACGGCTTTGATCCGGTTTCTGCCCCATGAACACACAGTTGTTAGTACTTTGAGTGTTGCTTTTGAGCCCTTTTGGTTGATTTGGTCTCTCAGGATCTGTACTAGCTCGAAGAAGAATCCGGGCTGGAGATTGGTTATTCGGGTCGGGTCAGCTACTTCCAGGATCGATTTCAAGAGCATGATAGCGTAAACACGTGATTCGTAGCTACCACATTGCATGACACGTGTCAAAGACCCGAGAAAGTTGTCACAAGCTAGGGTTTTTAACCCTGGTTCTGAAAGTTGGAGATTGTGAAGAATGCTCAAAGCCTCATCACATGCATTTCTATATTCAAATGAATCTTCTGATACAGATTCAGCTTTGAGGGTTTTTTCGACAATTAACAACGCCAAAAACTCGATTACGCCCACATTCTCCAT